>JAWZYV010012285.1:0-542500 GCA_038373885.1 Cheiracanthium punctorium | reverse complement strand
TTAGAACTTTGACACTACTTCAATGTGTAGCGGTCAAACACATAGTTAACGTGAAGGAAAAAAAAAAAAAAACTTTTGTAGCACGTTCAATGTCAAAAAGGTTAATCAAATACTAGTAAGTTTGTTTTAAATTTTTATCAAGACCTGAATATTTACTCACAGTGTAAAATTTTAAGTAAACAGCTCTCCCTACAATATGGCAACAGTTACTGAACTAAAGCTTTCCTAGATGATTTGTGCTGCATTGCTACTTTAGCCTACAACTGACGCCTAGGGGCCAGTTCGCCTCTAGGCGTCAGTTGGAGGTTCATTTAAAACATAAAGAGAGTTGAAAAAGTGCCCCTGTGGAAAATGCGTGAAGCATAATTCTCTTTCTACTGAAGTATAGACATCCTCTCTCTGTAGGAAAAGAGCATTAAAAAATTATATCTGTATATTATGCCCGAAGATGTGTTTAGGATTATTAATTTTATATTAAAATTAAGATTACAAATTTGTAAAAGATCTTATGGTTCACATACCCAAATTTCAATAAATGTCACTAAAACGTGATAGGTAAAATATATTTATACAATTAATTGAATACATATTTATTAAAGAGTAATAGAAGAAATAGTATTTTCCTCAACTATATACATTGTAAAATACTTTAAAATATTCTGAAAGGAAACATATAGTGAACTAGTTTGTTAATTTTGAGAAGACATGATGAATTTAGATACTGTTTTTTACCCATTTACCAATTTTGTAAAAGCATGATATTTTTAATTTGACCTTTACGGTCGTAGAATGTAACTAACTTACACTTTAAATCCATAGTAATTTCCCTGAAGACATTTTTACTGCAGTTAGGTTTCGCTATATGAGAAAAATCACTTAAAATATATAAAACTATTGGACAAAACTTTTTCCGGATTCTATTAACAAAAATCAAGTATTGCTTTGGGGTGCAGAACATCAAATTTAAGAACTTCTATCCTACTCCACATTTTTTACACTACTCCCGTTTGTTGAATTTCCGTAAAATATGTACATTTTTTTTAATTCTTTAGATAAAAATAACTAAGTAAAAAGATTACGATAAATTTTAAATGACAATGAAACATAATAAAGATTTTTACTTCAAAAAATTAATCGGGGGGTATTATGTTATAGTATTAAAGGACACTGTTTTTTTCAGTCACGAAACTGTGGAACGGAGTAAAAAGTCGTTTACCATTTATATCTCTACAAAATAGATAAATTATCAAAATGTAAACATTTTTAATTATAAATTTCAAACTTTTTTTAGTCGTAATGAAAAACACTATTTAAATGTATTAAGAATCGATCTTCTGTTGAAAAAAGCATGTTTTAAACTTAAAAGAAAGTTTCACAACATAACATGCATAGAAGAAAACATAATTTTTGCGTAAAATTTTACAGACTTATCCAATAAAAAAACGAATCTAACTGTTGCGCAAATACCCTAAAAAATGTTTTATTTGTAAATTAAGAAATTGCTAGCAAAATTTGTGGCTCGGGAACTGAACTATGGCTGTGGAATATCCAAAATGTAACTCTTAATTCTAGATCGCTTAATATATTTAATTATGTTTGGTTCTGCCATCTATATATATTTTTTAATAACTAAAAGTTTCATACATAATATGTGAAAAGAAGACAAGCTTATACAGGGTGTCCCATAAATACCGTCCAAACTCTACACAGCTAGATTTCTCGTTGGGAGTGCATAAAAAGTGCCCAAAGACATTGTACATAACTGTACCGTAGTTTTCAAGAAAAGTGCGAGAAAAAAGCAGAAACGCCATTTCCGGTGCACGAAAAGAGCCTTTATTGGAATCATGAACATATTTTTTTTTTTGCATATGCTTTTATAAAATGATGCTCAAAATGTCCACCATGCATATATCGAGGCTTGCATGCGTGCGCAGTGCAATGGCCAACTGCTTACGTTCCATCTGGTACCCTCATAAATACACCAGCACGAAGGGGAGGGACTGAATCTCTATTTGTTGTAATTAGGACTCGATAGATCAATTCCTTCAATCGTTTTCATTGAAAGCAATACATAGGTACCAAATTGTAGCGGCCATAACACCGAGTCCCCCATATGTAATCCAGTATCCAATGTAATGCTTCAAGATGTTTTTCCTCACACCGGATGTGACGTTATATTTTGTTTTTCCTATTTTTCTCGAAAACTATGGATCGTACAGGTAGAGTTCTTTGGGCATTTTTTATGTACTCCCTGCGAGGAACCTGGCTCTGCAGAGTTTGGGTGGTATTTACGGAACACCCTGTATAGTTGGTCGGTACTTTCATAGATCAGAGAGCTAAAAGTTGAGTCCGTGAGATCTTAAAATGTGAATAAAAAATGTATCTGAAATACACTAATTACCACCTTAATGTGTGTTAAAATAAAATACCCTATGTATTATTTATTTTTCACATATTAAAATAGTATGAAAAATGCAGCAAGAAAATATTGATTTTTATACACATAAAAATCTCTATTTTGTACACTACTCATCCCTCATGTTTATAAAAACTAAAGAAATCTCAAAAATATCTAACGAAAAAATAAATATGAAGCCGAAAAGGGGCAAACAGCTTTTCTCTGACACACGGCCCATAAGAAATGAATTCCTTTTTGTCTAAAATATTTATGGTAAACGGGAAACTCAATTCCCCTTCTTTCTTTTCCGAAGAGAGTGCCGTTCGATACAAACATAAATTTTATGGTAATTGCCTCAGAATCATGGGGACAAAGGGACTACCCTGAAAATGGGAGAATTCAGAAAGGGAATTCGTGTATCGACATATCAAAAATCTAAGTTCTATTGCGAGAATATGAAAAGTCTAATAACTTAATATTTTTCTGGAGAACCAATTTTGCGAGAGGCTTTTATCGCTTTGTTTTAAATATTTCTTTTGCAGGCATAAGGGGACAGTCATATTGAATCCTTATTCAAAGATAAATGTGCATTTTTACTTCCATTTTTTTTTTATTGTTGGTTAGTAGCAATTAAGCATGCATCTTGTCTTCCTGGTTTTGCAGTTTTGCCATCAGCTGTAAACGATTAGTTACAGTAGAAGACCCGAAATCTGCACAGCTTGGTTCCAGACCTTGTGCAGATTTTAGAATTTTGCGGATTTTGGGTCATAATAGGAAATTTATTCTATTTCCACCCCCCTCAGAAAATAATAGAAAAAAAAATACAATAGAGATCAAGGGAAACAAATCATGTTACTTATAATTAGAATCATGATATAAAAATACAGAGGATTAATGCAATATACAAAATTATGAGACTATAGTACAACTTATTTAAACATGTATATTCAATAGTTTAGGACTTTGGGATGTTCTAATTATAGTTTTATTTATTTTTCATTATTTTCTGTTCGTAACACAGCTTAGCTGCTCTACAAATCTGAGATATTTCTTTCATTAAATGTTAATTTATCAACTTTTTGATCATCCTCACTTGTTACTGTGCCAGAGTCTGTGTCATGTGATCATAATTCAGTGTCAATTATGTCACTGTCAGTCATTTGAAAGTTATCAATGTTAAGATTAGAGCTCACAAACTCCTAAAAATTTTTAATATTAGATTATTTAGTTTTACTTTGTGGTTATAGTGTAGTTTTCTGAACTTGCAGCTGGCAGGGCAGATTTCATTGTTTACGTTGAACAGACAGTGCGGATTTTAGAGCCTTGCGGATTTCGGATCGGCGGATTTCGGGTCTTCTACTGTATTTTATTTTTAATTCCTAATTCCTCGGCAAGTTTCTTTTGTGTTCGAAGTGTATTTTCATCAAGTGTTGCGTGTAAATCCTCATGCCTAGCTTTCAGTGAAGAGTTGCTGTTTTCTGGATCTCTAAACAACAAAAGTCCCATTTTTAAAGTTTCGAGACCAAAATTTGAATAGGCTATACAGTACAATTTCCGTACCGACAAACAAAGCTGTTCGTTAAACATGCTTTTTCAGTTATTTTTTCCTTGGTGAAATTCGTGAAAAGCTTCAAATAAAAGTCAAAGATAGATCCACAAGGAGTTCGCCCTCCCCTACAAGAGAAACATATGCATCGTATAAATAATTAAAGTTTCTCTATTTATAGTTCCGCAGAGCAAAAACTATTGGTCAGAATTCCACCAAATTTGCAAGAATCCTTAATGGGCGAACGATTTTCGTGGAAAAAAAATCACCAACAGATGGCGTTTCACAATAAAATAGTTGCTGATATGCAAACTTTCCTGACACGTTAATGTGTAAATTATTTGCCTCCCTACCTCTTCATTATTCTTCCTGTTTGAGACCGTTTCTTACTCAGTAAGATAGTACGTTACTCGTGAAACACTTTTACAAAAAGGTTATTCTGCGTTTGTAACTTCGCGTCTATAGCGGATCTTAAAAGGAATTCCAAAAGTTCTAATGACGGAAGATGTAAGAATAAATATGGCTAAATCTGCCACAGCAGGATTACTGAGTATGTGATCCGAAAGGAGATTGAAGAATGTTCATGAACAGTTAGGCTTTATATATGCATTATCCCAGGCCAAATCTCAAAACAATACACACAGTATAAAACGCAGAATTAAGTGCAAGAACGCAAAAGTTTTCTAGCTTGTTCATAACGTGAGTGAGGAACATGGGACTATTCAGAATGTTGATTCTGCGAAGATGAGAGGCAAAGCAATGATGTTCCATCCATAGTCTAAAATCTGCAATAGCCCGTTCCGGGAAAATGGAGAATGGGGAAGGGTGGTTCTTTTTGTTTGGCAAGTCCAGTACAAGTACTTGTAGTTGCTTGATTTTCATATTTATTAAATAAGCAGCTGATCAGCAGACAATTCAGCTGCACAAAGCTTGGGTGACATTAGTAGTTTTCTCTGCGAACTCATCCTTTATCTTGTTAACGTAAATTTGACTGTGGGATAGGATCCATTATAGTACACTTTTCCTGTTTAAACAATTCGTAAAAAATCTCAGATAATGGTTAATTTCAGTGTGTTTTGATACCATTATGACACATGAAATTAAATTCCTTGCTCGACGTCATTTCGTATGATGAGTTAATAGATAAGCATCTTCATCTCATTTCTGAATGCATAAAGGATTTCCTGCACATTAGTAGCAACGACAACGCATTCCAATTCGAGTTTTATCGTAGGATTACGTTCCTACATAACGTTTTTGTGTGAAGAAAAAAGATTTTTTGAACGTCTTTGTAAGTTATAGGGTTACTTCAAAACAAGTGTTCGCTCGATTTACTCAGGACCTAGACCGCATGCAAACGCACGTAAAGTATAAATAAAACAGAAAATGTTCAGGGATGTTATTCAGCTGATTTAAAATTCAGCATTCGAATTAATTTAGAAATATTAGCAAAAAACTGGGAAAAGATCATCATGGTTAGCAATTTTTGGCAGCATAAAATTATTTAGGTTCTTGGATCTAACCAATAAACAGAAATATGGTTTGAATAATCATGAATCGTCATGTTTAATCAAATTACCGTCTACATGGGATAAAAGAGAGGGAATTAATTGTATTATGTAAAAGAATAAAGATTTATTACAAGCAAGTTATTAGAAAAAAACAATTTTAAAATTTTGCGAAAAATTAAAGTGGACAAGTTCAGTTATTTTAAGCTGGTTGATACTTTTTTCTCTTGTGGAAGCGATGATAAGTAACATTACGTTAATAAATCCCGTGGAGGTTTCAGCAGAAGAGACTACCTGAACGTTTCTTTCAGAAACTCATTTCCCGCACTCAGCCTCCCAATTGTAAAATGGGGGGGGGGGGGACTCCAGAAAATACTACCCCCCTACTCCAGCTGAGGGAGAGGTAGCGGACATCTGTAAAACTGAATACAGTGGCTGGCAAATACAACTGAAAAAGAAAAAAAAAATCAGTAAATATCTCTTCCTACCACTGGACTCCGGGGGGACATGAATTTATTCCTTTCTAAAATACTTTTATGAAAACGGGAAAATTCGATTCCGAATGTTGTTGCTTTTTTCCCCCACCCGGGGCTATAGCCAAAGTCGGTAAACGCACATTTTATGGTTATTGCTCAGAATCAACGAAGTGTAGGAAAGATTTTTTTTTTTTCCTATAAAGCGCGAAAAAGGTAGATTTTTATGCAAGTCAAAATTTTGCACCTAATGCAGTGTGTGATACTCAGAAATATGTAAAAGAAAAAAAATGAGAGAATGCAACGAAAAGTATGAAAAAAAGAAATATGAGACTGAGCATTTAAGCAGTATTACTTGAACAGAAAAATATGCATCTGGTATTTTTTTTTTTTATCGCGTGTTCTTTGATATTTTTATGGCATGTCATCAATCTTAATTCTTTTCTTGTCCGTGTGCCAGATATCTCTTTGTAAGTTTTATATTTTGTGTTTTGTTAGAGGTTAATACGCGTTGTGTTACTGGAGTATGTAGCAGGAATTTTACCGAAAATCTAATGCCTGAAGAATTTAAATTGATGAAAGGTCATCCATAATATGAAACGTTTGCATCTCATAATAAAAAAATCACAACATACACAAACAAAGCAGTTTTATTTCATTTTATTAAAATTTATTTTTAAAAAATTCACATTTTTCTTTGCAATTTCGGTCCTACATAAAGCATTTCATTAGCATTTTTGAACAAAATCTGGTCATGATCGCATTCGAAAATTGCTATTGAATTTTCTGCAAGCAGTCATTGTTTCATCTATATTAGAGAAGACCTTAATTAAAGAAAATTTCAGTTGAGGAATATTTCAGTTACTTGCAAGTTCTCCCAGAAATCGGCTTAAGTATTAATCTAAAACTTTTATGTACAGTATAACATCGCTATCTCAAAGTTTAAGGAGCATAAAAAAAATCGAGGTGTAAAGTTTTCGATATTACGAGGTAAATTAAAAGGTGGGGGGGGCATAAGAAAAAACACAGTTATTCAAGCTTTCGAGGTTTTTGTGATATGAGGATTGTTGTACGGTATTTCTCAACTTGTGATATTTGATTCAGATTTCTTAACTTTCTTTTAATAGCTAGTTTTCATATTATTGAATGAAATTCCATGTATTTTATTCACGTTTTTCCCAAATTTTCCACGTTTAAATAATGATTGGTTGGAAATAACCATTTTTTTTAAATAATTTATTTATTCATTTTTATTTCATTTATTTATTTATTTTTGGCCTATAATTAAACAAATCTCTCAGTTGAGTTCTTCATTAAAGTTCTTTGCTTATACAAAGTTACAGAAATCCTAAGAAGCTTTCCACCGTTTAAAAAAAATATGTCTGAACTATAAACTTTTCTGTGACTTATAAATACACATGGTTAGATAGTTAAAAAAAACCTCAATTAAATCATAAGATTTCATTTAAATTACTTTACATAAATGAGCATTTTGGTAAAAATTTTTATCTTGTTTTAACTGACTATAAAACATTTTGCAATGAAAACAGAAAATAAATGATCTATTCTACTAATATTTCACCTTAAAATGTTTTTGAATTAGCTGCAACCTTTATATGATGAAACGTTTAACGATGATTTGGGGCTTCAACTGATCAACTTAAACAAATCATGGTGAAACGTTTCTCCATAGAAAGGATGCAGCTAATTTCTCTCCATTTGATGGTGAAACGTTGAACTACTTCTATTAGCGGCGTGTATAACTAATTTATAATAAACAATGACTTCAAAAGCATGAAATGTCGTAGAAATATAGTGTCTATTGACATGTATAAAAAATTAATTATTTACATAAATATTATTACTAAAGTTGGACCAAACATCAAAAGACACAAGACACAAAATTGTTTGTGTTTTTTTTTTGTTGTTGTTGTTGTTTTTTTTAAGCCAAAATACTTGAGCAAAACCATTCCACCTTCTATTTGAATGAGAAATTAATCCTTTAGTTCCAGAAATAGATATTTTTACTGTAAAATAACTATACTTTGGAAATGTATTCAATTATTTTTTTGGAAGCATGTACGTACAAAAGTCGGATAAAACCAATTCCTTACAAAAATAAGAAAAAAATCGAATTATTTGGTTACTGGAATATTTATTTGTAATAGCCCTTCTACACTTAGGAACAAATTCGGTTTAAAACTAGACAACGTAAGATTAATACCTCGAATTATTGAAGTTCAGTGGTCAGGTACTTAAGGCTTTTAGGAACAGAAATCACAAATAAAAGCTTGGTCATGCTTCTATACATTGCTACAGGTTTTGTGTACCCATCGTTTACAGTTGAAAAATTGTATCCAACCTTCAAGAAATGTTGAATTGGAGTAGAATTTTTTATAAATATGTATGCTTGGTCACTTTTCATATCGTCATGCTAAAGCTAATGCTACACTGTCTTCCATTCAATTACAAATAACATGACGGCTACCTTCAACTAATGCCAGGTTTTTATTTTTATTTTTATTTTATTTTTTTGGATAGACGATAGCAGTATAGTTCCGTGAAAACGCTCGGGTCCCGGTTTTTCTGAGTATTGCTTCCGTCCAAGTTCCCTAAATATATTTTATGTTAAAATAGTGAAAATATACACTAAATTTTAAATGAAATGAAAATATAATATTTTTGTTACTTCATTTGGTTTTAAAAGATCAAATTTCTCAAATGAATTCAAGAGATTATATTTTAAATTTCGGGGAAATATTAAAGCATTAATCGATTTTGAACGCATGCACTGGGGATGAAATGAACATTTAATAAAATTTACTGTGCGGTTTTTTTTCTTTTAATAAGCACTGAAGTATTATTTTGTTCACGTTGATATTTTCTGCCGACACAATTTGTGGATAGATTAACATCGAAACGTTTTCGTTGCATATATCAACAAGATAACAGTTCATTCGATTGAGCTCAAATTTGGTATATGTATTATAGAGCACCGTCGCACGAAGGGTCTTGGTTTTTCTTATAGTTTTTTTTTTCCAGGGCTACAAAAATATTTCTTATACATTACACTCTATGAAGAGAAATACTTAAAAGTACGCTTGTTTCTGAACGGTGCATTCGATTGAGCTCAAATTTGGTACGTATATTATGGACTACCGTTGTATAACCGTTATTGATTTTGGTGTGTATAGGACTTTAGAATTTCACAGGGCTGCAAAAAATATTTCTCATACATTACGACCCATAGACAGAAATACCTGAAGCAGGGGCGTAGCCAAGGGGGGGGTGTTAGGGGGGTCTTAACCTCCCCCATGAGGTTTATGCCATACAAAATGTATATTCTTTACTCCCTTATCACACACATGTATGAATATATGTGAGTTGCAGTAGTCGTAACACCCCGCCCCCATGAAAAATTCCTGGCTACGCCCCTGGCCTGAAGGCATAAAAGTGTATGAAAGCGCGAGGAAGTGTGGGGGGGGGGTGAGTAACATGCTGACAGTCACCAAGGTTTGCAATTTTTGATGATGTATAGCCAAGCTTGGCGTAAGCCTTCAAAACTGAACCTATCTAGGCAATATCTTCCAAATTTAAGTAGAAACTGGCAAACGCAAAAGTTTATTATAAAGGAGAAATATATTTAGAATATGCCTGGTGAAGATTGTAAAATAATTTAACTAGGCGATTGTATTACAGATTTTTCAATTCTAAAGAAGTGTTTCATGTATTTGACAGGAAGGGAAGACAAATACGGTGCACTGATGGATTGTGATACACTTTGCAAACAGCATTTATAAAGATGGATTATAGTTAGAACATGCTTCTTGAAACTTGTAAAACAATTTTAGTAGGCGATTTTAATACAGATTTCGATTCCAAAGAAGTGTTTCATGGATCAAGGAAGAAAAATACGGCACATTCATGAATAACAATACATTTCCCAAATTAATGGAATGAGGAAGAAAAATGGGAACGATACGTGGATTGTGATACACTTTTAATACATAGCTCTTTAGTGCGTATTTAAAATACGAAAGCATTTCAAATTTTTATTTTTTGATTAGATTTATAAATATTATATTTCAGTATTTTTTATGGGGAAACGCCAAAGGAAGTTTTACATCTACAGTAGTTGTATCTTTAAATAATTTTTGAGTATGTCTTCAATGGTATGATGATTGCTAGACATGGTTGTGTGATTTATTTCTTTTGAAGAAGAGCGTGTTTTATATTGAACAACTATGCGATTATGTAAGAAATTACGTTTTGAAGATGCATGATATGCGTCCTGCGCATATTATATAAACATAGTTAATTACTTTGTCATGATCAAGAAGGATATTTTTAAAACTGTGAAAAGAGAGTTAAAGAATATTCTTCAATTTAGAGCTTTCATGATGTTGAATGCATCATGAAAGCTCTATATTCATGCTAAGCTAAATATTCACTTATTTAGAAATGCTTATTATTTATTTGTTTATTCCATTCCTTCAGCCTCCTCAAACATTTAAACAAGTCATAACTTGTTGAGTTATAATTTTTTAGATTCCAAGGAATTGCTTCAGAGCAATCTCCAAAGAGTTTATTGCTTCAAAATAATTTTATATGAAGAAATATCGTTTTTGGAGAATCAAGGATTCTAATTATATGACGTACGTACAAGTAATACAATACTACGTAGAACATATAAATATAATATTTTTAATGCTTGCTTGTTATTACTTCTTTCTTAAACAACAACACGTATTTGTGAAATACCCCTTATGAAAATCAGTTAAACTTATCTCAGAACGATCTTAACAGTTGATGTGTATTGCCAGATCAATGTAAACTTGGGGAAACTTTTAATGGTCATTTTATACCAAGTTGAACGTAAAAATTTACTAATTCTCTGAAAGCCAAAGTATTTACGAAATTTGATAAATTCATGGAGTTTCTCAGTTATATTTTTATGCCATCATGACGTTTACAAGAGTTTCATTGCCTTCAAATCATGATGCTGTATCCGAAAACACATAAAATAGAGCACGTTTAAACAGCTTCTCATCAACCTGTCATGTTCTGAAGTACAACATTTGAAATAAGGAAAATATTTTTTTTTCTTATGAAAAAAATTAATTTTACACGCGAAAAAAAGAAACACATACAGTTTTCAAAAGATGTAATTTTCGTTATATAATTTTCTTTAAAATATATTAAACTTTCAATTTTAACACATGTTAGTGAAAAGCTTTCTTTGACTTGATTGCTCGCTTTAAAATTTAGTACTTTCTTCCTTGCTAGAGAATATTAACGTTTTTCCATAATAGAAATGACAGATCTCATAGAAAAATAAATAAAATTCAACATTTATGTTACTTTTGAGTGTATTTTTGTCTTATACAGTAAAGGAATAGGTATTAAACTTTGTGCAATATAAGTGTAAAATATGAGTCTTTGTAAGTCAAATTTAACGTACTTTATCGCAGACATACTGGTGCAACATGGATAATTTTCAAGCTTTTAGGGTCAATTATACTTCGTAGCAGTGTCTGAAGTACCTAAACTGCATATTGCCTAAATAACAATTTTTCTTACTAAATTATGTAATCTAATTTTGCAATGAAAAACAGAAATAGTGAACTTTTATTGAAAAATAAGATTCTCAAAGCCTATTACAAATACATGTGCCAGATAAATAAAATAATAATTATTCATTTCAGATCTAAATAAATAAAATAACAGTATAAACGTTAATAGAAATCTTAAAATCGTAGCTAAAAAATTATTTTAATTCGATATAAAAATAATCAATGCACATTCTGTCGCGCATAGGTATTTGCTGGCATTATTTTGCTTGTATAGATTACTTTGCTTTCAAATATAATGCTGTCCGAGAATTCCACTAAGACTGCATACATTAAAGAAATCTTCCTAAGATTCTTTGCTGGAAAATATTTCAAAGAAAGATGATCAATTTAAAATAATAAAAGATTTTTTTCTATTCAAAGGAAATTTGGTGCATGTAGAAAAGTGTTAGTGCTTAACAAAAATAAGCATTTAAACACGGTGGTTAGATAAATGCATTTTTTCATAATTATTAAACCTAAAAATTGATTTTAATGTTAAAAATGTGTGTTGCTTTGGTTTTTATAAAAATATGGAATTTAAGTTTTTATTTCACGAAATTATCAGGTGTAAAATGACCTTGGCAGATCTGATGGAAAAATGTATTTAAATTATTATTGTATTTCGCTCTATGTATATTAGTTAGAAGTCACGTTTCAACTTGGCCATCTCTGAATAAATATTTTCTTTGAAATAAATTTAATTTTTAAACATAGACTAAATAGCATTTCTGTTACTTCAAAATATAAAAAATGTAAGAAAAGAATGTATTTGTCTATGTTTTGAATCTAAATTTAGCAAAGATCTGCTTTTTATTGATAAACTTAAATTCATAACTTTAATTGATAGTCAATGATTTAAACGATTTTAGGCTCAGATTATAACCTTTTAATACTATTTTTGGTTAAAATTTTTGTTGTATTGCTAACTATGACGTAAGGGGCCACGGAACATATTTTGAAGATGCTGTAATTACACATACAAAGAATTGAGAAAAATAAAAAAAAACTCTTGTTTTAGAAGGTATCCTTGTGAATAGTGAGTTAAATCAATAACTTTATAATTATTTACTTTGAGGAATTGGAAGAAGGTTAATAAAGGCAAGAAAATCTCGACTGAGGAGTGACAAATAACCCCGAATATAAGGTGAAAGTAGAAAGTTTACTGTACAGCTAGGAAAATATGTAGCAGTCTTGGGGGAAATTTGTACTTCCGATACGGCTAACAGTTAATTGACAAAACCGTATTCAGTTCAACTGGAGTTTCAGGTCTCCTTTAAATGGTTAGCAAAATTGGTTAAGTTAAATTGTATCTGTCATTATGTTTAAATTTTCAACTCAGTTCCATAAATGTGAGTGGGGCAGGGCGAAACAATGAATCTCTGGGTCTTATTTTGTCCAATGCGTTTGTCGTCAGCTCTATATTATCAATGCTATTACTATCGCCATACATAACGTACATTCAATCTGGAAATTCCAGTACCCATTTGACTTTAAACCCTTTGAGGCGCAACTCTTTCCCAATGCTGAAAAAATGGGCAGACGTTGCCATCGCTCGACTTAACTACCAGCAAGATGGCGGACGATCAAAACGTTCAACCTCGTGCCACAGATCTAGAGACCCTTTTTTTGACGACAGCTAGCTGTGCGGCACAGCCATTTCTTCCATTTTTCCATTTTTCAGCAGATGCCAGTGCTGTTAAAAATAATCGTGACAATTTTTTTTACGTGAAATGACGTGCTAAAGAGCAAAGGATTCTCGTGGAGCTATGTCAGCCGCAACTATTTTTTATAGAAATCAAATCTCTCTTCGTGACTGGCTACAGTCAAAACGTCAGAGTTTGGTGTTCCCAGAGCGGGAACATTGCGTGTTAAAGAGTTAAGAAAGCAATTCTGTTTCTCAAGTGAGCCACAGCCGGCTATCGCTTGGCACATTTCAATTGTGCATTTTCGTGACTGGTTACTGAACCTTGTGGTGAACTGGTACAATTGTGTATTGTAGGTATACTATTGTTGGTTTGATATTTCTGATAATAGCCAAAAGAACCAGAAAATGTCCGCCGCATTTTAATAGCGGGTGTTTCAGAATGCAAAACTCATTCGTCCAGAAAGATAACAATTTTTCTTATAGGAATTTCTGAAAATACCTTCAATTTCATAAGGGTAACAAATTAATGTTCTTAAAATAATAATCCCTCGATTTATTTGCAACAAGGGAATGTATTTACTTAAACATTCTAGGATATTTATAATATTTTTCATGCTTATCAAGTAATATGTATAAACACTGAAATGTTTATTTTAATTTTTTTTAAGTGTCCGGTAGTAAAGTGATATTTGTCATGAATTTTTAAGACAAAGATTAATTTTTGCATTTATGATCTAAAAGTATTAGAGATCTGATAAATTTCGCTGAATAAAATAGTTTTCTAGCTAACAGTAGTTAAAAATTTCCAGGAAAAAAAACTTACTTGTTTACTACTTTAACAAGTAAATTTTTTGACGAAAAGTGGTAATGTGAAAATTGTAATTTTTTTGAGAATGACTCTTATTCATGAGTTTATCTTGTATTAATTTTCAAGAAATAAACTTTTTTTCTTGTAGAGTCCTGTATAATGAATTTTTATTGGCAACAATAAAGATTAATATCTCTGAAGGTTTTCTGCTTCCCATGTAAGTCACTACTTAGCGGCTTATCACCGACGAAGTTGGTTTCTAACAAATGTCTTGTCCGGGGAGTGTCACTTACTGGGAAGTACTGCTTTTGTATAATACCACTTATAAATGTAATACCACACGGCTGTCGATCTAACGGTCTGGAGTTTTGGGCGATTTTCTCCAGATGTCACGTGAATACGCATTAGAGCCTCTTAAAAAGCCCTCCGCCAAGGCAAACTTCCCGTGAGGAAAATAGCCGTGCCTTAACCCAGCGGTTCTCAACCTTTTAACTTCGCCCCCTCCCAACAAAGGCTAACTTACGGTAGCACCCCCCCCCTTCACATTGTTCAGCATACATTCAGTTTTTTAATCTTTAACAATGTACATTTAGTCGAATTTTCTACAAAATAATGTTACCAGTAAAGTTTGAATGACCATTTTAAGCGAAAATGGATATATTTTTCAGTAAAAATGAGAATAAATTAGGCGATTTTTAAAAATCGTGCATCGTTACTTGCTCTTTGGTTTTTCTCGTGCCTCCCCTGGAAACGCTCTGCGCCTCCTTAGCAGACGCGCCCCACAGGTTGAGAAACGCTGCCTTAACCACAATAAAAATATATAAATGTAATGCTTTACTTATAATAATACTTATAAATATAATACTACTTATCTATAAATCAATTTTTATAATAAAAGTTTTCAGATTTTCCACTTTTCTAAATGTAGTTACTATTTGGATCTTAGTTTTCTAATGACTTCTGAAGATTAACTTTTTCATTCCGATTCTTTTGAACTCTGATATTCGTCTTCACTCAGAATCACTTTTTTTTTCTTTTTTTTTTTTTTTTTTTTTTTTTTTGAGAGAGAGAGAGAGAGCACCATCGGACCCATCTGGAAGAAGAAGTTATAGGGTCTCACTGCTATAAGGCTTGTTCTTTTTCATTGGCCTTTATCTAGAGCAGATCATATAAGGGCACTGCTTAAAAGATGCCCCCCTTTGCAAACCCATAAAATCTCATTCCAAGCTCGAGGAGAAAGTAATTTATTTCAAGCCAGCACTTTTCTGTTTACACACTCACACTTCAATGACCCGAAGTCACAGTTGCCAACCCTTGAGAACCAAAAATGGGGAGTTTTTGCTTTGGACACAATTTACTACATAAATGGAAAACTAAGCTGTAAATAGATGGGACTATTTACATGACTAAGAAAGGGCAATTTTGGAATATGTAGAAATTTTCTTCTTATAGCAAATTTACATCAGAAAAATAAGACATTACATACTGAATTTAAAATACTGATGTTAAATCTTGACTAAAATGAATTTTATATACCTTTATCCAAACACCTGCACATAATTTATAGTTTATGAGAAATACAAGTGCGTATGTTTGTATAGCTTTTGCGATCACCCGTCGAAAAATTATCGAAAAAATAAAAATGGCGCTATATAAATAAATTTTTTTATAAAAATGGTGGATGTTGGGGGAACATTTTCTTCTTGGAATAGACACTCAATACTGTAATAATTACGATTATAGTTGAAATTGGGCGCGACAAGCCGCGACACCCCTTCAAAAAGCTTTTTGAAATGTGAATTTTTGAAAAAAAATTAGAAAAAAAAAGTTTACAATTTTTTTAAATAAAGTCATATTATTTTTTCAAGCTAATAGATACATATAATTAAAATACATATATTTTACAACAATTATACTAAGTATCAAACCAGTAAATTAATTTAAAGAGCCCGTAAGAAATGCAAGATGAAGTAATAGAAAACGCTGAAATCTCTTGCCGTAAATGAAGAAATTTGCTTTTAAACCGAGTGTTGCATCTTTTGGATATGAATTACGGTCGAAAAACATGCATTACATGATGCATCAGTTACTAGGCTATCCAAAAACATATATATTACTGTTTTTAAACAAATTTAAAATTTTCGACTTTTGGCCAGGATTTTGATACGAATACTCCACGACGAAAGACCAAATTGATTGGGAACTTCATCCTTTATGCAATTTTTTATTTTTATTTCGGATAAGTGAAAGGGCTTTTTCTATTACTGTTTTTTTTTAATGCTCAACTTTTTTTATCTTTCAGAAAATCATTTTTTAATGTTTTTTGTGTACTTCCAAGAGTAAATGTATTGTATTATATTTTTAAGGCAAAGCTACTCGAGAGATATCTATATAAGGAAGTGTGGCTTGGGCGGTGCACGTTTTAAGGCGTTTTAACGTGCATTCACATTACACCTGGAGAAAACCACCCAAAACTACAGACCGTTAGGTCGATGGACAAGTAATAGGCTATAACCCGGAATCTTCAAGCCATCTACTATGCTCAGTTCCTTTATGCATGGTCACGATGGGATCCTTTCAGCCGTAGAAAAAGATGATGTCTCTCTAATAAAGGATGATGTCTGTCTCAGAGATACTTGATCCCTTGATTAAAAACACTCGATTCTTGAAATACAGATGCACTTAAATATTTAAAAACACGTGTTAGTCGTCAAATTAATTGTTGAATATGTATAGAGAGCAAAATGTATAGAAAAACACACAAAGAAAAATTTGCATTTTTGTGAAAGTTATTGTTATCCATGTGAATGATTGCTATAAGTCAAATTAATCATCATATGGTACTTTCAATCTTAATTGTAATATTAAATATAATCTTAAATAAAGATACTAAAAGTTTTGAAATTTTACGTACTCTACGAAACATGTTTGGATTCCGTAATCCACATTTATGCCCACATTTTCGAGATAAATTCTTTCTAATAGGGTTAGTGGTCCACTGTTGGTTTGACAACTACTAGGGCCAGAGATGTTTATGCCGTTTCATTATGCGGCTGCTTATTAGGCATTTCAAAGTTGTCCCCTACGAACAGTCTCCTAATTTTTAACCAATTCCAGATATGCATATTGATATCTGGATTTGCAACCCCAAGAGGTATCATCTGAACATGGAGGACATAACAGTTATTTTTGATCAATTTTACGTGAACCATTTCCTTTTAGCGTACGTGGTCTACCATCAGATTCGAGAGATCAGTTCACTCTGAAGCACAGGTCCAAACCGGTGTTGCTTCATTTTCTGTGTTGAAATAGGAACCGATTCTCGGAGTAAGTAAATGGATTAGAATTGATTCCTCGTTTACTCAGTTAAAATCTTACGGTAAAAATAATTTTCCCTCTCGTTATCGTATAGTAACAAAGTCATTTACACCAATAGGCAAATTCTGTCGATGTAGAAATGTTTCAACTGAAGAGTCGTCAAATGATTCTGATTTTGTAAAATCTTAAACCCTGTAACTGTTCCCACTTTCTAAAGATTCAGTGCTTTCTGTTTTTGTGTTCTTACTTTTCCTTTTAAACAGACAAAGAACTTTAAAGAGAGGAAATATACTTGATTACCAAGCTCAAGTCTCCTTATATAGTGAATGTATGGTCAAAAACTGTTCTGAAAAGTAAAGAAATTATATTGGATTTAAATAATATGTTTGAAGTAGTAAGGAATATTAATGTGTTATAACAAAGCATAACTAGTTCAGTTTTATTTTGAAAATAAAATAAAATAAAATAAGAAATGTATTCTACATATTAACTCGTCAAGTTCGATTACAAGGCTTTAAATGTTACAGTCGAATGAAAATTTCTTTCCAGATTTAATGACAAGAAATCACTTTATGACAAGTTTTGAAGGCTTAATTTACAAGTTTAAAAGTTTAGCTTAATATTATTTCCCTTACTATTTAACAACTTTTTGTACTTGTACTTGACAATAGTAAGTGAAATACAGGGGGATCAGGAGTACACATTTGAAAAATTAATAATTCACGAAATAATGTAGGTAGAGAGGTAAAAATTGACACGCATGCTTGTAATGACAAGGGGTTTTATTACAACCTCAAAAAAGAAAAAGTTCCAAAACTGGCCGACAGATTGCGCTTCATGTGATAAGAAAAGTAATAATTAGCATAACAAATTATGGCAAAGCAAAGACGATGTTCTTCAGAACAAATGCTCAACATGTCGACCGTCATTCCTCAACAATAGCTGCAGTCGAGGGGCAAAGTTGTTGACAGTACTGTCGAGCACATCTGTAGTTATGATGAGACATGAGACATCTGTAGTTATGATGAGACCATTGGTGTTGGTTTGTTTGTTTGTGTGATTATGCCGACGCTACCTAGGGCGATCTGCCAAGGATGTCGGGGTGCCTTCGTAGAAGGACTTTCTAAGGGGACTACTTTCTAAGACTCGCCATTCTGATAGTACAGCTTCAATAACAGTGCCTTTTCTGGTAACGTGAACATGCTGCGATTATTGGTGCATCTGATTGCCTTTCTTATTACAGCTCCTTTTATACACGATTCTTAGGAAGCATCACGGACATTTTTCTATCCAACTCCATCTGTTTTCCATTTTTTGAACCGTTTTTTTTTTTTTTCAGTTGTAATAAAACCCAATGCCATTCCAAGCATGTATGTCAATTTTGACCTCTCTTTCTACAGTATTCCGTGAATAATTAATTTTTCGAATGCATACACATTTTCTGATCACCCTATATATAACTGCTTAGTTAAATTATATGAACTAAGCAGTTAAACTAGTATCATTGAAACTAGTTGAATTAAAATGAAAAAAAAATGTGTGTGCGTGTAATCTTTACGCGCGATTGAAGTAAAACTTTTTTAGACGTTGGATTCAGTTACAGCCAGATTCATTTTCTTTGTGGTGTTCATCCCCGTGTTCTTAAACCGTTGTTCCGTCTGGAAGTTGGGTTAGAATCCAGGGAATGTCCATATATTATCCTTTAACTGTGTTCTTAAATCGTTTGCAGCCTGCGTTTGTTTCTTTGTGGTGTTCCATACCTGTGTTCTTAAACCGTTGTTCCGTCTGGAAATTGGGTTAGAATCCAGGAAGTGTCCATGTTGTAGTATTATTCTTTAACTGTTTTCTTATGCCATTGTTCCGTCTGGAGGTTGGGTTTGAATGGGGGGAATGTCCACAGTCTAGTAATATACTTTAACTGTGTTCTTTAACTGATGTTTGACTTTGTTTGTTGGGTTCGAATGCAGGTAGCATTTTTTTGTGTGTTTTTCTATCACAGTGTTCTTAAGCGTTGATTTCGTCTGTTGATAGGTTTCAAATTATTATTCTGCATCCGTGTTTTTAAACTGCAGGTTCTGTTTATTGTATAGGATTGATTGCAACCAGGGTCCGTTTCTTTGTGGTGTTCCATCCCCGTGTTAAACCGCCTCCGTCTTGAGGTTGGGTTAGAATCCACGCAGTGTCCATTTGTTATTCGTTTATTCTGTTCTTAAACCGTTTGCAGCCAGTGTTTGTTTCTTTGTGGTGTTACATACCAGTGTTCTTAAACCGTTGTTTCGTCTGGATGTCGGGGTAGCATAAAGGAGACCATACGTCTTCGAAATTCGAGGACAGTACCCAAATATAGATTTTTTTTTACTTTTTAGTCCCTAAAAATAACTTGACTTCTTGGGGACGCGAAAAGTACCCAAATTTAAAGATTTGTACTTTTTTCTCCTGAAAGTTTCCGTTTATTTTATTTTTTTCAGAAAAAATTGAAGAAATAAGAAAAATAAAACAACTGAAAGCGCCTTCTACTCAGAGAAACAATGAAATTCGATCTCTGGAAACGTTTGTTGTCATTGTATGTGTAGCGTGTACAGACATTCAATAAAGTATTCGACTATGAGTCAAATTTCTCATTTCAATTTTGTTAATGATTAATCACTTTTCAGGAACAATCATGCTTTAAATATGAAATTGAAGTACAAAATTTTTCTTGCACTCGAATACATTTTTTAGAGGGTGTAAAAGGTTTCATGAAAAATGATCACAAAACGAGCCAATGTAAAAAGCAATGTCTTCTGAAAAATACAAATACTATGCCAAGTATTAAATTATGAATAAATTGCAATAGTTCAACATGGTTTTCCTTTCGTATTTCTGGTTTCAATAAATATTTATAAGTACTTCCATTAATTTATTAGAAATAAGAATACGCAATTGATATAAATAGCTATTAGCATGGTAATATGTTGTGTCCTCGAATAAGTCCCCAAAGATATTTTCTAGTGTCCCCAAGTTTTCCTTGGATTCCAGGACAATGCTTGATTTGTCCCCAAAATACTGTTTAGAAATATGGTCACCTTAGGTTAGCGTCCAGGAAGTGTCCGTGTTGAACTATTATTCTTTCACTGTTTTCTTAAAACATTTTTCCGTAGGATTTGAATCGAGAGAATGTCTATGTTGTGGTATTTTTCTTTAACTGTGTTCCTAAACTGGTGTTTTCTTCTCTTGGTTGGTATCGAATACACATAGGGTCTATTATTGCCTTTTTCTATGGCAGTGTTCTTAAACCTTTGTTTTCCTCTGCTGGTTTTGTTAGAAGCATTATTCTGTTTCCGTACTCTTGAAATGAAGTTTTCGTCTGCTAGTTTGGCTCGATTGCAGGTTCCATTTCTTCATGTTTTTCTATCACCGTGTTCTTAAACCGTAGTTTTCGCCTGCTGGTTGGGTTCGATCGCAGGCAGCTTCCGCTTTTCCACGTGAGCGTTACTTCCGTCAGAAAAAATATCTGAGTTACTCTCTAGTTGCACCTAAAGAAGTTTTACTTTAAAAATTTAAATTCTTCCGAAGTTCAGTTATAAAATTAAATTTCATAACAGAAAAATATATCTAAGCCATGTTCATTCAGTGCATTTTTTTAACTAAAATACAAATTCAATTATATACTTTACTTCAATAGATTGATCTTTCTCTAAATGATACTGAAGATCATTTTTTAAAAATCTTACATATAAATGCTCATGGGATAAAAGAAAATACATCATTCACACAGAAAACACGTTTTCTTAGAAACTAAAATTAGCTAGATATGAATTTCATTTTCGAGTCTAATATATTTATGAAGAGCAGAAAGTTTAACTTTGTTTTCTTGTGAACATTTTTATTAGACACAAATTCTGAAGCAATTGCTTCTAAATTATTGGAATAAAAGGATGTTTCGAAAAGGAAAACGGCTGTTACAAAAGTATGCATCGACATGTCAAGCATGAACTGTATATCATTTAAATATAAAAATGAGGAATATTTTTACTTTTCACATTTAAATAGAGGTCATTCTATGAACGTTCATATACTAGAATGAAACTGTTTGCGTATATTCATTGATTAATAATCAGTAAAAGAAATGCAGAAACATATTAAGCAATCCGATTGCATTTAAATAAATTATGCTTAAGCAATGTAAGAAACTTCAGCAGACTTTTTAAGCATATGTACGCAGAGTGTTTCATAAGAGATGAGCAAAACGTTAAAAGGTGATAGTTAGACATCTAAATCAAGAACTTTCATCAGGGAATCTATGGAGGAAATTATACCACTGGATGGAGCAGAAACCGATGTTGTAATACTAAGCAGAGGCGCACAAATAGCGGTAAAATTTCAAAATAAAGTTTAATGATATGTGATGACAACAAGCGTTCAAAATAGTGAGTGACAGTATCTATAAACGCATTAGAACGGCGAAGAAAAGATTGGTGAATAATCTGAAACATATCAGGCAATATCATGTACTTCTGCAGCGGCCGAAACACTAGCAACGAGTTCTTTCGTAGATTCAGTGGAGTCTCAAGCACAAGATCCTTTAGATGTCGACGCAAAAAGAACTCGAGACATATGAGAACTAACGAGCAAGGTGCACATTCCATAAGATTATCTTGTACCAATATTCGAAAAAGCTACATCCAGGTATTTTCTCACTTCTCGTACATAGAAGGCTAGTGGTGCTCTCTGCTCGAACCACATTGCCACTAGAAGTGTGGGGAACGTTTTTAAACATTACTCGCATAACCTACTTCAAAAATATGAAATATTTCTTCCCGTAAAGGCGTTTTATCAGAAGATAAGGTCCGACAAGTTTTTCAAGAATTGTCATTTTAAACATCCGGCATTGCTTGAATAAGTGTCGAGTCTTGATTTCACAAAGTTCTACAAAGTCTTGTTTTTACATGTTTCTACAAAGTGGTTTTACAAACTATATGTTTAAAACACGAAGCTTTATGTGTGTGTATGTATTTAGTTTATCCTTAAAATATTCATCTTATTTTCATAACATTCATTTTAAACAATAATGTTCACACTTAGATAAAAGAGTAATTCTGGTTTTTTATCCAAAATCATTAATTGTTTCCATTATTCTAGAGCTCTTTTGTAATCTAACTAATAAGTGATAGAAAATTTTGAAATCTCTTTACACATGTGCAAAATTGTGCTACTGATGCAATCAAATTGGGCAGCCATGGATAAATATCTACTTATGTTACACCATATTAACGAATTTGATAAAGTAACTTTTTATTTTCATGTAACTAATAAATTTTCATGCACAAAACGTATTTTGAGCTTTTGACTGTACCTAACCAACTCCATTAAAAGAATGATGATTTATTTTCAGAACAAGCAATTTTATGAACGGAAAGCACTCTGTTATTGGTGAAATCAAGAAAACAATGCTTCTTTTCTCACTGAAATATAACTAGTGTTGCACATCTTTCACGTGACACTGCAGACTTTGTCTTGAAGTATTTTATTGCCAGAACCAATGATATTAACATTGTTTTGGATAAAGCATACGAAAATACATAACTTTCGAACTGTTATGTCTGCAAATTAAAAGCTTGAATACCTTTTATCTTCTTAAAATGTGACGATGTAACTAACCCTTTCCAATGTGAAAAATTTCTACCAGCCATGTTGGTTGGTAAGGCTTGTGTTTTACCAGTCACTACATTTTGTTTGCTACAAAACAGTAACTGCTGTTTATTATCTAGTTTCACTACCACAAACGTTCTTTAATACTGCCGCTTCTGTAGAGCATCACTCGCCACAATAGCGAGTGGACCTGAAATTTCACCTGGAAGTAAGGATTTATTAATCACCATTCGGCAAATGGCGACCGATTTTCGCGAGAGTTTGTTGTAATTAATATGGCTAATCTCGATTCCCTATATTTTAAGCAATATGGACTATTGCCTACCGGACTATGCTCTTCTTAGTAAACCACTCTTCTGGTTATTAGTTTAAGATATTGACATGTTCTCCTTTGTAATTGGATGTCTGCTCTGCAAATAACTTTTTCATCCATGCAAAACATTTTTTTCAAATATATCGATAAGTTAATTTACATAATGTTTCTATAACACTATAAGCTTTTTTTTAAATCACGATGCAAAAATAAAGAAATTTCCTTCTTTGTTAACTCACATTATTTAATCTAGCAACACTGTACAACACCATGAGACATGCAGAAATATTTTCAATAGTTTATAAATTCAACAACACTTTTCAAGTGCTTTTGAGATATGGAGATTTTATTGAAGATTTTTTGACTTATGTTAATGTTACGATAATCTTAAAAAAATGACAAGTTATTTTCCTGTTTTATAAATTACTCAAAAGAAAATGACATACGTTTGTTTTAAAACTTCGCTGGGCTCAGAGGGACATAATTCCCATGAATTATTCATGTAAATTAAGTAAAAATCCCTTTTAAATATGACATCTAAATTTGAAATATAATTTTCTCTAAGTAACTTGAAGTAGACATTTAAATTGCTCTTTTTAGCAAATAAGTTCCATTTTCTAATGCATTTTTACAGGAGTCATAAATAAAAAGCAAGAATACGGTAGAAAGTGAAATTGTTAGCTTTCTGGATTTTTTTTTCTTAATTTTACTTCTCTGCTTTTAAATGTCAAGTGGAAAAATATAGTAGAATTTAGAAATCATATTAATAGCATGGATTTAAATTTTACATTTACTTGGAGTTAAATATTCTTTTATCTGGTAAACAGTTAAGTACTTCTTCTCGTGAGTGCTTTTTTTGAAAAAGAGCAGAACTGCGTACCAGTTTAAAGAACAAAAACATGAACTTTCTTAAATATTGTAGTAATCCAACATTCCTCTAGATATGGTATACTATAAAAAAAGAGGAAACGAAGAATCAAGCCAATTTAAAACCTCCCATGCGTGAAGTCAGTTAAAGCGCAATTTACATACATGGTGTATATGTCTTCTAAAAAAGACAATGAATTATTGAGACTTCTTTATGTGGGTCAATCTGTATTTATATTGGTCTAAGAAACTTTTGAAGATGTCCATAGATGATCCCGAAATTTAAATGTATTATTTTAATTTACTCTGGCATGTTTTCATACTGCAAGTCGTGTATGTAGATTTGTATGTATTATTTTAATGTATATGTCTTATTCTTTAAATTATTTCATAATTTAACATTTATATTAGATATAATTGATAGAAAAAGCTATCTGTGACATACTTAGTATTTCAACTTTGGAAATTGCTAGTTTACCTAAAGCTACAAATAAAGCATCTCGATAAACTTCGAAGCCAGCACTATTTTTTCTAAAGCTCTTTCATGTATCATGGTAATTCTTGTAATATGTGACCCTCAGCATTTTCTTTTGGTCCAAAAATTAGAGTGTAAGAAGTCAATTTCCGAACTGTTCATCATCACTTGACCTGCATACACAGGATCTGGCCCAGCAAACACACACATGTTCTCTGAACGTTTATTAACGTTCAGAAAACGTCTTCTGAACGTTAATAGACGTTCAGAGAACCTGTGTGTGTTTGCTGGGGAGCTTTAAACCCAAAACGAAGACAGTGGAAGCAGTAGAACTGCCGTCAACGGGATATCTACCAATTGCCTGCAATAAACAATCCGTTGTTAAACCCTCCAAGTCAACAATACAACAGCTGCGTCGATTCAACTAAATGCATCGATAGAATGCACGAATGAAATGAAATTCGGAAAACATTATACATGGTTACGCAAGTTAAACGATTGGGGTAACTTTTCTTTCAAGTTTTCGTATAAATATGAGCTTTTACGAAATTTGTTTTAATAGTGTAACTAAACAACTCAGTGAAATGGAATTTGAACATGATTTCTTGCTACTTTATTGAAACAATGGGTAACTTTTTCTCCAGATTTTGAGCTGATTTTGAGATGTTAGAAAATTTGCTTACATTTTTTACTGGAACATTGTTTTATAAAATTGCTTCACTAACAGTGGTATTCGCCAAATGCCACAACTCCTCAATTCAGATAATCTAAACGGCCGATTTAATTCTCAGAAACAACGTGGAAGTTGCATTTCTCAGGTATCATGGTAAACTTTGTATTTGGCATGGTGAGTACCGCTTTTCTAACTAACCTTTGAAACAACTCGCTCTGCTGAGTTAACTCGTTGATTAAACGTTTGGGAGTAGCCCATTAATGATGGAAATTTGGTATGTAATGATATTAAATTTCGTTGAATGATAGATTGTTAGTCAACTAAACCCTTAGGGCATTCGTTTAATATGAAACTAGCCAAACTTTAGCGCTTTCACCATCGGTCCTAAAAATAAAAAAAAAAATTAGTCTAATTTCCTACCAATGGTTCAGAAAAGTAGATATTGATTCCACAAGATGGCTACAGATAGAAAAAAGGCTTTTGAATTGTTCCATTTTATATAGCTAGGAAAAATTTTGAATTGCTAATAAAATTACTATCGGAAATTTATTTAACATAACTGATAGTATTTGCAAATGGGTTGAAAATGTTAGCCCTTCAAAGGGTTAAAGGATAGGCTAAACATTTTCATATAGTTTCGGAGAGATTTTGTAGTTTTGAGAAAGATGTGTGAATTTCGACCGTGCTAAATGAGGCTTCTGGGAAACAATATTTTAACTTACTATTCAACGAAATTGAACAACCAAAAGGACTTCAACTCATTAAGCAATTTATGTGCAACAAAATGAACATTTCTATTGTTCCAATAAAGAATAGTGTTCATAGCTAAATTAATCTGGAAAAAAAAGCAGCTATAACCCTGTACTCTAATGTAATACAGACCTCTAGGATTTAGTGAGTAAGCTTTACAACTAAACATGGGCGCATTAACGTAAATTGGAATCTAGCATTGAAGGGGGAGGAAAATGTTTCCTATTGTAAAAAATATTTTCAGATAGGTGATAGATATCTAAATTTTCTTGAATATTTCCAAAGGGGAATAACCCCCCTTTCACCTAATAAGTTTACGTCCATGCAGGGGCGTAGCTACGATATTCTCCCCCCCAAATTTTAAATGAGCGATCACGATCACTAAGTTATGAAAAAGACATCTTCATTATGAATTGATAAACACTATAATCCTACTTTTATAAATCCATATGAAAGTCTACATTTTCAGCATTTTCTTCATGCTTTACCTTAGCTTCACACACTTGGATATTTGGTTTTTGTGTCATTATTTAGTGTTTACCACACCGTCTGAAACGGCTTCATTTTGGTCTAACTGAAGCCGTATAACCGGGATGTATATGGAGTTTGAATGGTTATTTGGTTTATGCGGAGTTTTAATATGTTCCGTGGGCAGGATCAAAAACCATAGCGGGCAACATCAGGCCCGCGGGCCGGAGGTTGCACATATGTGCTTTATAGCAACCACTTCTCGTTTAGCAATCGGGGAACTTGCTCCAACTGCCCTTTCAAGGGGCTACGTCCTTGCAACTAAATCTGTCCTAGGTACAGTTAAAATAATATTTTTCAGAATTTTTGCACTTTAGTGCTCAGGATCATTTTGTTTCCTCGGAAACCCTCATAAATGTTTTTATGATCTTCTTTTTTAATTAAAGATTTTTCCCCTAGTGCGAAGAACAGGCACTCGGCTAATCACTAACAAAATCACAAATTTTGGTGAGATTAAAACGACCGTAAATTCATCCACATAATCGCTCAATAAATTCATAATATCCGCACATTAAATCAGAGCAGTTTTAAAAGGTTATTTAGATTCAGTCCGAAACTTAAACAGCGTTATTTGACAAGATACATCTAAATTAAACCATTTCCGGTCACATATACATAATCAAATGACAACTCGGGATTCCAATAATTCAATATTCTCAGTGCGGTATCACGGATACGGATGATACATAAAGTAGTAGGTGAAATGGCATGAAGTTTCGATTACAGTGGATGAATATATTAAGCAGAATATCTGCCAATTTCAAAACAGCACGTATTCAAACAACTCAACTTTTCCTGGGTAAATATGTACTCTTTCGCTTCCTCAAATATATGGAGAGGATATGCGGAAAATTCGGGATTTGGCGGTTTATATTATAATTACCTTACGTGTATATATATCTATACATATTTGGAACGCTGAATCTACCAATGTAAATCAGTAACCGCTCGTAAAACAAAAGAATGAATAACTTTGCTTAAGGAGTGAAATGACAACAAAAGCAACAAATCTTTAAAGTTATAAATAATGAATACTGTACACATTCAGAAGTTGAAAATTTACATTTTTATAAAGTGAACATTTACTGTTCCCAAAAAAGTTTAATTAAAAGTATACCCTTTTTCAAAATTGTAAGGGTTAAATACAGTCATACCTCTAGTGCAGGGGTGAGCAACTGTTTTGAGTTGGAGGTTTTACACAGGCTTTTTACACACGGAAGTTAATAGTGGATCACAACTTTTCCTTACCCCTATTAAGTTTACTCCTATTCAGGCGAAACTTAGAGCAAAAATACGAATGAAACTTACAAATGAAAAATTATTGCATTTATTATTAATTTTACATTTTAGAAGTGGTATAAATTGTATCATGAATATTGTATCATGATAAGGGAACGTGTCCATACTACGTGACCCGTTTAGGAGGCGGGGGTGGCTTCGATTTTTGTTACGTAGTCGATTTCGCCGAGAGAAATGTCGCGCTTTTTCTAACTATATTCGAATATGGCGCGTAACAAAAATCTAAGCCGCCCCCCCCCTGCTCCTGTGACTGAGCGTAGTGTTTTGAAGACCTCCCTCCCCCCTCTAAACGGTCACGTAGTATGGGTACGCTCCCTAATTATTTGATAAAAAAAATCATAGATAAAAATACCTCCAAGCAAATTTAATTTTAAATCCATGTTAATGGGACAAATGCATCCTATCACTTTTTCTGACTTTAAAAAAAAGAATCAGGAATGAAATTTTGCTTGTGGAGATTTTCATTGCAACTTGCAAGTTAATTTGTTAAAGATTATCTATCTATATTTACTCTTGTTGATCTTCAAGCAAGAAAAACTGAGGTCACAAATGTACGTAGACCCGAGCACAGAAAATATTTTCCCAGCAAATTTCTTCATACATGAAAATTTTTCATTGCATTTAAACTCAATTTTCTTAAGACCGTGAACTCTTTTTGTGACCTCGTCCTCTAACCTCTGAAGATAAACTCAAATCTTAACAGAAACATTTTTCTAAGCAGGAATTTTAAATTAACCCTTAAGTCTTGGAAATAGTTATTTTTTTTCGGTAATCTTGGTTTAAGAGGGATTTTTCATACTGTCTTGACGGATCATAGAAACTGTTAGCGGGCCGCATGTTGCCCGCGGGCCTCTATTTGCCCACACCTGCTCTAGAGGATATATGCTTTGGCTCTCATTCCACACTGTACCAGTGACTATTTACTCTTTTCTCATTAGACTAGCAGAATTTATGATGTTTCCTGACATTTCTTTGATATTCGCCGTTTTGTTCTCAAATTATTTCTGTTTTTGGGATTGCTCGCAACGTGAGCAAGTATTTCCTGAAACCGGACTCATTTTCATTGGTTTTTTGTTGTGGAGTCGACAAGTGCAAGGAATGCAAAAATGTGGAGCAGAGTGACGGTAAGAAGATTGTTATCTTAATTGCTGCCGAAAAAACTGAAGAGTTATATTACGCGTGTGCACACCAACATATTGTTCAAAATGTTTGGGTGATCTGCTTTTCGAAGGTTTAATTTACTCAAAAATTAATGTTTTACTTGTCAAGTATTAAATTTTGTATTTCGTTGCAAATAAATTGGTTAATTACAGTTCGAATTGCAAATCTTCGAAAATATCATTTATAACGTTTGAGTCCGGATATTTTTTTTTCCAAATATTGGCGATATTTCGCAAAACATTGCCAAGCTTGTTCTTAATACCCATACAAGCTTCCCGGCAATTGGTTTGATGCCATGATAATGATTTTCGGGATGTCTTCGAACGGTCTATTTTCCCGCATGGCTCAGTTGAATCACAGGAAATCTGGGGATCCTTGTACTGAGGAAAAACTTCCGAGAAAGATCACCGAAAGGTATAAAAGGAGAACAAATCCGCCTAGTTCGGAGTTGTTCAGTTGTCAGGACAACGCGAGAGGAAGAAACTGCTCTACGTTATTGAAGCCGTTTGAGCATTACACATTTATGCCTTTCTCTAAATAAGTTGGAGAAAGCTGCTGGCGTTGAGTATTAGAAAGAAGATTGTTACATACTATTGGTTGTCGAGATGTGACAAAACCCTGCTTGGTGTTCCACTGAGTGTGTGTTATTTGTGAGTGTACTTCTGCCCGAAAGTTACACTTTTTGTTGAAACCCATCGTGTTCGAATGGCTGTTATCCATCGATTCACAGTTCGTGAATTTTGCTGTGAAGATCCTTAGAAGAGTTTTTCTAAGCAATAAAGTTTGTTTTTCTTCTGACGACTCTTCCAGTTCCTGGAACTTTCCAGACGCCGTGAGTTCTCCACACGTTCTTAACCGTCGTTCGATCGCCAGCCTTTTCGTCGTGAAGAATATAAGCAGTTTTTCCAAGAAGATTGTGCAGATTTTATGCTAAAAACAAAATGCGACTAAACGGCTAGTCTGTGCGCCCATCCTAGTGTAATTAATTGCAATTGAAGGATTTGCTGCAAAAGAAAATTAGCTGTGTCCTACGAAAATTGGCAGATACATGTGCTATCTTGCAGTAAAAAAAAAAAAAAATTCTTTTGTTTGGTACCAAAAGGATGTAGCTCCAATCGTTTGTTCTTCTATTACTCGAGAGATGAAGCTACCTGTCTCGTTCGTCTGCGTTAAACACCCAAAGGGTTTTTTTATCGGTTTAAATTGGGTAGTTGGAGCTACAGTCGAACCCACTTAGTGGAATAAACCATTTGCCACGAATATTAATTTTAATAAGATGGATATTCCGTTATCCGGCATCACATTGACTAATTATATTACGGTTTGGTACGTTGAAAATTTATTACAAGTTGATATGCCTTTAATCAGCATTCCATTAAGCGCTGACCGGATTGTATAGTGGGTAAAGCACTGTACTGCGGTTTCGGGTTCAACTCCCGGCGGTCGGGGTTCGATCCTCGACTGGGCGTGGTTGTCATTTGTTCGTCCCTTCATAGGGGGGTGACGTTGGTCCACCTACTGGTTGCCCCCATAATAAAGTGGCCAAAAATTTCAGACCGTTGTGGCCAAAGCCTTCCAAGGCAGCGGCCGGCCATTGGAAAAAAAAAATTCCACTAAGCGGGTTCAGCTGTACCTCTTTATTTGCAGAAAACCCTTCGTATCGTATTTTAACGACAAAGTTTCCATCTTGATTGGTTATAGTCATTCGATCATTCTATTCAATAATCACTGCCTTCAGGAAAAACATAAATATCGTGGTGTTTGTCTTAGTTTGTTAACCACTGTTTATGGACATACACATGGGAAATTTATTTTTATCTCTTTTTGTTCCATTCGGTTTATAGATGTCAGGTATGTTTCCATAAATGATTTCCAAAGGTCCTTCTCAAGTATCCCCAAAGAACCAAAATACTCTGAGATAACATGCAGTCTTGAACTGCTATAACAAAAAACACCCGGTGCATACTGCTTCGATCGCAGTTTTTGTAAACGCCCATCGATATTCCTTAATTAAAAAGCCCTATCACGAATTCATATGGAACAAATTTTAAGTACGTTTTCAATGAAATGATTTTATTATTGCATATCCTTTTACACGAAATATATAATCTCATTCATTTTTCCATACTTTAAATAAGAGTTCTTTCAAACCTAAGGAATCTAAATCGAAAATCAGAATTCAATTTTATACCATACAATGCAACTAATTTTTTATTCAGTGAAACTCGTTACTGACGTCATAATTTGAAAGTCGGATGAAAATTGTTTCATTAGAAATTGATCTTCTTTACATTTTTGGGAATATTTTATCTCTTTCAACAGAGATTCATAGAATAGAAAAAAAAAAAAACGCTTTTTGAAATCTTTCCCTTTAGGCTTATTTACCAAATGACTTTTTCTCTTGGAAGATATTCCTTTTTATCGATAGGATAAAGTTGTACATTTGAAAAAAATAAGGATTTTGAATGAAAAATAAAAAAACAGTGTGTTTGTCTTTTTTTTTTTTTTTTTTTTTTTTTTTTGCTTTTTGTGTTTCATGATAACCGATCGAACATCTTAACGTTAGATTTGACGGTAGTTACGTTTACAGTGGTAAAAATAAGTCAGATAGATCATGCCGAATACATCCTGTCTGAAACATTTTCGAGGACTGGATTATTTGCTCATATATTATATAAGTGGTTAATAGGTTTTCTGCCGTCTTTGCTTCCTGGTAGTGTCTAGCAATGACGAGCTAGTGTAGATGTTCGCGTAATTCATTTTTCTAATGTAGAAATGATTATTTAAATTGTTTGGAAATATTAAATGACTAATGATTTACAAAGATTTAAAAAAATCATTAGATCATATGATAGATGCTTTTACATGCTGTTTTCCATAAATGTTTTAACAAAATAACAAATAGGAAGAGGTATGGGAGGAACTATCCTATCCGCTCATTGTTAAAATATGTATGACATTTTCTTACATTAGGATAAATGTATATTTAATAAAGCACCATTTCTTCTTTACATATTTGTTTTAGAATGCTAGAGTTGTGCTATTGTTTTAGATCATTAACTATAGCACAATAGTTTCATGGAAACTGCATGAACATTATTGAGCCCTTTTTTAAAATCCATAAAAGTTAACAAATGTGCTTTACTAAATGCTCTAAAATTGTCTGTTTAATTTATGAATTTTGACAATTCTATATTTACAACTGTTTTGCAGTGTGGACTTTCTATTGAAAGGGCAACAGGATTGTGGTTGCATGTGCATGGTCAAAGATTGGGGAGTGCTCCAAAATGGATGCACGCCTCTCTGGGCATCAAATGTCTTTGGATGTATCAAATGACAAATCAATGTACCAAATGTTTTTGGCATACCACTGACTGATTGCTACTACAAATCCAGAGAAGACGAAGTAGAAACTGTACCACTGAACTTTTTGATATGAACTACGTTACGATGACATTTGAAAAGAAAGTTTTATAGTACAATACAAGGTTACCAAGAGCTCAAATCGAAAATTTCTGCAAGGCATTGTATGCACTTAAGCAACTCGTAATCACATGAGTTTATCGATTTTGTCTCTAAAACCTGTAGACAATCTTAACTTTAAATAAAAAGTTAACGTGACAGTCCCGTGCTAAAATTTTAGAATGGGTAAATACTTCTTTATTTTTTTTATTTATATTTTTTTAGACATACATAATGTTAACACTTGATTTGAAGGCATTGAGTATTTATATGGGTACCTCAAGTATAGTTACAGCGTTAGTTGTTTGCGGTTATCGCTTCGATTTCATTACTTTCAACTTCAGGGTGATTCCATGAAACTAGGGACACCAATGGCAAAAAAAATTCTAATAAAAAAATAATACTTTAGTCCCCTATGAAGTAAAAATATGTGAATTTAGATGAAATGATGCTAAAAAAGTTGACAAGACCTTTTAAAAGTTTTTATACACAAAATTTGGCAACATTACTGTTTTTGCACGAGTTTTTCTCTGAAAGAGGTGTAGGAAGTTCATCTTGTTTTATAAAAGAAATCAACAAATATGAATGAAATCTTATTTTTTTTGTTGAAATTTCGTTTGTATATGAAAAGATTAGACCAATGCAGAAACCTTTAACTGCAATATTTATCTTAAAAACAATTTTTGTAAATTAGGCCAAATATTTAATGTAACATCAGTCACGAAACTCTATAAAAGTTTTTCTTGCTTAAATAAAATTAGTCCCAAAAATATAAAAAGTCATTTTCTCTTCCTTTATGAAGATATCTTTAATATTAGTCTTTTTAATATCTAATATTGGTTCAATTTATGAATTTTAAACTTATGAAAAATATGTAACATCAGTCACATTTCTGTTTTTTGATTAGATACCTACATAAAAATAACGGGAAAATCGCATTGACTACTGCAGAAAGACAGAAAAGATGGTGAGATAAGTTAAAGAATGAAGGGAAATATGAAGATTATTAAAGAAAAACAAATCAGAACCAATAAAGAGCCAAAATAAAAATAAAATGACCTAGCTAAATTACTTCAATCAATTCAGAATACTCTTTTTCAAGCATTTTCTCTAATTTCAAGATAAATAAATCTTTTTACCTTCTTCTGAATGACTGAGGTAATTTAGCTGGATCATTTCTTCTTTTATTTTGGCTGTTTATTGCTTCTGCTTTGTTTTTATGATTTACATATTTTCCTTCATTCTTGAATTTATCTCATCACTTTTTCTGTCTTTCAGCAGCAGTCAATGCTATTTACCCAGTATTTTTAAGTAGCTTTCTAATGGAAAAACAGAAATGTACCTAATGTTACACATATTTTATAAGACGCATTTACACATTTTTTTAACTTTAAAATTCACAAATGAAACTACGACTTTTTATGTTATTAGAAGTGATGTTACATTAATGTTAGGGCTAATTTATAAACATTGTTCTCAAGGCAAATATTGCAGTAAATGGTTTCTGCGTTTGTCTAATCTTCTCATAAATGAACGAAATTTCAATACAAAATAAGATTTTATACATACCCGTTGATTTCTTTTAGAAAACAAGATGAGCTTTCTACACCTCTAAAGACAAAAATATATGTAAAAATGTTTTGCCATCTTTTTACATTAATTTTATAGAAATCCACAAATAATTACTTTATAGAGGAAAAAACTATTATTCTCTAAAAGAATATTTTTCTTTCACTGGTGTCCCTAGTTCCATGGAATCACCCTTTAGTGAAATACACTAACAACATTATTTTTAAAATTTGACAATATGACTTATTAATGACAATATGACTTATTTGACTTATTAATGAACAACAAGCATTACTATGATTTATTTATTATGATTAAACTAGAGTAATGCTATTTCAAAAAGTAAATTTGGTAGTTTTGTTTCTAAGAAGAAATAATATATAATTATAGCTTGTTTATGTGAATGTAACATCAGTCACGAAATATATGTAACATCAGTCACAGGAATAAAATATTTTCTACATAAAAAGTTTTTAATTTTTTAAATGAAAGGAAATGTTTTCCTAAAGATTGAAATCTGTACTTAACAAGAAAAAAATTATTTTACTTCTCACACTATTAGTTCGAAGAGGATTTGAATTTATATAAAATTCATTTTCTGTGTAACATCAGTCACGTTTTTTGATTTCCCTTAATTTAAAAAAAGAAAAAAAAAGACTTCTTATATTGAAGATGGATAACAGCATAGTACTTATTTATGATACTCTTGATCAATTTGAATAAATAAATATATATATTTCAAGCCACTGGGGAATTTCAAAGGTTACAAATGTAGTCAAATTGTAACATCAGTCACCATGGAATGACCCTTCAGTTAGTCTCAAAGAGACGCGCTTCCCTTGCAATGAGAAATCTCAATTCACAAAACCACATCTGATAAGTTCGAACAGTCTTAACACCTTCTTCATACCTCGAAAAATTTTATTCTTCGAGTTTGTTGCTCTTTTATTCTTCTCGGTGTAAAAAGGCTTAATATGCCGAAAATGTTATTTTATGTTGCGCATTCTTAATATTAAAATACCGATGCAAATATCAAATATTTGTTAAAATTTGTTTAGAGCAAAAGCTCATTTGCCTGCTGACAATGTGTATTTTCAATTTTTGCTTTCTTTTTTCAGATTTTAAAATCGTCTTCTGTCTTTAATTTCTCTCTCTCGAAATTTTCTTTATTTTTTTAAATGCCGGGCACTTGCCATTTATAGGCTTTGGCAATTACTAAGGCCGGAAGTACATGGCACTTTAAAATATAAGCACCTAATAGGTGGCTTCTTACGATTATACGGATGAAATGACCCAAGTTTAAGACAGAAATCAGATCCGGACCTGTGATATGGTAGTATTTGTTTTTGCGTTTCGGCAAATCTACACGAGAGGTATCTGCAAAGGAAGTGCCTTGGGAGGATGACATTTTTAAGGGGGTTCTAACGCGTATTGACAATATGTTTGGAGGAAGCAGATCAAAACTACAGACCGTTAGATCAACAGCATCTCAGTAGGCCTGAACCCTGGACTAGAATGTTCAGTGCTGTGATGCAATTCATCATACATTTTTAATTAACTCTGATTTTTTCCTTTCCATAATCTAAATTTAATACGCTTTGTCATTTTCAAATTCCCATCACTATTGGCTATGCTATTCTAATTCTATTTTGTAAATTACTTTGGTTTTTAACTGAGATAATGTTATTTATCAGGCGCCTTTATGTCATGTGGATGCTCTTCCTTTGCGTTTTCCCACGGGCTTTTCTATAAAGTTTCTTGTGTTACATGTTCTCCTTTCCTATTCCCTGCTAGCGATCCACTTTTAAGTTTTGAAACTAATGTGATTAACTGCCAACTCATTTTTTCAATCTGGCGATTTATTTGGCGACCGTTCTTTGTCGCTCCTAGCTCCATCCCCAAGTTGGCTTTCGGTGTTCACACCTTTTTCTCATTCACTTACCACTGTAATCTGGGCCCAAAAAGGTCACGCAGGTTTTTCATTGGCTATTCACCACACTTCTGCCTGTATTATTCATTACTGGATACTAACATAGAGCAAGTTATATAATTCGGCATGGCGTTCCTCGTTATTGCGCGTTATGTACTGCACACTGCTTCGCGTTGTTCGCCTTTTCTTGTTTCCCTGTGGCAACATGCTTGTTTGTTTATTTTTTTCAGTTCCCTTTGCTTAGTGAGACGAAGGGCTTTGATGAAGACCGAAACAATTTTTTGGTCGAAAAGATCGCAACGTGTTATAAGTAACATTTTATGTGTGTTTTTTCACAAAGATTTTATTTATTTTAACAAATACCATATTCCAAACCAGCTGCTCTACTGCAAATCGACAGCAAGTCCAAGTACACATACACATCCCGTACAAATATTGTAGGTTAGAGAAGACACATGTTTAAGAAATGAGTGATTTCATGTTGGAGCAGCGCACTGGTGTGATCGAGTTACCCGTAAAAGGAATTTGAGAGAGGAAGCTAGCGGTTACTTTCGTTTGTGAAATCCAAATGGATTTTACTATGGCGAATTCTGAATGCATGATGAAGAATCTCTGGATAAATACTCTTTTGTCAGATGTAAGCAATAAAGTAGAGAGAGAAGTACTCTTAGAAAGACAAAAAAGAATGAAACAACCCGGAATCTACTTATATAATACGCTAGCGTGTGCGTACCAAAATCGATGATATTTCTACGCTGGGAACGGCAACAACTAGATGTAAACATTAGCGTAATAACAGTAACACACGCTCAAATATCCGAATTAAAAGTTCAATGACGTCAAGTGAAGCAAGCATATTCGTTATTGGTTACGTATGTCACTCAGTAGCTAGATTGCAAAACAATACGTATGCGAAAAAGCAAAATTTTTCGGATCTTTTCGCAGCGCGTTTATCGCACATTTACAAAAAAATCCCCTTGCAGTGAACTGAATCATATTTTAGCCATATCCTGTTTCTTTATATTTTTGTAACCAAGGATATGATTAAATAATGCAACCGTATTGTGAAACACCAGGTCACTAACTTGGGCACATTGACCCCGCAGCTGCTGCAATAAAGAACCACTTCTGTAGGAATTATCACCCAATACAATATTTTTATAATAATTTTATGAATGGAAATGCCACCAATTATGTCTTTTCATACATCTTGCAATGTTAGTACTTGGCTTTGCCCAACTGGCCACCCACCATCAGCTTTTATCATGACACACAAAATTTGAATGAACCCTAACCTAAATAAATTTAATGACAAATACTGCCAAAACAAAGAAACATTATTTTCGTTGAAATGAGTCCAATAATTTGGCCAACACTGCACTTTTTCTTCTGGGGGTCGTCTTACCACACCTTAACTTTTATTCGGAGTTTCGATCCCGTGCTCAAAGCACCCCCTGTATACAAACACTTACGGAAACATCAGTTTAAACGTATGAAAGAAAGTGAAAGAGAGAGGGAGACATTTGTCTTTTTTCTCAAACACAACCCGAGAAGTGAAGCCTAGTAAAGTAAATTTAAGAATAAAAAAAGTGTATTCCGCCATTAAACTGAGACTTCTCCCAAACTCAAAAGTGCATTCTTTTAAGATGTTGTGTGCTTCTTTTCTTTCGTGTTTCCAGAGCTGATGTTTTGAGTGCTTGCAAAAAAAAAAAAAAAAGAAAAGAAAGAAAGTTGCAAATGCGTTTCATCGAAGTTTCTACGAGCAGAAAAAAAGACGATGTGGTTACATGTTCCTCAAATAGCAGTTTGTAACTCACAAAAGCATTACACGAGAAAATTTCAGCGCTGAAGTTCCATTACACGATGAAGTACACGGGCAATAATTAAGTAATTAGCGCTATCTTAAATTATTTCTGGCTGCTTAATAACATTTTAATTAATGAACGTTTTGAGATTGTTACGAAATAAATAAATAAAATATTTATGCACTCGTAGTTAAGAATTATGTTCACCCAAGGAACACATGAGCTATAAAGTTTCTTATTCATCGCAGATTCTTTGTTGTTGGATTTTTGCTGTATAAAAGAGAGCACGTGTAAAAATAAACGCGTTGTTAATTTGACATTCTGTACGCGAGAAATTTTACATCGTGACGATGTGACATTTTGCATAAACAATTTTGCTTTTAAACAATTTTTGATCTAAAATTTGCTCTAGTGCACCATAATATCCCGTGCACATTTTTGAAAATAAAACTAGACCAAGCTTTAGCATTTTGACATGAATTTAATATTTAATAAAATGTCAGTTCATTTTTCTTTAAAATGCTCATTTATACTTGTTTTAGATGCTAAGTGTGTAAAACAAGCTAATTAGATAGATAGCTCTTTCTAGTAGCATGTTAGCTTTTCAAAGGTGATCGAGAACGATAATTTCTTTTTAATAAGATATATTTTTATTAGAACATGTAAAATAAATTAATGAGTGTTCTTTTCTATAAGACATTCAAACTTATTTTTAAGTTTCTAGAATACTAATCAATAATTCAAAATGTCTTAGTAAAAAAATATCGCACTCTGTAAAGCAATATATATGTAATTAATTTTGGTTTTTCATTTTTTAACTGGGCTACAACTGTCTAAATGTTTTAAGGAGGGCTTTTAAAGGGATATTTATAATTTTTTTTTAACATTTGATAGTTATGAAATACTTGTTCAAAAGATTTGATGCATTAAGAACAATAGAAGCGCCGATTACGAATTTATATAACTGAAGAAAAAAAGATTAAAAATTAGAGCAGTAATAATTTTTAAAAGGCAGTAAATGAGAAATGTGAAACTAGATATTTAAAAAACAGTAATAAATTCTGAGGTAGCAATAACTTATAGAAACTTCGAATTAAGAACTGGTTTCGAATTAAATTTCAGTTCTACATACAGCTGTATTCGTATTCATTTTATCTAGATAATGAATAGAACTAAATAAAATGAATTACAGTTAAAAAATCGAATATACCAGAGCTATAATACACAGACTTCTCTTGTCTCTAAATCATCATTAACTACTGGTGAAATTGAAACAACCAAAATGAAAGATGAGGAAAAGTATTATTAAAGCATATGAAGAAAATAGTAATGGAAAGATAGTCGTTTTACTGGTAAGAAATCCGACAGATAAAACTTCAATTGATTGAGAATAAAACTACAGTAACTTTCTTCAAAAGCTTCTCTCAATTTAAATCTCCATTCTTCCCTAGAATATTAATTTTTTTCTGTATTTCAGGGCTGATGTTTTGACTACCGATGGTAAGATACAAAGTTACAGAAGATTTTCCTCATATTTTCCTTGAGAAATAAAAAGTGGATACATAGTTCTAAAATACCAGTTCGTCGTTGAAAAAATCGTTGGACTAGAGGAGGAATAATTCTCGCACTACAAGATTCATTACGCGAAAAGCACATGAGCAATAGTTAAGTATTTTGCAGTGTCATAAATTACTTATGGCTGCTTCATAACATTTTAATTAATGAACTTTTTGTGTTTGATACAATAACCGTCTGGTAACGTCATAATTCACAACAATTATTCTTCCAAGGACACACGTTTACTATATCAAATTTAGTATACTATAATTTACTATATTTACAATATCCAAAACGCATTTATCATCATTTTTACATTTTTACATTTACATTTATCAACATTTATCATCAATTCACTGATTAAAATAAACTATTCTAAAATCCTACAAAAGATATTTATTCGACAATCTATAGATGCATTTGTATTGTTTTCGTGTTTTCGTTAAAGAGTTAACCAAGTTACATAAACAATGGGCTCTTCTCCGAGAATTTCATGAATTGCAATGAAAATGAATTTCTGAATTAACAATTTTTATCAATTAAAAATGCATTGTTTTTTTTAAAAACCGTGGTCGGAAAGGTCACTATTATTTGAACACTTCTTCTAAAGTGATTATTAACGGGTACACGAATATGACGTTTCCGAACCCACATTGGAATGTGATTCTGGACCGTCTTCTTGTTACCAGTCCCTCCCAGTAAATTTGTCAACTTAATTTAGAAACACTCTTATACAACAAATACAGTAAACGCACGTATGCACAAAATTAACACGAGAAGGAGTGAAGAAGACAGCGGAAAGAGCGAAATCAGCAAGAAAGTACGCAAAGATTTACAACTCCTTCTGAAGCAGAATTATTGAAAAGATTTCAGATTTCACCCGAGAGTAGTCATCCGGCCATTTAGGTTTGCAGGCTGTGATGCGACTACACCCAATCTGCAACCAGATTAGGAAGATCGGAGACCAACTTTCAGAAATCCCCCCCCCCCTCTAGTTTAAACCCCTTTCCGGTTTTTTTTTTTTTTTCGAGTTGAAGGGTAAAAAAAAAATGTCAATTTCTTTAATGCATATTTTGATATACATACATTTTTAAAACTTAATAACGCTACTCTCATATAAGATTTCCTGAATCGTGAATAATTCTACCTTCTAGTTTGCAGAAAAATAAATAAAAGTATTTGAAAGCAAAACGAAATAACACGGGAAAGATTACGTGAAAAAAAAAAAAAAAAAAAAATCTTACTGCCCCAGCTACACTCGGGAGAATCCAGAATGGAACGTTTTACCTGCCCTAGCTCAGCTCGGGAAAATCCGGTAAGTGATTAACATGCTAGGCTGCATGAGAGCCAGATAGATAAATTTGTTGCATTTCTATTTGTTGCATTCATACACTTATAAATATTCTTGATCTTTTACACACACGTATATCACTTTCTCCCACCTTCCATCTCCTGAGAGCACTCAAGTCTAGTAGTCCCTACATGCTTTTAATAGTCTAAATTTCTAAATTTTCAGTAGTTCGCATTCTTTAAAAATTATCTTGTCCTCGTTGTTTATAGTTATGTTTTGCTTATTGTGAAAATTTTTAAGGTTGTTTCTTTCTAGCATTGTTAAATTTCCCTTCTTTTTTATTTGTTTAGTTTTCGTGTCTCTTTAGTACTAGATATACCGAAGATTTTTTTAAGGAAAAAAATAGCCACAAACCAGTCATTTTGACTGGGCTTGGTATATCTAGTGTTAATTATGATTATTTTGTTTTTTATTTAAAATTCAAAAAGGTTTTTAGAATACGACTAACAAAGGTTTATGTATGCCGTTTTTCTTATTATTTTAAATGATTTTTATCTCTTTATTTTCTTTGTGTTGTTTCCCTTAAAATTTTAAGGCTCATGATCATCCAGACTTGTCTCACCCTACTACGAATCTGAGTCCGTTTCAGAGGAAGGCATTATTGAAGGAATGGAAGAACCGTCGTTCACGATGACTCTTCACGTGCTGGGCAATAGAAAAGCCTTCGAAAAAGGAACACATGAAAAACTCAAAAGCAAAAATCAATGTGTTCAATCAAAAATATTTGTACATTGAATGAAAGCATAGATCTAGAAATTTTTCATTTCAATAATTTACCAAAAGCTTTTAGATAATAAAAACCAGTAAAAGGAAATTCCATTCCAAACGTCCAATACATAGATACAAGAGATGAGTGCTAGTCCTGAAACGGGTATGAGATAATGTTAATGTGCAGGATGGATCAAAATTCTTATGAAAAAAATGTAGGGGGTGATATAGGGAAACGAAGAGTATTCAGAATCACATAGCAATGTGGGATCAATTTTGCCTTCGTGCACCTGTTAATAATCGCCTTAAGATGTGTTGAAATAGTAGTAGTGATCTTTATGAACTGTTTATGAAACTCGGTTAAGAAATTATACGAACCCTTTAATACTTCTTCAAAATGATTACTAACGGGTACATGAAAGCAAAATTTCCGACCCAATAATGCCATCTGATTCTGAAACGTATTCTGAGATGTCACTATTATTATTATAAGATGTAAATAGAATTACTGTGTAAATGAGAAATACTTAAAGAAAATGGGAGATTTTTTACAGCATTTAAAAAAAATAAAAACAGCAAAATTAAAACTTTAATTAATTTAAGTCTGCTGTATTATCCCACTAAACTCTGAATTTTCGTAATGTTTTTCTTTAATTCGTGTTTAAGGACGGATTTTTTTTACTGCTAACAAAAATGAACAGAGTGGCTGATATATTTCATCATATTCTCCTCGAGCAGGAAAAAAGTGGATACATTTTTCCTAAAATAACAATCCCTTGTTGACAATGGCATTACACCGGAAAGAAAGTAACTCCGACGATGCAGTGTCATTACACGGTGAAGTACAAGGGCAATAATTAAGTAATTAGCGCTATCTTAACTTATATCTGGCTGCTTAAAAACGTTTTAATTAATGAACGCTTTGAGATTGTTGGGCAAAAAAATATATTGTGTCTTCATAGTTTAGAAATATGTTCATCAAACAAAGAACATGAGCTATAAAGTTTTTTTGCAGTTTTGGTCTTTCTGCACATTGAAGAAAACGTGTGCAAAAAGAAAAATTATGATTAATTTTACATTTTGAACAATGATTTAAAATGTGTTTCAAAAATAACTATTTGAAAAAGCGCTGAGTGTTGTTTTTCTATAATTAAAATTTGGTTGATTTCTAAGAAATTTTTGCTGAACTTAAGTGTTTATATAGAGATTGTAAAAACTATAACATTGCATAGGTCAATTTTATGGAAACATGAGATAAATAATTCTTTAAACGTGACTTCCACATGTAATATCTAATTTATTTTAATATTCTTGCAAAAAAGGCCACTACTTTTGTTGTAGTTTTAACTATTCTATTTATTTGCCTATCAATGTTTAATATTTTTCATTAGATGTACATTTCAATTTAGCAATTCGAACTTCCTAAAGTACAGCAATTAAAATTCTTTGATATTACAGCTATGATTTTTATTGGTGTTCCCAAAATTCACTGTGCAGTGAAATTAATGAAAAACATGTTTAAGTTTAGCGCAAATTGATTTTGTAAATTTCTATATATTTATTATATCCTTTTCTTCCGATGAATAGTAGGATCTATTCCTAAAACGTGTTCAATAAATTAATTTTTTAAAAGTCACCTCACAAAATTCAACTGTCAGAATTCAACTGTTTTTTAGAATCGTTTTATGCTTAGTGTTTCTTAAATAGAATTTATCAGTGTTTAAGTTTTGTTCATTATTTATTGCAACGGAACAATTTTATTGCACTGTATGTATCCACTTGGTGCTTAGAATTGCTGCTGTAACTGCATTGATAATAACTGGGCTTGTTATTAAATTTCTTAGTGTCTATTTACAAATGTATGAAAGCTATGTACGATACATTGCCAATATTATTTCAAATGCTCAATGAAATTGGTAATTAAAAATGTTAAGGAAAAGTCTGTTTTGAGATGTTAAATATATCACCATTTTATTTTGAATTGTACTACATAGAATATTTATTTTCCAAACACTCGTAGATATTAATAATAAAAATAATTGTAACATAGAAAATTTTGCATACACACACCGATAATGATAATAACAATAATAATAATAATAATAATAATAATAATAATAATAATAATAATAATAATAATAACGTGTATTTCTTTTCCCAAAAATTGTCAAAAACCTATGTTTTCTTCTCAGATGATTAGTCAGTATGTTAAGGCAGCTTAAAAAAAAAAGCTATCTAAAGTCTTATATAGATAACTGTACAACAATTGAATACAACGTACAGCACATAAACTACTAAATCTTATTCAGAAAAAAAAAAACCCAACTCCTGTTCTTTTTTTACCCATTGTGTATCTCTCAAATTAAACTTTCAACAGTAGGGACCCGCAAAAACAAGCTTGAACTTATTTTCTCGTGAAAGTTTAATGCGTCACAGGAAAGATAAAAAATATTCTTGCGTTTCCATTCCACACGAATTAGAGAGGAGCAAAACAGATAAAAGAATACTTTCCAGCGAAATAATAAGGAATGCATAAAAAATATTTTATTTACTTAAATCACTTAATGACAGGCTCTTGAAATTTCAGCTTGTTTTCCTAGATTTTTTCTATAAAGTTCAATTTCTTCAGATAAATAATTGATAAATTATATAATAAACTTTACATTGGCATGAGCATTATGCAGGAATATACAAAATAACGCGGCTAATGAAGGGCAAAGCAATCATCCAGTGAATAAAAAATTTCATTAGAACATTGATTTGTAAACGCTATTCTGCGAAGCTACAAGGTCTTTCAAATTATTCGTAATCCAAGGACAACAAGCAACAATCATTCTGTATCATTTTACTTGTAATGCCTTTCCACAAATCTTACTGATTTCCCACATATACTAGTACGACAGAATGAAATTTATTTTTGCAATAAAATTAATGGAAAATCTGTTAAAGTTTGACTTATTTATTTTTAAAATTTATATATTAGGGTGACGCAAAAAAAACGACTATTTTTTTTAGTCTCGTGTGAAAAAATGTTAGTTTTTGATGTTTTAAGAGCCCCCTCCAAAAAACAGCTCGAAAAAAAAATTTTAAGAGGTCGCTCACAATTTTTTTACTTTTCAAAAATCGATTTTTTTTCTTGTTTCGGTATAATTTTATAGACAAAAAAAAAGTTTCTGAAAGTTTCAGTTCAAAATTTAAATTTTGGAAGGTCGCTCACATTTTTTTTAAATTTATTAGTGCATTACTTTACATTTTTTCGAGCGAATACCTTTTAATATTCAAATTAAAATTGCATACACTTTTTTCTTAGTACAATAATCGATAAAAATACTCTACGAGATCAACTAAAAATCCATAAAACCTGTTAAATTTTAAAATTTGGTTTCAGATGAAATATTGTTAAAATGTTGTAATTGATTAAATAAAATTATTAAATTAAAAAAAAATGTTTTCTATATTGTGCTTGATTTTTAGTTCATCTCGTGGTGTATTTTTATCGATTATTGTACTAAATGAAATTAAAAAATGTGTGGAATTGAATTTGAATATTAAAAGTTCGCTCTAAAAAATCTAAAGTAATGCACTAATAATTTTTAAAAACTTTTGAGCGACCTTTCAAAATTTAAATTTTGAACTGAAACTTTCAGAAACTTTTTTTTTTTTTTGGTCTATAAAATTATACCGTAGCGAGAAAAAAAAATTAAAAAGATAAAAATCGATTTTTGACGATTTTTGAAATGTAAAAAAACTGTGAGCGACTTCTTAAAAAAATTTTTTTGGAGCTGTCCTTTGGATAGGGCTCTTAAAATATCAAAAACTGACATCTTTTCACACGAGACTAAAAAAAAAAATAGTCTTTTTTTGCGTCGCCCTAATATATATTTACAATGAATATCAGGATATACCGGGTAGTTATAAAATAAGTCTCTCTACTTATAGCTGTCTGTAGCTTTAAGGAATAATCCAAATGAAATCAAAATCGGTACACTTACGAATCGAGAAGAGGGGAAGAAGAAAAGAATAATAAAACAATTAGTTGCAACAATCGCCGACAGAAGGCGTTTCTGGATATATAATGTATTATTCTATAACAAAGAATGAAAGTGAAAACCCGGGGGGGGGCATACCTAATTTTCTAAAAAAATGTTACAGTAAACGATCCAGTTTCTACGAATTCTTTTACCATTATTCTCATTGAACACTGTGTCAAAGGACCTTTTCCTTTGGGTAACACGTTACTGACAGAAATACAGTTTCTTCATTTTGTCGATGATTACAACGGCGTTTGTACAGACATCGTCATCTGTCAGCGATTGTTGCAACTGTTTTTTTATTATTATTATTCCTTTTTTCTTCCCCCTTCTCGATTAGTAAGTTCACTGATTTTGGCTTCATTCCGATTATTTCTTCTAGCTACAGACATCTCTATATAGAAATACTTCTTTTATAACCATCCGGTATTTCTGAAATGTGTGAAATGCATGAAATTTTAAAGAGAAAATCACCTCACTAAATAACACTCACTTGTTTTTAGAATCAGTCTATGCTTACTATATCATAAATAGAATTTATCAATTTTAAAGCTTTATTCCTTATGTATTGTAATGAAATAGATTTAACAGACTGAATGTATCCACTTGGTTCTCATAATTTATGCCGTAACTTCATAAATGATACTTGGCCTCTTTACGGAATTCTTTACAAACGCACCTAGATGCAATTGCCAATATTATATAAATAATTGTAACTTTGAAAAATTTGTTCACTCACAAAAAAATAATAATAATAACAACGTGTATTTTTTTTTTCTTCCAAATTGTCGAAAACCCATGTTTTCTTCACAGATGGTTAGTCACCATGATGAAAAGCAATCTATATATATAATACGCTATCGTATGCCGGTCGAAAGTGGTCCGATTTTAGACCACTTTTAACATGTGACAGCTTGATCAACATGTGACAACTTGAATGAAAACACTTTTTGAATATACGCTAACGTACGCGGTACCAAAATCGACGATATTGAAATCGACAGTACTGATACACTGCTTAATGGCAACAGCTAAATTTATTATGGTTTTATGTTAATTTAATTATCATACGTGACAGTTTGAATGAAAACAGCACGTTAACATTGTTGTTAATAAACTAGAAAAGTACACATTAGCAAATCCATGGAGCTGATTGAGCGGAATGAATACTATGCTCACTAAATACTAATTTCATAAACCCTGCAGGTGCTGCAATTAGGAAATATATTTGTACAGCACGTTATCACTTGATACAGTATTTTTATGAAAAACAAATTCAAAACGGCTGAATGTAAACATTAACCGAATGGCCAGATAGTCTTTTGTTACTGTTAATAACCGATGGATTTGCAAAATAATATTATTTTAAGAAACTCTCTGAAATAAGTACATTCATGAAAGCTGAAGGTTTCAGTCTCGAGAAACTTAAACTAATTGCTAATAAGTTCCTTTAATTGACAGGAGAAAAAGAAACGGATATTCGTCAGAATATTCCGGCCGCACTGATTGCTGCAAAATTTCCGTGAATTGAATAAGTAATTTTTGAGAGTATAGTATGGCCTGCTTCTGAAATATTCAACTGTGTATATGAAGAAGTTTTAGTTAGTATGCAGATGTGCTTAGACACCTAACAGTGCACAAAGCCACTGTTGGCAACTTTCGCCAATGTAAACCAACCGTGAAGCAGAGAACTAAATAATATTGGGCGGCGAAGCTGGACGCCTTGGCGGCTAGTATGTATAAAAAATTAGTATCAGAAGCCTTATATAGATAATTTTGAAAAAATTAAATATAACATGCAGCGCATAAACTACTAAATCTGATTCAGAAAACATATCCCACTTTCACCATTGTGAATACCTGAAATTAAACTTTCAAAAGCCAGGGAAGCTCCAACCCGCAAATGCAAGCTTGAACTTATTTTCTCAAATGTTCTTTTTTTACGCCAAAGAAGTTTGTATTTCCGAAGAAAAACTTCCAACTGATATATTTATGTTTATTCAATAAAGAGAATTCCGTTGAAAGTTTAATGCGTCACTGGAAGGATAAAAAAATATCTGCGTTTCCAGTCCGCATGAATTAGATTGGGGTAAAATGCATAAAGGATACGTTTAGCGAAATAATAAGGAATGCTTACTAAATATTTTATGTATTTAAATCACTTAATGACATACTTTTGAAGCTTCAGTTTGTTTCTCTACACTTTTTAAAGTAAGAGTTTTTTCGATAAAAATCTATTTCTTCAGATAAAATAATTGATAATTCATAGAATAATTTCTATATTGGACCGAGTTTTATGCAGGTATATTCAAAACTTTGCTAAAAAAGAAGGTCTCTCATATGAAATGGGTTCAAAATTAGGAGACCATAGATAGATGGCAACGGTGGCCAGCCTACTAGGTGTCCCCATAATGAATTTACAGACATATCTGGGCCTGGTACAGGTCAAGCCTACAGCAGGCCGCTGATATCAGCCATTGGGAAACATACATTTATATTTCACTTACATTCATTTATTTTGATCGAAACTCATTTCCACTCATTTTCACTTATTTTGATCGAAAATCAAATAATAAGCTGAGAGTTAAAATGGTTGGCATGAGCGTTTTCGTTCGTCATAGAGTAGTTGACAATTTTATTTTGAGTAAACAGTACTTCTGTGTTTTTTTGTAACATATTATAACATGAGGCTTGCGCAGTTTCAGTGTAATACCCAATATAGTAATCTTAATCTAAATGGACATTTGGCATTCTAGTTAAAGTAAAGGTTTTCTTTTTTTTTTGGTAACTGTTATCTGCTATTTTATATAGCATTATTTTTCCTGGGGGATCATCTATTAACTAAATAAAACACTTTGGGAATTTCAACTGAAATTTATTATTATTTTTCTTAACATTAGAATTAGCCATAAAAATAAATTATTAATTTTAGGTAAATAGTTTGAGTTACAACTCACTGAACACAGTAACTCTTACTACTTTTAAAGAGAAATGTCAAATGCACAAGTCATCTTATGCACAAGTTTCAACGTCCCCAAAAGAATGAAAACTACAGTGAACAAATTAGCGATAAACGCACCAGTCAAGGAATTTGAAGACACTTAATTATTAATATTATATTAATTGGCAGCACGAAATAAATAAAAATGTAACAGAATGCTGTACTTACACGGTGTTCCAAATCGTCATTTTAATTCTAAATTACGATTGCCACATAAATACAAAAAATGATCGTGGTAACTGCATATATTTAATTACCGTCACCTTGGCAAGAGTCGGGCGTTAAATTAGGAATCAACCCAAGAAAGACAAACACGGCACACTCGTGGATTATGATTCACATTTAAAATAATATTTAAAACGGTGAAGTATAGTTGTAATGTACTTGGCGTAGATTGTAAAATAGTTTTAGTAGGCAATTTTAAGATAGATTTCAATTCCAAAAATGGGTTTTATGAAACAAGGAATAAATATACGGCGCACTCATGAATAAAGATACACTTTCCGACTTAGTGGAATAAGGAAGAAAAATGGGGAAGACACATAAATTATGACACGCTTTTAATATATAGCACTTTAGTGCGTATTTAAAATCTGAAAGTGCTTCAGATTTTCCTACTTTTTTTAGAGGGGTATTTCAAAGTTATGTAAAATGTAAACATAAATATGTAGAACATATACAAATTTAAAATTTATAAGAAATATAAAACATTAAACCTTAAAAATCTCTGTGAATTTCTTCTTTCTGAGTTGTAAACCGACAATCGTTTAATAGGTTACTACTTTTCTTACTCAGTTGTTAGTTATCGACTGCCCTATCTTCTTTTAAAAACTCGTTTTAACTCGTTTATCCAATCACAGGAATAACTGCTTAACGCGCCTCCTTAAGGAGGAGCAGAGTTAACGACTTAGCTTTTCCACTGACTCAGGTAGAATCGAACTCTGGAGTCGTGTGGCCGGTGACAGGAAGCCGATAGCGTTAGGCAAGAGATACAACAATCATATGCCTCATCAATATTTAATGAAGCAAGGTATCTTGCTTATAAGGATTTCTCCTAATAAGATCAGCTACAAGTTTTTTTAAAAACATTTCTGTGGCTCATTTTGCGCAAAAGGCAATATGTACTGTACGTTTTCAATCTTGTCCCGCAGTGGTCCTGGTGCTAAACTCCGTGCCCATAAAAACACGGCAAGTGAAGCAGCATTCGGTTTGGCCAGTGCTTGGGAAAGTCAACTCCTTCTCGGCTCGACTGCTGTGGAACTGTGTACGCTAAAGGGAGCTGGTGGACGTAAAATCCTTCTTTTCTCCAATGTCCTTCAAATTGTTCCTCTGGTTGTTCCAGTTTCAGGGGGTTGGTCCCTGGAATTGTTTCAAAATTAGGGGACCCCGAGCTAAAGTTGGACTTCCTCCCATTGGGGCCCACTATAAATGGAAGACGTCCCCCTCTGTCCATCGTTTCCCTATATGGGGGGATCTGGCAACGCATGCGGTTGTCAGAGGGCATAGAGCTGTTCCGCCTACGTCATTATCACTACGTCACACCTTAGCAACCAACTTTTTTTGGTCAAACATTCGTTCATTTGAGAATGGTCATTAGACGAAAACGTATCTTTGTATTCCTAAATATTCGAGTTGACCTAAAATGAATTTCAGTGACGTCAAGTGAAAATACTCCATAAGCAACAACAACAACAACAACATTTTCACTCTTAGCCTTTGAAAAGAATTATGCTATATGGGTTGAAGTGTGCATTAGTGCGCGGTTTGTTTTGGTTGAAAGCTGCTTTAATTGACATGGTTCTGAGCTATGTTGGATGAAAATACGATCAGATTTTTAATTAGTACAAGATTTCAATACTCTACGAAGTCTGAAGTCTCTATCTGTGGTTCCACAGCTCCCAAACGTTTGAGCACATTATAATAGTGTTTGTTCTGTTTGAAGCCTAGTTAAACTGGTTTAATCATGATGGTGCGTATCTATGTTTGATGAAAATCATTTCAGGCGTTTAATTGACATAAAATTGAAATCCCTGTCCCCGTTTGAAACCGCTTCTAACGTAAATGTATAAGCCAATTTTAAAGCTATTTGTTTTCCTTGAAAGAAAGTTTGATCGGTACGGTTCTTAGCTTAGTTCTTAGGAAGGTTCTTCTCTATATAGAATGATATTCACTCGATATGTCAGGTGTTTTATAAAGGTTCCTTCACATTTGTTAGATTTATAAAAGTGTTACTTGCATATCTAATGTGCCAATTTACCCAATGCCCTCATGATCCAAAGCTCTAAAAACTATTAGAAGAGTGATCAAAGATTTTCAAATGAAGTGTAATTTCGGCACAATAATGAAGTTAGTGTACGTATCACAGTCAGTCACAAGATCAGTCTAGAGCGATCATCCTCTTTGCAAATTTAATACAAAGAAAGGAAACAGAGTAATTCGAAGAGAGGATAATAAATTAGATAAGGCCCCCTTATGTATACCATAAAGCATCATAACTGTATGGCAGACACCTTGGTCAATCTATTGAATTGGTCGAAATCTATTAGAAAAAAAATTCTAGTTGGAACCACTATAAGTCTAATGTTAATAGTTTAAAAAAAGAGCCATAATGCAACGAATTAAAACGCCAGGCACTTAAGCTTAAGGCATGCATTTAGACGAACTCAAAATAAGTGCACTTAAAATTAAAATAATTTTTCATAGCAAACTAACGGATGAAATAAAAATAAAGTAATGAATGTTACAATCCAAAAGTGTATTTTAATTTTCTGTAGGATAGGTAACGAATTTTCTTTTTTCTGTGTAAAGCTTTCTTTTACGAGAACCGAGCATGAATGTTTTGTACAATCCACAAACAAATACACCTAAAGAGAAAGTAAATAAAAGCAAGTCCCTATATCATGTTCAAAATATGATTTAAGTATTTCAAGGAAATAAGGGTGAAGATGTAGAATTATTCAAAAATAGCAGGGCAAAAGCAATGTGAAAGAAAATGTGGTTTAAATAAAACGCTGATGAAAAACTTTTGCACTTTTATCTTGAGCCACGTTTTTAATCTATGTTACATCCCACACATTACAGATTTCAATTTAGTTTTCTCCCATACCTTTCTACCTACAAGCCAGCAAAAAAAAAAATAAATAAATAAATAAAGTTTGAAGCTTTCATAAATATTTTACTACGTAGTAAATTCATATCCCAGCTCTGCGGAATTCAAAAAAAAAACATTTAGTCATTTTATGTTGATATTAAATCCGTCAAACGATATTTTAGTGTCCGTTTAGCAGAACTCTATCGTAAACAGCAGTTGTTGCAAGTTTGGGTGGATTGATATTTTTTTCCTGTTCATTTTGGTGGTATATGTTTTTCTCAAGCTTGAGATGATGTTCATGTGAAAATTTTAATGCGCGCGTTTTTACGCTCGCTTAAAGTTGTTTCTGTAGCGACCAAATAAAATTTAAATATTCGCTAAGCTAGAATAAACATTTTCTGAATTATACAGGGTGTCTCAAAAAGGTGGTAATACGCTTTAATTCTTTAACTATTAGAGAGATAAGTAGGCAATGTATATTCAAAAAATGTTCAAAATAAGGTGGGAAATAAGACTACGCTAAGAAAAAACGTCATTTTTGCTAATTTGCAAAAAGTTACACTTTTTAAATTTGTATACGACCCCCGTACAAAAAAATCCCAATCCGTAAAATGTGTCCCTTACACTAGTGAGGGAATGAACAAAATTTGACAATTGTACTCTAAAAAGTATCAGAGATATAAAGAGAAACATATGCTGACTTAAACCACTTTTCAACGGCTCTCGAAGGAAAAAAAAAATCACATAGGAAGGTCACGTCTCAGAGGTCGTACAGAAATCACGAAAGAAAATAATTCTTTGAATTCTTGTAATAAACGTTTACATCCAAATTCATATATATCCCCAGATCATCTTTAAGATTTCTCTGAAATGTTTTATGATGAAAAGCTGAAATTTTGCTCATTAGTGTAAATGATGAATTTTTCAAATTGTTTTTTTTTGTAAGGGATCGTAAGCAAGTTTAAAAAGTGTAACTTTTTGAAAAGTAATAAGAGGACTATAATTCTGTCTCTGTACCTACCTTATTTTGAACATTTTTTTCAATTTACATTGCCCTCTTATCTCTAAAGATTTAAAGCTTATTACCACCTTTTCGGGACATCCTATATATTCAGAAATACGTCATAATTACATACATGGTGATTTAGAAAAGAAGTGGAAAACTGAAAGAGGTGGACACCGTCTCAAAAAAGTATTCCAAGAGTATAAGCGAAATTTCCTCTTTTAGCTTAGTGAATTATTATTGAGTTTTTGAGAGACGCACAGCTCGAAAAATATATGGAAAGTTATAATTTTACATACCTAAGTAATATTGTATGGTAAATACTTTTTAATATACGAAGCCAATGTAGGAAGTTTACCTCTTACTCAAATACTTTGAGAAGATGTAGTACGCGCAAAATCAAAAAATTCTCATTCAAGAATGTGTTGACTAAAATGAAATGTAGCCCCACCAGTGGCCAAGCGCATAGTGCTCTCAATTGGGAGACGGAAGGTACATGGTTCAAACGAAGCAGGTGTCGTCCGCCGACCTAGAAGTTCGGAATTTTCCATGGTTTTCCCCGAAACAGCGTGAATCCGGGTTAGGACCCCTTCGAAAAGGCCTACGGAGGGCAAACTTAACGGTCCATATTCCTAGTGTGGGTAATCGGCCTTAATCCCACGAACAAATACACCAATTAAAATGATACGCAAACGAGCTACAAGGCGCAACATATGGAGAGCGGATATAACAATTCGTTAAATTCAATTCGTAATTTTAACCATGTAGGCTTTAAAAAAACTGAGTCCTTCTGTTTAATTACATACTATTTTAAATACTCCCTTCAATTACTTGATCAATTTCAAACGATATTTAAAAAGAAAATATACTTAAGAATTTACATAATGGTATCAATTACACAAAAATGTAAAGGTTCTATAAATTCCGACATAAAAGATAATGTGATACTCTTTTATAATCTTTTTAATTTCTTTTATATCTGTTGTTAAATATCTGTTCTTTTTTTCTTTTCATATCTCTGTTCATAGACTTGTAATCTTTTGAAAACATTTTTTTAAAGCTATTCTACTAAGTATGTAATTTAACGTAGAAAATACTGATGCAAATGCTCTTTACTAATACTAAAAAAAAGTTTAAATGAATGACCTCACATAAAGCGAAACTTTTCAAAAATTTTACTGTGCGGTTTTGTAGAAAAACCATCAGAGCGAATTAAGCCATGTTGAATAGCAGTTGGCCCGCACTACAACGCGATCTGGCTTTCGTGACTTGGATTTTACGCGAGTGTTTCATGAATACACGCTAAAAAGTGTTTTGTTGAGTTTAACAAAACGTCTTTGGTTTAACAGTTTAGTAGCTTCAATTTATTGATTCAACAAATATTTGTTTGATTCAACCAAATAAATTATCAAAATACCTTTTTGAAACACAGATTTAACAAAAACTTTTTTGACACTCAGAGCCAATGGTATTTGGAATTGTTGAACAGATAATCTACGCATGCGTCAAGGACATGCGCAGGAGATCTCCAAGCCAGAGAGAAAGGAGAGACCAGAACGTCCATTTACCTAACGCATGGATCGACGATAGTTGTAAAATGGTGGAAGTCAGATATATATTGAATTATACTAATGAAAGGTAAAAGCTAGCAGTAAGTTATAACTTTTAGTCGTCTTAGCTACTGGGTTTGTTCGAACACAGTTCAATCGACGAAAACAGAGTTATTAACACTAATGCAATCAAGCATATTTACGTATGGGCGGTATCAAATACAAAACTATTCAACCGGATTTTTCTGAGTTTATGCAAAGTTTCAAAGATAAGTCTAATTAATTTATCTATTCATTAAAATTAACATTTTAATTTTTGTGTTTTTATAAAGATTAGTTTAAAGCAACTCCTGTTTTGACCGTTAGGTAATTTTTTAACTAGAATGGCGTACGTGTCCGGATAAAATTCATCTGTATTTTTATTGAAACTTGTAACGACTGTTTAGTATTTGGAATCTGCAAGTAAAAAAACGAAGGTTAGAGTGTAAATAATTCGTCTTTCTCGCTGGGATAGTATAAACATCCTTTCTGAGATTGAAGACTATCAGGCAGAAAGGGGAGGATGGTAAGAGAAAGAGATGGGAGCCGAAATATTTTTTTCACTATAGATTGCGATAATGAACTTTTTACTTGTAGCATTAAATCTAAATCTTAAACTGCACGCTGTGTTTTATGCATATCCACACATGCAATGAAAACGAGACAGCTCCATTAAAAAGTCACACTAAGTAGTAAGCTTCGTTTATTTTTTTTATTAAACTGCTATGTTGGGCATTATTTAAAGATATATATTTATTTTACCATGAACCGATGAGCAATTCTGACTTTCTTTTGAACAACAAATTATGAACAACATATTAAAATTGTAGATATGTAAAAGCACTTATATAAAAAGGTAAATTTTGATGAATAAATAATTAGCCTTACCTCTGAAACTTTAAACCAATTGTTTGGTGGGTTAAAAAAATAACACAGCAAAATCAACAAAATAATTTTGTTAAATGAGCCGTGAACACACAAATTAACAGAGCAATTTTGTTGATTCAAAAAAATAATTTGATCGATTTTAACCAAATAAACCATTTAAACAAACAGTTTGGTTGAATCAGCAAAACAGTTGTTTATTTTAACCAAATATTTTGGTTAAATTGACAAAATATTTTATTGAAATAACCAAATAATTTTAACAAAATTTAACAACATTTTTGTTGATTCAACAAAACATTTTTCCGTGTGCCTATCTTAAAGCTAAAACGTACTTCTTGCTCGCAACAGAAGATTTTCTGCCATCAATAAGAAGCGCAAAAATCCATCTATTCATTACTGTATGTGAGAAATAGTAATATATAGTTAGGGAATTATTTAAAACAGTTTGAGGGGTGTTTGTAAGTGTCTAATTATGTGTATGTGATTTGTATGCCCCTTCAGACAAGGAGAAACATTCATTTATGCAAGGGGTTTTGGAACGCATACCTAGCGTAAGTCAAGACTTTAAAAGAATGTATGTACATTTTGTGGCAATCAATGAATATTCTCAGCGGTAACAGCACGAGTAAATGTACAGACAGACAGACAAAGGCGAATAAAGCGAATAAAGCCTGCAACTTTCCTAGGGATGGACGCGAGACGCGCGAGACGAGAAATAGGGCTGTCTCGTCTCGTCTCGCAGTGGTAAACCTCTGTCTCGTCTCGCGTCTCGTCTCGTCTCGCAACCACTTTGTCTCGTCTCGCGTCTCGCACAGAAATTGCCTGTCTCGTCTCGCGTCTCGCGCGAGACGTCTCGCGAGTCTCGCAAAATTAAGGACTGCGAATTTTTACCATATTTTTAGTAACATTAATACTAGTTATTGAAAATTAGTATTAACAATAGCAATTAGTTGCATATTGCCATATTAGTACATATATTAGTTACCATATTAACTCATATAGTTATTTGAAATGATAAAAATTCGGATTTAATCCGTATATATAATGTGACATGACACCGAAAATTTATTTATTTGCGTAACTGCGTAAATGTAATATTTATGATTGATGGGAGTTTCATTTGCTTTTGAAAATATATAAAGCTTTGAATTTTGTCAGATATGTTGCAGAACTCAGGGACACATGTTGGGCAAATAAAATTTTGATCTAATTAAACGGCCCCAATGTACGGAATAGTGAATAATTATAGTGAGCGGAATGGTGAATAATTAAAGTGAAGCTTACTTATCCCCCCTCCCGTTTTAGTGTATGAGATATGGGTTTCATATTTATTCGGGGGAACCCGGGTTTAACCTGTTCATTTACACCGGGTACGGGCAACCTTTGGAAGGTTGCGAGCCAAAATTTAGGATGTTAGGGACGTCACGGACCGTATAAGTGGGATTTTGATTTGGTTTATATTGATTGTCTATGGCGGTGCTGTCCAACCTTTTTATCGCCGTGACCTGGTCAGCGTTTGATAATAATTTTACCGCGGACTGGTCAGGGGAGGGAGTACGCCTATTGTTTTAATTTAATTGTGCTTAAACATACCTTCAAAATATATACAGTTTCACAAAAAATGAATGTAAAATGATTTAAGATTTTATCTCACTAGGACGCTAAATGAATGAGAACACTGAGCTTATTTCTTTGCAACGAGTTGGTTAGATCTGGAGGTAAGAAGCAATGACACCCAAAGTGTGTTGCTTATGTACAATTCATTCCTTTATTCTGTTATTTTGGTTCTTGTCAGTGCAGAAAATCCCGCTTCACACAGTAGGTTGTTGGAAATGGCAATAGGGATTTAAAAGACTGGAATTTTAATTCATAGTCTTGAAATATTTAATAAGCAGTAAAATAATGTAAAATAGTCATGAGATTTTTTTCTGTTACAAAATCTGATCTATATAAATTAGCACAAACCCAAGAAACTCGAGACCTCGAGAGAAATGCACGACAGAAAATAAAATGGAAATAATGTAATTTTTCTTGAGCAACCCGGTACCATTTGATCCGCGGACAGGGGGTTGGGGACCACTGGTCTATGGAAATTTGAAATCTTCCACTTGCTGGATAAAATACCCTGGAGGGCCACATCCGGGCCGCGGGCCAGGGTTTGCCGATAAGTGATTTACACTATCAAAAAGAAGAGACAACAGAAAGGACTTGTGAGCGTTGGATTTGCGCAATCACTCCAGTAGATCATTCATTTGCGTTCGCATAGCTTGGCTTATGGCGAAAGACAGTGCCGTAAAAATAGGGAGGCATGGCAGGGCGAATGCCCGGGGCCCCCACATGTAGGGGCCTCAAAATCCATACAACTATTTCTTCAACCACTTGGATTTTTTATCTTTTATAACGTTTTAGATTTGTACATTTACTATTCAAAACGGATAACCTAACACTGTTTAAGCAGAAAACAAAAAAGTTGCTTACTGTTTACAAAATAGCTAACAGCTCACCAACAGATCCGCTGTATTACGATATGTACAGCTGATTATGAAAAGTTAAATTTATATACCAGTATTTCTAGAACCAAAGTTCTTTAACTAATGACCTTGTGTTCCCTTTATTTGTATTCTAGAAAAACATGATCTGGGCCTCAAAAAGCCACTCTGAAGCAAGCATCCCTTTTGGGGGGCCCTCTTATTTCTTAAAATTATCATATCACTTAGGTAATTTAAAGCAAATGGCAGTTTTTTCTTTTTGTTGTAATTATTACTTACAAATATTTTATGTACTTACAAATAATGTGCAGATGCATAATCAGTGGTGTACACCGACTTTCTTTAAGAGAAGGGGGAATGGAAGTAATCTTTTGGTTAAATAAAAGCCATAATCTATATGTTTAAAATTAAAACTGTACGGACTTTATGTTAAAAATGCATGGACAAAGGGGGAGGGACTGAATCCTCACCCCCACACCATTTGTGCACGCCACTGAGCATAGTAAATATATGGAGCTGAACCACACTTTTCTAGAGTAAGTCAATGCTCGGAAATTTCTTTTTCCTTTTAATGAGGATCTAAATTAGGAATGGCATGGCATACAAAGGTCCAAATGCCAATTAACACGCTCTACTTTTTCTCGCATATCGTAAAACTCAAAATTAGCCAACTTAAATTGGCACTTTGTCCTTTATTCCCCCCCCCCCTCCAAAAACCAAAGACATTAGAATATACTAGAACGAGTATATTCTAATGTCTTTGCCAAAAACCAATGGTTTGAGTCCCTCTTGCAAAATATTTTAATATTTGTTGGTCGTCTTTTTCTTTTACTTGTGCAATAATCAGAGTTCACATTATTTTACATTCATTATACAAATGATTCGATAATTATTTGTATAAAAACCCAAATCTATATAAATAAAATTAGACTTTTGTCTGTACATTTCTTGGAATTCAAAAATTTTGCGATTTCTATCCGTTTCAAGCACCCGGGAATCCGATGCGACCCTCAAAAAAAAGTTTGTCTGTCTGTCATTCTGTCATTTTGTCATTCTGTCCGTGACGCTTTTTTTGTTTAAGCATCACGTAAAAACGACTGAAGCGAATGATATGAAATTTGGTGTCATGATAGGTGGTCACTCAACTTAAAACATAGGCGTCGAATTTTTAAAAAATCTTGATTAGATTTTCAGATTTTTCGAAAATCGTTTCAAACTGGGTAAATTTGTGTTCAAGCATCACGCAAAAACGACAGAAGCGAATGATATGAAATTGGGTGTCATGATACGTGGTCACTCAACTTAAAACATAGGCGTCCAATTTTTAAAAAATCTTGATTGGATTTTGAGATTTTTCGAAAATCCTTTCAAACTGCGTAAATTTGTTTTCAAGCATCACGTAAAAACGACTGAAGCGAATGATATGAAATTGGGTGTCGTGATAGGTGGTCACTCAACTTAAAACATAGGCGTCCAATTTTTAAAAAATCCTGATTGGATTTTGAGATTTTGCGAAAATCCTTTCAAACTGCGTAAATTTGTGTTCGAGCATCACGTAAAAACGACTGAAGCGAATGATATGAAATTGGGTGTCATGATAGGTGCTCACTCAATGTAAAACATAGGCGTCGAATTAAAAAAAATCTTGACTAGATTTTGAGATTTTGCGAAAATCATTTCAAACTGCGTAAATTTGTGTTCGCACATCACGTAATAACTGCAAAGGTGAAAAAATGATATTTGGTGAAATGATAGGTGGTCACTCACCTTAAACTATAAGCATCTAATTAAAAAAAAAATTGATCAGATTTCGAGATTTTGCGAAAATCGTTTAAAACTGAGTGAATCTTTGTTCCCGCATTAAGTAATAATGACTAAAGCGAATGATATGAAATTTGGTGACATGATAGATGGTTGCTCAACATAAACTATAGGAGTCCAATTTTTTAAACATTTTTATTAGATTTTGAGATTTTGTGAAAATTCTCTCAAAATACGTTCAATGATGATTTCTTCAAACTTCACGTAATAACGACTAATACGAATGATACGAAATTTAGTGATATGATAGGTAGTTGCTAATCTTAATTTATAGGCGTTGAATTTTAAAAATATTTTGATTACATTTTGAGATTTTGCGAAAATCGTTTTAAAATGCTGAAAATTGTTCCAGCATCACGAAATAAAGACTGCAGGGAATGAAACGAATTTGAGTGACATGATAGGTTGTCACTCAACTTAAATTCTAGGCTTCCAATTTTTCAAAATGTTGATTAAATTTTGAGATTTTGCGAAAATTATTTCAGTATGTGTATATATTCATTCGCGCATCCCATAATTACGACTAAAGCGAATCAAATGGTATTACTTAGTTACTCTGTAACCTGTAATATTTTAACAATACATAAAAATTATAAGTTCGCTTTCTTTACTTTGTCAACATACTACATTCATTCCATAGGCGTAGAGTTATATGGGCCCGTGGGGCTCGAGCCCCCCCAATAAATTGTGAATAGGGGCTGAGCCCACCCAATAATTTACCACTCAATACAGAAAATTAATTTATGCTAACATAAAAAAATAGTATTTCACGCCATTTACAAACGTTAAAAAAAAACCTTTACTTGGACTTTTAAAAATTTTCTTCGTTTGATTTCAATCATGATTTAGTATTCTTTGTGACGCCACGTAACACACAATGTTACTATAAGCTGCCCTCACCAGGCTCTGGTTCATTAAAATCAGATTATGCAATGTAAAGTATGAAATAAAGAAAAGTTCAGATGTGTCTAAAATACACTCTCTCATCGAAAATGTTTTTTTTTCCTCCTTTGGATATTTTACACTGCTTCTATTTTTAACTTATAACATGGTAGGAAGATACTAACATGGATACTTACCCTACATAGGTGCAGCACAAAAATTTTGCTATATTTTAAGCCGAAAAATCATGTAGAAAAAGTGGTTATGTATATTCCATTGTAGTTGGCAGCTATTACTAAGTTATATGTACGTGAATCAGTGGCGTAGCCAGAAATTTTTCATGGGGGAGTTACGACTTCTGCAACTCACATATATGTATACGGGTGTATGATAAGGGAGTGAAAAATATACATTTTGTATGGAAAAAAATTCCTCATGGGGGGGGGGGTTATGACCCCCCCTAACCCCCCCCCTTGGCTACGCCACTGACGTGAATATATGTGGTTGTGGGGCCCGGCCCCCCCAATAATTTTGAAAACTTTACGCTTATGATTCATTCTGTGTACTCCTACAATGCTGACGAAAGTTCTTGCTTTTTGGAAATTTGCATTCACTAACCCGTCGAGGACGGGTACTTCAGCTAGTTAAAAATAAAAATAAATGTTATATTCCAGCTGGAATTCATGTAAAATCCATTAAATACTTCAGTATATGAAATTAAAAATACCTTGTTGTTACAAACCAAGTGCTCTATTAATGGCTAAAAACGCTTTTATAAGGAATAATACTACTTACATCATGAACACATAATAGCTATATTGATGATTTATTAATGTTTCTGTGTTGTTTTGTGTTAAGGTAAAGCTACGAAAGAGCTATCTGCTTAGAAGGGGTGCAATGGGAGGAGGACCTCTAACGCGTATTCACGTTACATCTGGAGAAAACCGCCCAAAACTTCGATAGCCGCACGGCAGGATAGAACCCTGCCTTCAGAACCTTCACAGAGACCCTCACAATTCAGTCATCTTACCATGTTGTATGTTGAGTGTTATTCCCCAATGGTGAGCGGAAAAAACGCGACTTTTAATAGTGACATAGGATGTAACATGGTCGTTATATGCTAGACAATGAGGCAAGAGCGCAGCCAGAAAATTTTGTCGAGGGGGTTGTATAAGATACAATTTTGTATTGATAAACTGAATTTCTTATTGACGACAAAAATCTGAAAGCTCTTAATAACTAATTTTGAAAGTTTCGCAGGGAGGTATATCCCGATATCCCACTCCATGGTTACGCTTCTGCAGTGACGTACGAAATGGGGGGCGGCTTTGGGGCTCGAGCCCCCCCCCCCATACCTTTGGAGGATGATAGAAAATAACCATATATCGGTGTCTTTTCCAGTGTCCAGAATCCACATACTTTATTTTTTGTCTGGAAACCGATCATTAGCGAAATTCTCGATACATTAATTCCTCACCCTTGTATTTTTTCCGGGAAAAAAAAACGGTCACTCAATAGTTGTTTGTGGGTGGAATAGCGAACGGAAGTCTTCATGTCAATTGTGAAAGCAGCGGTCATCTTGCAACTTGTCACCGCTCTGGCTGGCGCCTTATCTCGCAATCTGTTCGGAGGTGTCCTATTGTTGAGGGAAAAAAATTCTTCCGGTGATAGCCCACCTACTTCCACGTGCTGAGATAGCTCGCCCTCCGTAGGTCCATTCTGTTCTGGAGTGAGAGGTCATCCATCGTGTCGGCAAATCCAAAAGACACCGGGCAATTATGTCCTCGGGACATCTCTCTCCCGACATTTCTGTTTTAACTGGAACTCTGTAGTAGGGACCCTCCGATACCTGATATTCTGCGTATAAAAAAAAAAAAAAAAAAAAAAAAAAAAAGCTTTGGCATCTCAACACAAAGCATGCGTTTCCTTTCGGCCCCAGTCCTGTGTTCAAAGTTTGTCTTTTTAAATGACTGGAGGAAGCGTTAAGGATAAAGAGAAATTCTGCGAGGGTTGTTCCTCATCTCATAGCGTGAAGTTTTAAAACAGGAAAAGATCTTATACATATAGTAGTATTTTACAATATTTCTTTATAAGTATAGCGCTTTTGCTCATTTTGAAAGACAATTTTTGTGTTTATTATTACTTTTTTTTCTTCTTTCTTGACATGATCAGTGGCATACGCAGACTTCCTTCAAGAGGGGGAGGGGGGTTATAGACATAACTTTGTGTTAAAATGTAATATTTAAGCTAAAATAAATGTGTGTAAATGTATAAATGTGTATAAATTAAATGTGTATAAATGTAATATTGTGTAACGTAATATTTAAGCTAAAAATTGAAAATTTGTGGACATTTTGTTAAAAAAATTTTGACAAGGGGGGAGGGGTGAACCCCCAAACCCTCCCCCCCTTGCGTACGCCACTGGACATGATGAATACTGGGTGACTGTTGATAAAAGTACATAGTACAGTTTTTGAAGAACCAGTGGAAAGAGAAAAACCGCACAACATTAAATGGGTTTATTTTTTCAAATGAATGTGAGTGTGCGTGTGTGTGTGTGTGGGGGGGGGGGGAATAAAAAATGTAAAGGAGTGGGCATCCGAAAGGGCGCAAACAGAGGTATATTCATGTATTTTGTATTTATCTCTATTGAAAATTGACATTCCGATAATTTTTCAAGGTCAGTGGCCTGATTTTTAAGTGCACAGTAGCCCCATTGCCTCTATAGCTTTTGGTGAAGTGATTTTTTTTTTTTTTTTGTATCACTAGGGGCCAAGGCCCACAGACTCGCTACGCTCACTTTTCGTATGAGACATTCGGCCCCTAATCAGGCTTATTCGTAAAAAAGACATAATTTCAACAGACAAAACCCGAAGATTGGATCAGATAGAATGTTACTGAGCTACGCATTGCTTGGTTCTTGCATGTTCATTGGTACATAAAAATTTAAACTTCACACTACAGTAGAACCCCTCCCCCTCATAACACGGAAGATATTTTGTTATGGGAATCCGTGTTGTACGGGTCCTGAGCTATACTACACCTGGCGTGCGGACTCCGCTTATAATCGCTGGAAAAATTATTTGCACTCTTCAGAAACACAATGATTTTCAATGTTGCCATTCAAAAGTTATATTAATTAGGAGCTAAAGCATAATAAAATCAAAACATCTGTTTCAGTTGTATTTTTAATAATGTAAAACCTATTGGACACCCTTCGAATTTGCCACCCATTGCCAGTTTTCATTATTTGGCGACTTGCGTACATGTAAAGTTAATAAAAGCTACGAACAGATAGGATAGCTTGCCACCAATGGCGACTTTTCATTATTTGGCGATTTACACATGCTCACAACCTATAATTACTGTTCATGTAAGGTTACCGGAAAACCATTATCCATATTTTCATTTACATAATCGTTTGCAGATTGGCGTACTTAGCACCACGAATTATACCATCTCGTCGCGCTAGCAAATACTGCTATAATGGCATAGTTAACGCCGCCAAATATTTCTACTGGTAGCAAATAATCCAGCTGGACGAGAACCGGCTTTAAAATAATCTGCATTTTAATTATTTTTTATTTTCAAGATATTAGTTATTCTGTTTTGGAAAAAGGAATAATCGCTAATTCTAAACTCCTGTTGTCTAAGCGAACTTACTATTTGAAAATTGTCAACTTTGTGTTTTGAGTTACTTATTTCATAGTTTTTATTTTGGCGTAAAATGGGCGTAATTCTAACTCATGTTTGTAAATTTCACGCGATTCTAGATACTTGGAAACGCTTTCTTGCAAAGGAATGAATGATTTTATGCCAAATCTGGCAACCATTCGGTTTATTTTTTCAGTTTTTTATTAATATCTTCTAAAATAATTCGATTTTCTAAATTTAAATCAACTTAGCAGGTTCCTCGGAATTTTTCGAATCTGTGGGCACCTTAGTCGAAACTCAAATCCCCGCGGTTTAGGAGGAGATACGCTGACAAGCTTTTGACAGCGGCGGCGACAGCGGCCTTTACTTTTTTTTAGAATAGAGAGATTTTTACACGAAAATGTGTCACACTCTGAAGTTTTGCAAGCCGAAGGAAGGAAAACATGATAATAAAAACGAAAAGAGAAATAGTTTTAAAAAAATTGCTTGCATTTCTTTCCGTCCGATATTAATATATAAGAATAAAAAATGTCATTTAAATCTCTTTAAAATAGGCCAACGATAGGGATTTAACCGCCCCTAGAAAGTTGTCACCAGGGTGGGCGTCCCCCCCCCCCTACGCGCGCCGCAACGTGCGGGAAAGTTTGAGGATAATATCGGTACAAGGATATTTCAACCAAGGATATTCAACCATATTTCAACCTACTCAGACTAAGCATCAATGCGAATGCAAGTTGCTCTACTTCTAATCTCCCTCTGATATACCCGAAACCCGATTATCACAGGGGCAAGGGGGGGGGGCGGTAGTCCGGTGCCCCTGAAGAAAAAGGGGGCCCATATATATCCCGATTATCTAAATTATGAATTCATATGTACTGAAATAGTAATTGTGGGGAAAACACTGAATTTCCTCTATGATATAGGTATTACCTAATTGTCTATCACTAGATCAAGTTAGAGATATTTTTTTGGGGTGATAAATACGATTTGATAAAAGTACAAAAACTACAGTTAACTTAAATACTAAACTACAGTTAATGCAATTTTCGAGTACAACAGCGGTCAAAACTGGGTTAAAATGCTTAAAAAAGGTAGGCTCAGTAAAGGGGCTTAATGCGTAAAAAAGGGGACAGTAAGGGGGGGCCCCAAACTTAATGCCCCGGGCCCCGTCTAAAAGTGGTCAGATTTGAACATACCGTACCGCTTTTCCTATTTACTTATTATTTTTCTTTCAACTCTTCTCTGTTTTCTTTTTTTTTTTCCGCCTCTTTCTTTATCCTCTCCTTTGTGTGTTTTGTATATCTCTCGTCTCTTCTAATTTTAAATGTTACGTGTTTGTGCGTATTGTAGAGTGCTGATAGTATACCAGGACCGAAAACGAAGGAGACGCAAGTTAAACGGTAGAGGCTTCAGGCAAATTGTCGCTTTTCAGATCGTATTTATGCGAGACGGAAGAAAATGCGAGAATTCTCGCGAGAAATTTCGCGCGAGACAAGACTCTGTCTCGTCTCGCGTCTCGTCCCGCAAAATATTTTTTTTCACGTCTCGCGTCTCGTCTCGCAAAAAAAATGCCTGTCTCGTCTCGCGTCTCGTCTCGCGGGACAATGCGAGAACGCGAGACAATGCGAGAATTCTCGCGTCTCGCGTCCATCCCTAAACTTTCCTCTAAAATGTTAAAAATAGTTACCTTGAGCGCTCGCTAGACTGAGGAATCTTTTCCAACTAGAGTTATTAATAGTTAAAAATTTTTATTTTAGCAAAAACTCAGTATTTACATATTTATATTAACATAATTTTTTTCCATTCCGCAGACTAATAAAACACACATCCAACAAAATCACCAAGTTCATATTTGTACGAGAACATGGCTTTCCCTCTGAGGGAAAACTCCCAAAAAGATTCCAGTTGTTATTTTAGATTCCCGAAATAACTTATTTTCAGAGCACATACATACTTTCATATTTTATGGGAGAATTTCAAATACATTTTCCTGTAGAAAGAGAAGGGCAATGCAGTCTGGGGCCGAATGCCTACCATATACAAACATAAAGCAAGCAAAAAATATATCTTTTCATGCCACTGGACTCGGGAGACATTGAATTTATTCTAAAACTCTTGTTTTTCCTACCCCCGAAATAAAAAAAAATAAATAGAAAATTCTATTTCGCGTGTTTTTCACCTAAGGCAATGAATGCAGTAAATAAATGCACATTTTATAGTTATTGCTGGAGAGTAAACGGAGTGTGGGACCATTTGGCTCGAGCAAAAGCGTTATTTTTATGCAAGTCAACATTTTCGTTTTTAATGCCGGGGATGATGTTTTTGTTAACAAAACGGAAAATTGCTTTTTAAAATGAGGACATACTCTCTAGGCAATACATATCCGGTGTAAAAAAAAAAAAAATACTTGCCTCAGAAATTTTATTATATTTGGCTTAGGAAAGCTGTCTTTTGCATTTTTTATTCGATATGAAGGACTGCACCTGGACGTTTGTATGTAGTTTTAAATATTTTAACCCTTTAACGCGCAATGTTCCCGCTCTGGGAACACCCAACTCTGACGTTTTGACTGTTGCCAGTCACGAAGAATAGATTTGATTTCTATAAAAATAGTTGCGGGTGACATAGCTCCACCAGAATTCTTTACTTTTTAGCACGTCATTTCCCGTAAAAAAATTGTCTCGATTATTTTTAACAGCACTGACATCTGCTGAAAAAGGGAAGAATGCGAGAACAGCTGAATAGTTTGCCCAATGCTGAAAAAGGGGCAGCCAGCTGTCGTCAAAAAAGGGTCTCTAGGTCTGTGGCACGCGATGAACGTTTCGATCGTCCGCCATCTTGCTGGCAGTTAAGTCGAGCGATGGCAACGGCTGCTCTTTTTTCAGCATTGGGAAAGGGTTGCGCCTCAAAGGGTTAAATCACCACTTGTAAATATATACAGGATGTCCCAAATGCGTGGTAACACCCTTTAATTCTATATCTATTAGAGATAAGTAGTCAATGTAAATTGGAAAAAAAAATGTTCAAAGTAAATTAAAGGGTAGCCCAAAACTTAACGAAAAATTTTAATTAAATAGAAAACACTTATTTTCCAAATGAATTTTTTTATTGAAACATAAAGTGCATAGGATAGGGTTATGTATGAAAACCACAGCGTGCGAATGACTTCCAAGGCTTTCCTGACACATACGCACTCATTCTTCGAAATTTTGCTGGACTATTTTGAATATTTGTAGCTGAATTTCGTTGATGCAACGTTGAGTCCTTCGCACATCCTCCTTCAATGCACGGGTGGATGTAGGCTTGTTGACATAGACATTTGAATACAAATAACCACAAGGAACGAAATCCAATCGTTCTAAATTGCAAATGTTTTCCTGTCAAATGTCCTGTCAAATGTTTTCTTTTTTGGTTGCCAAAACTAAATTAAGTAATTTTCTATTTAATTCAATCTTGCCTAAACCCTTCGCAATAAAAAATTACGTTCAGAAGAAACGTTCAGAATTTTCAAAATGTTACACTTTTCAAATTTATATACGATTTCCGAACAAAAATATTCCCAATTAGAAACATGTACTCCATAACCTAATCAGGTGACGTATAAAATGTGAGAATTATATTCTATAGAGTGTCAGAAATATGAAGAAAAATATATGTAAAGTTAAGCTATTTTTAATTGCTATCGTAAGAAAAAAAATTGGTCGGAAAGTTGCATTTTAAAGGTCAAAAACTATGAAAAATAAATGTTTTGCACTCTTGCAATAAGCGTTTAAGTAAGAATTTATGTCTAGAATTCTGAAACTTTTTACATCACCTTATGAGTGTATGAGGCAGATTTTACTGTGATGTTTTTTGTACGGAGGGAGGGGAATACACAAATTAAAAAATTAACGAGAAGCCTGTTGTACAATTAACCCTGTTGTACAATTTTTTGAAAATTAACGAGATATAATTCTTCTTAACGTAGTTTTTTTTTTCTAACCTTATTTTGAACAATTTTTCATTTTATAATGGTCACAATTTCTAATAGATAAAAAATCGAAACGTTTTACCCCCTTTTGGGACACCCTGTATATGAAAAAAAAAATCTTAGTCTGTAGAGCTGGGCAAATCTCAGCATCCGTTTTTACCAGAATAGTTAAAAATCATTGAATATTGGTACAACTGGAAAACAGCAAGCATTCTTTGTGAAAAGTGAAGGCTCTACAGATTACAAGTCCTTTTTTTTCGTGATCAATGGGCGTTATGAGTGACTAAGATATGTGATTGGTAGATTGATCGTTGAATTCAAATTCTTTCATTCGAAGTTTCTCTTCCGGATGTCTGAATAGTCTTTATATTAATCTAATTTCTGAATTCATTAGATACAGGTATCTTATATGATAAATATGAGAGTAAAGAAAGTTTGCTAACGTACGCATATGCACGGCTGGCTTTTAAATTGCAATTTGGATGGATCAAAATAAAAATTAGTTATTAATTGAAAACATACATACTTAAAAATTGCTCAGTTTGTACATTTCGAGTGGTACAAAGAGCTTCTACATATGCATCTGAAAATTCTAATCATCGTTTTCAATTTTCTAATGTATGATTCCGTGCATTCTCCTATTTTAGTCTCATACTTACCAATTGCAAAGTTTTTCCATAACCCGGCTCATTACTCTCCTTATGAATGAAGGCTTTTTGATTCCTTTAAGTCATTCGGCTGAGTTGCACATAGTTTATTCTCTGTCTTCTTTCTTAAATTTGTGAGTTGTTCTTTGTTTTCTGTTTTTGTTGCTGTATTTACAAAAAATGTGTTCCTTTGTTCCAGTGTGCCATCGTTACATAAAAAAATATGGTTACGTCATTGCTCGTTAATATTATATTTCTGTTTATGATCAATGATTTTCTGTAGTTTTTGTTTATTTATTTTCAAAATATCTTGCTGTTATTTGCTTTCTCCCTCCTCTCTTCTACTTTTATTTTCTCTAGTTTTTTAATATCTTACTTTTCTTCGTAAAAACAGATTCCTTTTCCTTCACTCCTACATTAACTATTAGTTCTCACTTTTCTACCTGTTTGTGCGATTGGCACTTTTTGCAACCGATGAAGGATAAACTTGTTGTACAATCCGAAACGTATGTACTGTGCAATTTTTGCACATGGATATTTTTAACAGTGAAATTTATTCATTTTTATTTAATTATACTCGTGGAAAAGATGTTCGTCAAAAAGTAATGTTTTTCACCAATGTTTTACAGAAAAACCTTTCCTTCTAAATTTAGACAGAAGTCAAATCTATTTCACAGGAAAGAAATCTTAACTGCGCCTTACTGGGAACTAATATAACTCCTTATTATAGCATTAATCAAAATCCAGTAAAAAATAAAAAATAAAAAATTGGCGCACCTCTTTCCTATACGAGTACTATTTACCTAAGATCAAAAAAGTAAAAAAAAAAAGTAAATTCGTGATTTACTTCTTCCGTTCTTGAAAGTCGGAGCAGCGCTCAAGCTCCGTTAGCCTCCCTGCTTCATTTGATAAAGTTTTGGTACACAAATCTTAAGCTTATTTCCTTTTTTTTTTGTATATATTTTTTGTTGAAGATTTTTTCTGGGATTTTTTTGCCCTCTTCCTTTTTAACTCCGGTCGTTGTTTTTAATGCTGGATGCGAAACAGATTCCCGACATTTCCGCGATTTTTATTGTCGTTTAGGGAGCCATTGGAGAAAAGGGGACAAAAAGCGTATTCAGTAGTTTGAAATCTGAAAACCAATGATCCAGTAGTGTATTCAGTGAATTGTTTTGTATGTAGACAGCATAGCTGATGCGTTATTAAAGTAACATATATTTCCATGGTGTTTTTGAATGCGATGACATTGAAAGCAATGCATAAATTTTAAATACTGGGACTGCATTTTTTTAAACTCACAAAAGCATAAGAGAAAAATATATTGCCGTGTAATACAAGAGAAACAATTTCATGTAAATATGTTGTTTTAGCTGTACATAAACTCTACCTTGAAAACCCGGTCTTTTCACAGGAATAACGTTAATCATTACTTCCAAGATAAATGCAACCAAAAGAAAAAGGCATATACTGGGGGATAGTAATTAAAGTTACCCTGTTTAGACTTCAGCTGAGTTCGTTCTGTGTTCGACGTATTTCATTTAAATTTGGTAAGTCCGTTACAGGGACCACGGAGAAAAGAAATCTGAAACAAAAAAAAAAATAATTAATTTTTCGACTAATGGATGGCACTTTTTATGTTGAAAGGACCTTATCCAAATTTGGTAGAGGGGAGATAGAGTTATTTCATTCCGCATCTTCAAAATTAATTATTTTCAAAATTCTATCGTCTTGCTATGCTTTTAAAGTCTGGCACAGAATCCCATTCGCCGATAGTGTACTATTTACTGAACGAACACAAAACACCTTTACGCAGACAAGTATTTATTTTTTACGTTCGGTACATCCGATGTTCATCTTGAACTGATCGCCCTCTGCGACTAGCAGAAGAGCACGCACATTTATACAGCGGAATTGACAATTCGCAGCATCGAAAGCAGGTCAGAGCTTTATTTATTTGCATACATATTAACATATTTGAATAAGTATAACAATACCGCTTTGAGTATTGGCCTTTTTAAAAAGCTCCGAATTTGCATAACGCTTTTTCTACGTGAGAACCGCATTCTATCGGTCGAAATTGCTACTCAATGCGTATACTCATTTTTATTTTATTTATTTGTTTTATTAATTACTAGCTGCGTGCCCGTTCTTCGCACGGTAGGAAACGAAAATTTTCCTTACATGTGTAATTCGAAATTATTCGTGATGTGGAATTAAAAAAAAAAAAAAGAGCAAAATTATTTGACTCTTAATGTAAAGTTTGTGTCATGAGTACTAACCTGATCATTGCAGTATAATGACTCAAAAAACTACGTCAGTGTCATTCACTATCAAAAAAGTGGAAAGCTTAATGGTTTGCAGAGAACTCCTGGCTTTCAAAATGTCTTATTTCTACATAATGCTGTTTTTTAGGCTCAAGTTGAAGCATTAAATACCTAAGACACTACATGAAATGGAGCACCATTTATTTCTTTCCGAACATGTACCATATAAGGAAAGTATTGTAATCATGAAAAAATTCGACTTCGAGATTTTGGTGTATTTACACGTTTTGAGGTCTTCTGAATTCATTTATGCTATTTTCAAGAGATGTTTTTAAAATAGCTGCGCACCCGCTCTTCATACGGGAAGAAAGGAATATTTTACTACTAAAATCATATCTGCATGTGACAAAACAGAATTTCATTTTTTAAAAAGTTCAAGCAATCTCCTCTGTTGAAATGACTGCGGGATATATTAACGCAAATTAGAATTACTTTTCATTTAGTTGGTTGTAAGACAACCGTTGAAAAAGGATAAACACTTTTAATTTCATGAAATATTTATTAACGTGGTACATTGCGATTTATTCATATTATCTTTACAAATCTAATAATACTACCTATTACGTACATTAATACTATCTATACTCGCTTCTCCCTCTTCAAGGCTCCCTTAAAAGAAACAGCTTAGATTATTTGGCCTCAATGGGATCTTGTGATTCTGTAGCGATTCTTTGCAATTTACGCATTAGCATAAATAATAATCATTTCACATAATGGTTGCCATTAAGGAAACTCTCCATATATATTTAATTTATACATAGTTTTATAAGATTGGCGTATTTAGCGCCGCAAACCATTTCATCTTACTGTGGGGAGAAAATATCCGAGGGGTGCCATCTATATAAATAAAATTAGACTTTTGCCTGTACATTTCTTGGAATTCAAAAATTTTGCGATTTCTATCCGTTTCAAGCACCCGGGAATCCGATGCGACCCTCAAAAAAAAGTTTGTCTGTCTGTCATTCTGTCATTCTGTCCGTGACGCTTTTTTTGTTTAAGCATCATGTAAAAATGACTGAAGCGAATGATATGAAATTTGGTGTCATGATAGGCGGTCACTCAACTTATAACATAGGCGTCGAATTTTTAAAAAATCTTGATTAGATTTTCAGATTTTGCGAAAATCGTTTCAAACTACGTAAATTTGTGTTCGAGCATCACGTAAAAATGACTCAAGCGAATGATATGAAATTGGGTGTCATGATAGGTGGTCACTCAACTTAAAACATAGGCGTCCAATTTTTAAAAAATCTTGATTGGATTTTGAGATTTTGTGAAAATCCTTTCAAACTGCGTAAATTTGTGTTCAAGCATCACGTAAAAACGACTGAAGCGAATGAAATGAAATTGAGTGACATGATAGGTAGTCACTCAACTTAAAACATAGGCGTCGAATTTTTAAAAAATCTTGATTAGATTTTCAGATTTTGCGAAAATCATTTCAAACTGTGTAAATTTGTGTTCAAGCATCACGCAAAAACGACTGAAGCGAATGATATGAAATTGGCTGTCATGATAGCTGGTCACTCAACTTAAAACATAGGCGTCGAATTTTTAAAAAATCTTGATTGGATTTTGAGATTTTGCGAAAATCCTTTCAAACTGCGTAAATTTGTGTTCGAGCATCACGTAAAAACGACTGAAGCGAATGATATGAAATTGGGTGTCATGATAGGTGCTCACTCAACGTAAAACTTAGGCGTCGAATTAAAAAAAATCTTGACTAGATTTTGAGATTTTGCGAAAATCATTTCAAACTGCGTAAATTTATGTTCGCACATCACGTAATAACTGCAAAGGTGAAAAAATGATATTTTGTGAAATGATAGGTGGTCACTCACCTTAAACTATAAGCATCTAATTAAAAAAATTCATCAGATTTCGAGATTTTGCGAAAATCGTTTAAAACTGAGTGAATCTTTGTTCCCGCATTAAGTAATAATGACTAAAGCGAATTATATGATATTTGGTCACATGATAGATGGTTGCTCAACATAAACTATAGGTGTCCAATTTTTTAAATATTTTTATTAGATTTTGAGATTTTGTGAAAATTCTCTCAAAATACGCTTATATTTCTTCAAACATCACGTAATAACGACTAATACGAATGATACGAAATTTAGTGATAGGATAGATAGTTGCTAATCTTAATTTATAGGCGTTGAAATTTTAAAATATATTGATTACATTTTGAGATTTTGCGAAAATCGTTTTAAAATGCTGAAATTGTGTTCCAGCATCACGAAATAAAGACTGCAGGGAATGGAACGAAATTGGGTGACAGGATAGGTTGTCACTCAACTTAAATTCTAGCCTTCAAAATTTTTCAAAAATTTTGATAAGATTTTGAGATTTTGCGAAAATTATTTCAATATGCGTCAATATTCGTTCGCGCATCACATAATTACGACCAAAGCGAATGAAATGATATTACTTAGTGACTCTCTAACCTGTAATATTTTAACAATACATAAAAATTATAACTTCGCTTTCTTTACTTTGGCAACATACTACATCCATTCTGTGTACTCCTACAATGCTGACGAAAGTTCTTGCTTTTTGGAAATTTGCATTCACTAACCCGTAAAGGACGGGTACTTCAGCTAGTTTTAAATATCCATGTATCTAATATAGCGATATCTTTTATTTCCTCCATAGTCCTGTCTCCTGAAAAACATCAAACTGTGTAATCTCGAGGAGCTACTTATTCCCATTTTAATTGTGACAGGGCGTTAGAGTTGCAGAGTTTACAAATTTCACGCATTGTTTTAAATTTATGACGTCACTGTTTGACTGCCGTAAAGGATACCCCGGTAGATTGAGGCAGTTAATTTCGATATTTCGCATAATTGTTTTCAAACGGTATCATTAAAACTTTGCGTTGGACCTTTATGGAGGAACGTAATTCAACGTTAAAATAAAACTATACTCGCAACCTGCATGCGTATGTTAGGCAACGCCTGCGCTAAATTAAATGCCAAAAATAAAAATAGTAAATAGCAAAATTCTAATATATCGCGCTTTGAAACGAACTTTGTAACTTTTAAAATGAACATTTCCAGCGCCGTGAAAACATTTCAATTTTTAAATATGCACCGGATTAAAATACCACTTCTAATAATAATAATCGTGAATTTCTTAGTTTATTTCTACAGTAAATTTTAATCAAAATATCGTCTCCCTGTGTTGAAAATAGAGCTGGAATAAATGAGTTAAAATTATGGCGTAATTTTTACGTATCTTAAAGCATTTGACGTCATAGATCCTCACTTGCGAATTGAAAGTCTGATATCCCATTTAAAAACTCGATTGGTTGAAAAAACCCTTTTTTTTAATCCTTTCTGTGGTAACAACCGAACATAAATTCTCGTGCCGTGATCGCAATGTAATGAGTGACGTAAGATCGCGTTGATGCTATTAAATTCTAAACATTAGGCTGCATTAAAATTCGTAAAAAATCATCTAATTTACATAATTTTTTCGTTTTTATTTTAAAAGAGGGAGAAAAGAATGTTTCACGATTTGTCAAAATATCTAAAAGTTATGACGGATAGAATTCAAGATGCGACAGTTTTAAAATTATTTTACGAAAAAAAAATCGCGAAGCAGATGTTTAGTAAAAAAATTCCTAAAAATCGGTAAATCATGTTACGTATTCAGAACAAACTGTTTTTAAAAGAAAATTTCTTCCTCTATCCGATGATACAAATGCCGTTTTGCTGCGAGCGTAATTTCCGCCGTTATTACGAATTAGGTGAGAAAAAATGCCAAAAATCGCATAAAACATAAAATTAAAAAAAAATCTAGGTCGAATTTTGAAAAAATCGCTTCGAGGTGCACAACTACATACACTGCTGGCCACCCAAATTGCAACACCAAGAAAAACAAGAGATATCACAAGAAAATTTATTGTGTAGATAACATGTTGACCAAGTAACAAATGATTAAATTTACAGCATTCTATGAAGCGTGGTTCCTGCCAAAATCAGTACCCAGAGTAGCCGCCGTTGTTGGAGATCACAGCTGCCACACGCCTCGGCATTGATTCAAAGAGACTTTGAATGTGTTCTTGGGGTACAGCAGACCAAGCAGCTTCCACACGTTGCCAAAGTTGATCTGGTGTGACAGCTGGGGATGAACTCTGGGTCAGTCGTTGAGCAACCATGGACCACATGTTTTCTATCGGCGAAAGATCCGGAGAGCGCGCCGGCCAGGGAAGCAATTCAATCTGGTGATTGACGAAGAACCCTTGGACAATGCGTGCCACGTGTGGCCGTGCATTATCCTGCTGAAATATGGCTGTTGGCAAGCCCTGAAGGTAAGAAAGGACAACTGGCTCCAACACCTCGGAGATGTAGCGCTGGCTGGTTAAAGTACCGGCAATGCGTACTAGAGGAGTGCGAGAGAGATATCCGATACCGCCCCATACCATAATACCCGGTGCAGGACCAGTGTGACGGTGCATAATGCAGCTGTTCAGCATCCTCTCTCCACGGTGTCTCCAGACTCGAATCCGACCGTCGTGGTGTTGCATACAGAAGCGTGACTCGTCAGTAAAGAGAATTTCATTCCATTCTGTCGTCCACATCCTTCTTTCATCGCACCATTGGCGGCGGAGACGTCTGTGGTTCCGCGTCAGAGGTAGACAAAGCAACGGACGTCTTGCGGACAGACCATTCTGCTGTAAACGACGTCGAATGGTACGCGCAGACACTGGATGATGCGTTACAGACTGAATCTGCTGTGATATGGTTCGTGATGTGACTGAGCGGTCCGTCACTGCCATGCGTACAATCTGCCTGTCATCACGTGACGTGGTGCACTGAGGTCGATGCGGTCGATCACGTCTGTCCGTCGTACCCTCCTGCACCCAACGATCACATATCCGCATCACAGTTGTTTGGTTTCGTCCAATACGACGACCGATTTCCCAGAAAGATAACCCACAATCTCGGTATGCCACTATCCTTCCTCTGTCAAACTCGGATACTTGATCAAAAGATGATCGTTGTTTCCTACGAGGCATAATTTATCGTTTTTTTGAAAAAAAAGCAAGAAAAACACAATTGCTGTACTTGAAACCGTCGAAATCTCCAAGCCTTAAATAGCGCTTTGAGGTGGCGCCACAGGCGCGCTTGATGTGCGTCTGCGCTGAAATTCTAATCATTTGCATATCTCACCTCAGCTAATGCATGTTGTAAATTTCATATTATTTGCATGCTTCCTTCAGGGTGTTGCATTTACGATGGCCAGCAGTGTATTTACATCTTCCCGAGTACCAAATTTGGTGTTTCTAGGTGTAGCCGTTTGTCCGTAACGCTGCCGACAGACACACACACAGACAGACACCTTCTTTTATAATAAGTAGAGAAAAAATCATTTGTTTAACGCTAAAAATAACATTTCATTACGGTGCACCTATTACATTAGTACTGAACTCTGCCCTTTTCTCAATATTAGTGCAAAATTCAGTTGATTTTTCTAACACTAAGACATTTTGTTTCAAGCTGTAAATACCAGGAAAACATTTTAAAAACTGGTGAACAATTTTTTTTTCTCTTTTCTTTTTAAGTAGCTAAGACTTTTTTCTGTATCTTTTTCATATCTGTGTAAAACTTCAAATTGATTAATCCAACGGTGTCAGAGTTTCGAAAATGATAAAACTCAAGAATCCTGTAGTTTTATGTTTTTTCATAGGAAACATTTCAAAACTTTCCAGAGACTATCAAAGTAAATATATATATATATATATTTAATGTTCAGGGTGCTCTCAAATTTGAGCGAGAAATTCAGAGGGGCGATAGGAGGTATCAAGAGCATGGAAACTTACCATAGAACAAGGAGTGGAAAACCACGTTGAGAGGGTAAAAATAGCGAAAAATGCATGTAGGTTTCGATGTCAGGCTAGAACGACAGAAGAACAATTCTAAGTACAAAAAGAATTATTTGATTATTTATTACGTGCTATGTAGGAAATGATTACCCGTGATGTCTTTGCACACTCCACAACGTTGTAAATACAAATCCCAGTCACGCTCGAAAGAGCCAGGAAAGCTTTTGGTGTCTGTTTCGAACTATGAATGTCAGTATTACATCTAATTGACATCCACCTTTCGTCTTCTCTGCATTCATAGTTTGATTTTTTAGCACTCGGGTGCTATTTCTTTCAAGCACGGGATTTTGTCTACGCAGCGCGCCGTGGTCACTTTTCCGTTTGATTCATGTTTTCTGCAGAGTGATTTGATATTGCTAACGCAATACTTTGATCGAACTGGATTCACTTTGGTCGACAGTGGTTTCCAAAACAGAAAGCTATCTGGAGTTGCTAACGGATCATGTTGCTAACAGAAACATGGACTATCCCCTCAGATGATTTTCAAGTACCAGGATTCACTTTGGTCGAACGGATAGACAGTTGGTTTCCAAAACAGAAAGTCATCTAAAGAAAAACTTTATAAAAAGAATATGAAACACTTTACCCGTGCCTACACGAGCCAGATCAATGGTATTCAAATGGTCATTGCGTATGTTCAAGATAAAGTGAGATTTGCAGATACATACCCTAGTCCTCGAATTTCTCATGAAGATAAATTAGACGCTATATTCGAAACGTTACTGAAGGAGGATGATTGTAAGACTGTTTTAGTAGTTGATTTTAACATAGAATTAAATTCCGATCAAGGATCCGATTTCATAACTGAAATGGATACTTTCGATTTTCCAATACGCACTAATCCAAAATATTTCACCACTAGGGGCTAAACAACAGTTGATGCAATTTTCAGCAACAAAATTATGCGAACAGGAGTCTATATGAACACTTACAGTTATTATTTTCCTCTATATGGCAGAATTGATAGAATAGATTTAAAAGAAAAAATCTGAAATTCTTCCATAAGTTTCCATTTTCTTGATGCCTTCTATCATCCCTCTGAATTTGTTTGTCGAATTTGAGAACAATCCGCATATAATATACTTTTCAACATATGTGTACAGAACCGATCCATCAGCCAACCACGTGCAAATTAAAATTGGCCACCCTCTTTGTACAAACCTTATGCTTTAATTATTTTTTTTTCGCCGCCCTTAAACTTGGCCGCCTACGTGCTGTGCACCATGTTCTCCTCCGCTACAATCGGCCCTGGACGTGTGTAAATTTTCAAAGCGACTGTTAAAATAGTGTTAAAAACAATATCAGAGTTGAAAATAGCTGAAATCTGAGGGGGGGGGGGGAATAAGAAAAGAGTGCATCGAAATTTTTTAAAAAGAAAATCGTTACTTTCACCGGCATGGTTTGCTGTAATTACTTGTTATTTCAGCACAACGTTTTAATAAAAGACTACCCTTTTTTTCCAGATACTTGGATATTTAAAGTAGCTAAAGGTTTTCTTATCTATTTTCAATTATTTGTAAAATATTGCAGGCTCATCAGTCTAACGGTGTATATTACTTGAATACAGCCAAACAGAGGAACATACTTTCCACTTTAAATTTATGCATTTCTTTTCTAAAACAATTTATGAAAACAATATCAATAAATTTTAATTGCGCTGTCTCAAGAAACGATGGCTTGAAAAACCAGTTTATATGCAAATTAGAAAAGAGACGTTTAAGCACTCTCACCAATAATATTACAATCATATATCTTTTTTTTTTCTTTTTTTTTTTGATTTTGTTTGACTTTATTTATTTAAATTAAAGAAGGACACGAAATCAAAACGTTTTTGCGGGATGAAAAAAATAAGAAGCACTTTTACATTTACCATCTTCGAGACATAAAAAGTGATCCTTTGGATTTAGCTGACACTTTAAAAAATGATTTTAAAAGCTTCACTTCATGAATTATTTAAAAGCATCTGTGTGTCTACGGTTTGGTAAAACTTTAAATAAACGAGTACCATTTTTTTTTCAAACAAGTAATCTTATATTTTCAAAAGAAAAATTAACTTAAAACTTTTTATGGACGGTAATCAAAATACATTGAAAATCAATTATAAAATGAAGGGATTTTTATAATTTATTTATAATAAATTCTCGATGTACTCTTTTACTTGCACAGTGAAGAGAGATATCGTAAAAGTGGCTACTCACTGTAGCTTCTATATTTGAATATAAAATGCTTGCATGGTCTCAAAATCAGGCATCATTTCTTAAGGGCATGGCGAAAGTTCACAACAGCTATGTTCTCTTTACAGAGATTTCGAGGGCAGGGGATGTTTTTATTCAATTTTTTTAATATATTCTCTGATATATATTTTTTAATGGGAGTTTATAAATAAGCATTCATGTTTATTCAGTGATGATTTCCATTTACTCAAAAAAAAGTGATGATTTCAGCAATAATATTAAAACATTTGCTGTTCACATTTGTTGCCCTTTTTGAGATGAAAGGCAGAAATTTGGTACATCTCCTCATTAGTGTATGGGACACATTATATAATTGGGAATGTTTTTGTGCGGGGGTTGTATACAAATTTAAAAAGTGTAACTTTTTGTTAATTAACGAGATATATTTTTTTCTTAATGGAGTCTTATTTCTGACCTTATTTTGAACATTTTTTCAAATTACACTGCCCCCTTATCTCTAATAGATAAAGAATTAAAGCCCGTTACCATTTTTTTTGGGACACAGTGCATATATATACACTCATAACAAAAAAAAATGACGCTCCAAGAAGGAAATGAAATTTCGTATGCAAAGACATTCGGACCGAACATCCAAATAATTAAAATCTTTAAGTAGCAATTCTCAATCTGATGGTTAACTTTTCTGTTGCATTTCGACAGCGTTATCTTACGTCGGCTGTAACAATGCTTCCTCGAAGGATTCGTACGCATTACGAGCAGATTTCAGAGTTTGAAAGAGGTCGTGCTATCGTTCTGAAAGAGGCTGGTTGAACAAATCGCAGAAACACTCGACATCTGCGTCAAAGCGATGCGGCTATTAGACGATGCTGGCAAGAGTGGATCAACAACGGTAGATATCAGCGTAAAAACGGTAGTGGTCGACCGATGGCCACAACAGAATTGGAGGATAGAGCAGATTGGTCGCTATCAACTATCCACCTTGTGACCCGCACACATATATCCAACATGAACCCCCTACAAACGATTGAGAGAGCGGAATTTACGCTCACGCTGACTGTTACGCCCGGTTGCCTCTCACGCCTGTACACCGTCAAGTCCGATTACTGTGGTGCCGGGCCGGAACAACGTGGAACTGCGCTGAAAGGGCACGTATAGTCTTTAGTGACGAGTCCCATTTCCAAATGTGTCCTAACGACAACCGCGGACGTGTCTGGAGACGTCCAGGGCAGAGGGGGGAGGGGGGATCCTGGTCTGACTATCGCACGCCACACAGGCCCATAACAAGGTGTTTATGGTCTGGGAAGCCATCTCTTTTGATAGTCACTTCGGAAACATTGACAGCACAGCAGTACGTTGACGACATCCTACGACCGGTTGTGTTGACGTTCCTTTTTTGACACCCTGGAGTTACTTTTAAACACGATAATGCCCAGCCGCATACGGCACTTGTTGCTATGAATTGTCTTCAAGCTTTCCCTGTACTCCCTTGGCCAGCTAGGTCGCCTGCCTTAATACCACAACCGTCCCCTCTGACTGAAATGTGACCACACAGTACTGTCACAATAGAGTTACAAACAGTCGCTACGACTCCACCACACAGTCCCTATGTCCGCCCGCCGTTACTTCACATTGCGACCCTTCAGAGAAGTCGCTTTTGGGACAGTTTTGCGACAGCGAAAAAATTCGGGGGAAAATGTTACCGAGAACATGCACAAGATGGCAGCAGCAAACTCTCACGGAATGAAACGCCTCAGTACCAGTACCGAACCTTCGACGCACTCGTTCATAGGCCAGCACCTTACCTCAGCGCTGTGATCATCTTGTTCAAAATTCTTTAAAAACTAAACTAACTGCTACAAAAGTTAGTTCTGGCATGGCTTGTTTTGGAAATTTAAAATTTTTCTGGGGTACTTTATAAATGGAGGGAAAATACCATAATTAATAAATATAAATTAAAAATCTTGGAATTTTGTTTTCACATAAATTATTTTCAGGCGATAATGTGCTGTTTCATTTATAGTTCATTCATATATGTTCCCCCATCTGTTATTTATGAAAATCGAGGTTTAGTTGAGAGAATATGCCCCAACGAATTGAAAAAATATGGGTTGCCTACTTTCCCGTCTGCACAAATATGGGGTTGCCCGTCATAAACATGCGAGTAAACGTTGTTAATATACCCTCATCTGTTATTTAATCGAATTATATATCAAATGAAAGGTTATTTTATTGCCAATCCAACCGTATTAGGTTGCCTTATCAAAATGTTGGCTGAATCCATGGTTGCCTAGATTTTAGATGCAATATTTCCAGTGCGGCAATGAGACTAACTGAGAAGCGTCGTGCGCGCAACTCCATGCGACAGACAAATGCAGCAAGTTCTTCTTAAAGAAGATTTTTCCGCTAGTGTAAGCACGTTTCATTGATCAAATACTGCATTCAAGTGCGATTAAATACTAACAGCTATATCAAATTTTGAGCCCAATCTATGTAAATTCAATGTGGCTGCAGGCAGTTGATGCATGCTACGTCCTGAAGATTGTGGTTGGTTTTTGGATGGCTATTAGAAGCCTACACGGTTCATAGGGGACCCAACCCCCTTAAAGGTTGAGGATATACTAAGGGAATCAAAACAAAAAGAAAATAATGTAGAATTAGAATTCAATTTCACATAGACTCTTCTGACGAGTCAGAATCAGAATAAGCGTTTTGCACAAAAATTTTTACTGAGATATTTTGCTATTTTTAATTTTATGTATGAATAAAAAAAGGAAGGAAATCTGAGACTCTTTCAGATTTTAAATACGCACTAAAGTTCTATATATTAAAAGCGTATCATAATTTATGCGTCGTCCCTATTTTTCTTCCTTATTAAGTTGGAAAATGCATCATTATTCATGAGTGTGCTGTATTTTTCTTCCTTGTTTCATAAAACCTATCTTTGGAATCGAAATCTATCTTAAAATCGTCTACTAAAACTATTTTACAGTGTGTTCAAGCATATTCTAAATATTCTTCACCTTTATAAGTACCGTTTGGAATGTGCATCATAATCCATGAGTGCCCTGTGTTTGTCTTTCTTGTTCCATAAACCCCTTTGCAGAGTTAAAATATCTATTAAAAATGCCTACCGAAATTGTTTAACAATCTTCGCCAAGCATATTCCAACTATACTGGATCATTTTAAATATTGCTTCCAGTGTGCAGCAATTTAAATGAGTGTGCCATGTTTGTCTTTCTTGGGTTGATTCCTACTTCAACGCTCCGACTCTCGGCTAGGTAGCGCTAATTAACCATATGCATTTACTATGACGATTTTTTGGTAATTACCAAAAAGTCGTCATAGAAAATGTGGCAACCGTAATTTTGAATTAAAATGGCGATTTGGAACAACATGTAAGTACAGCATTCCGTTACATTTCTATTTATTTTTGGTTGCCAATTAATTTAGTCTTTATAATTAAGTGTCTTTAAATTCCTTAACGGGTGCGTTTATTGCTAATTTGTTCACTTTATTTTTCATCTTGCTCTTTTGGTAGCGTTGAAACTTGTGCAAAACTCGTAGAGACCCATGACTGCAAAGCTCGCCAAAGTGCAGGGATCTTTTTACACTACCGGCCAAAAGTATTGCACGTTTAAGAAATCTAATCCTTTTCGAGACTAAGCCCCCTAACCCCCCGTCAAAATTAAAAATCAATATAATTGATATTTTTTTAACGCCAACATGTTAAATTTATTACTTCAAAGAAAAGATAGCATTATGTTAAAGAACAAAAATAATTATTTAATTTATTGAAAAAATAGCATAAAAAATATGTAGGTAATTATAGAAATTATAATCCATTTTGGCTCGCCGGAATTAATTTGAATAAAGAATTAATTTCAAGTTATTCTGCAAAAAGAGGAAAATAAATAAATGCAATTGATCATTTTTTATGTTGCTGAGCAGCCTTGACTTAACAACTGCACCTCTTTTAGATATGTAATCCACAATGTTTTACAACACTTCCTTCGGTGTTCCATGGTGCCAACTTAAACTATTGATTCCTGAAGCTCTCATTTTGTTTTTTGGTAATTTTCAGATGTATTCTTTCCAATTATACTACATAAATTCTCAAAAATATTAAATCTGGCAAATTTCCTGTCTATTTTTCTGGGTTTATTCTTGAAACGATGGTTAGATTTCTCAAACTTTCAATAATTTTGGCCAGTAGTGTAGGTTGGGAAGAGTGGGGGGCCTCCGCCCCCACTCCGCCAACCTCCGCCGAACTTGACTGTTGGCACAATGCATTCTGGCAGGAGACGTTCTCCAGGCAGACGTCAGACCCAGACCCTGCCATCCGAACGGTAAAGGGTGAACCTTGATTCGTCGCTCCAAAGAACCCGTTTCCACTTATCTACGGTCCAATTTCGATGTGCTTTGCACCACATTAACCGAGCAGCGTGGTTGGACTTTGTGAATAAAGGCGTATGGGTAGCAGCACGACCATGAAAACCAAGCAGATGTGCTTCCTTACGGGTGATATTCATTGAAACAATACTCCCGGATGCCTGTTGAAACTCCTCGCGGATGAGGGCCATCGGTTGGGTGCGGTTCTTCCGAATTTCTCTGGACAGCACTCGTCGGTCTCTATCTCCCAGTTTCGTTGGTCTGCCGACTCGGGGCACATTCCGACAATCACCGCTCACCTTCCACTTCTTAATCACATAGGCCACTGTCGATTTTGGGTACTTCATATCGCTAGATATGTCCCTTAAGGATCGGCCACATTTTGATACCCTACAATTATACCTTTCTCGAAATCAGAGAGATCTGAACTGCGAATAATGCCAATGCTGTTTCCTACACGATATATACCGGCGGAGGCCGTGACGTATCTCAGGACCGCAAATATCGTCATTTGCATAGGTGTCCAAATATTTATTGGTAGACGGTGTATTTAATCACACTTGAATGCAGTATTTGATCAATGAAACGTGCTTACACTAGCGGAAAAATATTCTTTAAGAAGAACTCGCTGTATTTGTCTGTCGCATGGAGTTGCGCGCGCGACGCTTCACTGTTACTCTCATCGCCGCGCTGGAAATATTGCATCTAAAATCTAGGCAGCCATGGATTCAGCCAACTTTTTGATAAGGCAACCTAATACGGTTGGATTGGTAATAAAATAACCTTTCATTTGATATATAAATCGATTAAATAACAGATGAGGGTATATTAACAACGTTTACTCACCTGTTTATGACTGGCAACCCCATAGTTGGGCAGAGGGGAAAGTAGGTAACCCATATTTTTTCAATTCGTTGGGGCATATTCTCAATAAATGCTCGATTTTCATAAATAACAGATTGGGGGAAGCTGATCGAAAAAATTTAGTTAAAAATTTAATTATTTAACATCCTCGGTACGTGATTCAGCTAGGCAACCTATTTGCGATGTATCAATGGATATATTATCTAGCATATGCTCTTTATCATCATTAAATAACAGATGAGGGTATATATTTCTTATATCGGATCTTAGACTATTAAGTATTCATCCAAAAAAACTAATGATTTATTGAAATTTTCTATTCGGTTATGAAATAAATTTGTAATGTGCGACATGTATACAGAGTTTGACATATATTAAGGTATGAGGGATAAGATTTATATTTTTGCTATATTTTGCCTAAAAAGGATTTCATATAAAAATAAATAAAATTTTAGATGTTTCTAAATAATATTTAACAGTCACAAGGTGACACAACGGCGACGTCACCTGGTGACTGGTCACAAATAAACTTCACAGTGACCACACAGTGCAGTCACATCACTCACAAGTCACAATATGACTAGTATCTGACAGTCCTGTGACAAATGTGACTCTCTGTGACGTCACCGCGACTTTTTTGTGACCATCTGTGCTATTAGGGTGATCTCTCTCTCATAGAGCATATTTGGGACGTTGTTGGAAGGCGATTGCAACCATCACAAAATGCTCGATTAGTCCAACAGTTGGAGACAATTTGGCAAGAAATTCTGCAGGACACCATCCGAGAACTTTATCAGTCTGTCCCACGCCGGGCGACAGTATCCATCTAAGCCAGAGGTGAGCCAACGCCTTATTGACTTCCCCCTTTATAATGGCCAAACTCTACAACAAATCATTCAATTGTTCCGAAATTTAATTTTTTTTGTAAGGATTTTCTTTACATCCACCAATTTTGATCGCAATCGAACAATTCCTTCCGGGTGCATCTTTTTGTTGTTGTTGTTGATGAGTGTATATACAGTATGTCCCATAATGATAGGGACACACTTTAACTGGTGGTAGGGCATGCAATAAACATTCAGAATCAGGTAGCAATGTGGTGTCTGGGATGTTGTCTGCATGTAGCTGTCAATACTCACTTTGGAACAAGTGCTGAAATAATAGTGAACTTTCCGATCACGTAAGTCAAAATCTAATGTACCTTTCACAGAAAACAAGTGGCTAACATTTATAGTTTAATACCTCTATGTCTTTTATAGATGAAATTTTTTTGTGACAAGCCCGTTGTTTATGAAAATTGGTTAAGACATTAGACGAACATTTCAAGACTTTTCTCAAAGTGATTATTAATAGGTTGCTAAAAACGGCATTTTGGACCCGTCATTACTATGCTATTCTTATTTCTTACTATCTACCCTACCTCGCATTAAAGTTTGTCCCAATCAATATGGGACACCCTGTATATATGTATATTTTCAGTGAGTCTCATGATCTCATTCTAAATACAAGAGTAGAACTTGTGCATGGATCTTGTGTATGGATCGTGTTTCTCAGTTGAGACGAATACAAAACTAAATCAGCATGTTTCATATTCCGTTACTGAAACCGGAATTTAGGAAGTCGAATTAAGCATTGAAACTCGCTGTCATAAATACATGATAAGGACTTCATGAATGTCGATTAGTAAGAACTTTGAATATTTGTAGCATTTGTTATAGTCAGTAGTCTTGGGTTCCAGATTTAATACTAAAACAACCCTTTAAAAAAGTGTGTTTTTAAGTTTAAACTCAGATATTTATTTATCAGCACATAAAAACCTTTTTATAAAGCTATAAATAGATAAATCATATGTTGTTAAAATCATAGTTTATTTTGAAAACGGAATATACATATATAAATTAAACATAGTTAATATCATTTCTTGGATTTGAATAGCTTACTACTTCCTTAAAAGTGAAATCCGTGTAAGCTTCTTGCATACGCGTATAACTAAATTTAAAAAAATATATATTCTTTTACAAAAAGTTCTTGAAACTTATTTTATGCGTTTAACTTTACATGCATAAAATGACATTTTTACCTTAGAAAACTATTCCTTCTTTCATTTAAGGAAAAGGTTCCCAGTTGTTAAATGAAATAGGAGAACTCGGGAGATTGTTTTAATAGTTATTTTCAAATTATAATAATTAACTAATGAAAATTATCCTTAATTGGTTAAAGCATCGTTTATTAAAAAATAAAAATTCTCAGGTGAAGGTCTAAGAAGGTTAGCTATATTCCTCTAACGTCTAAATTTTTCAGTAATTTGAGTATATTAGTAGGTATTATTCGAGTAATTATAAACGGTACTAGCTGAAGAGCAGATCGTGCAGATGTTATCCATTTACATAGTGCATAATGCATCGTGCATTGTGCCTCGTGTAAATAGATATTTTCTTAAGACATATTGTTGGAGTTACTTCCAGCAGGACGGAATCTAAGAAACTTCAGAATTTTTTTTACTAGTGACTTGAGGTTTACGTTAGTCCTTCTAAACTATAATGTACCAAGTACTATATTAAAAATGCGACTGTGCCTGTCATATTTGAGGTGGAAAATGTTCAGGTTGTCTTTTTTGTTGAAACTACCGCGGGATATATTAACGAAGCATTACTTGTCGTTTATTTAATAGTTAGTGGCCTATTAAAAAAGATGAATTGGACTGATATCTATAATTTAATATACGCGAATTATTTTTATTAATTTGGTATATTGTGTTTCAAATCATGTGATCGTAACAAATCTTCTACTTCTAAAACTCATAATCTACTCTTTCCATTTCATAAGTAAAACAATTAGAATGATCATGTCTACAAGTAAAAGCAATTCAAGGGAATCTCAAATGATCTATTGAAACATTTAAACCTTCCATGATTCAGCAGAAAAATACATTTATATTAATCTCATGAAAAATTGTATGCTGAGTCCTCTCGAGGAGCTATTTAGAACTGCACAAATTGAGATTTTGTAAATCTTGTGGCAGAGTTTAAGAATCTCGTGCAATTTTCAATTTATGATGTTACGTTTTGCTTGTTCTAAAAGAAATCTCAGATAGTTCAGTTAATGAACCTAGTTAATTTAACCAGTTTGATTTATAACGGATTAATATAATAACTTATAATGGCATTGAAAAAATTAACTTCATTTACGTACGATCGTTATGGAGGAACGTAATCGTACGTTAAAATAGTGAATTTGACTACTAGTGTAGTATTGTTCCGAGTTCTGCAAACAGACCCATATGTCTCTTTAATGTATTATCACAGCAAAAACTTAGTCATTTAAGTCCAACTTAAATGACGAAGTTTTAAGACAAATATGGGAACGCAACCAAAATTAAACTATTTTTCCAAAAATGTACACAGTTAAAATTTATCTTTATAAATGATATTTCATTTTAAATACTGTAACTGTCAGAGAATAAAATATTTGTTTTAAAGCTTTATAAGTTAACTAATACTTTAACACCTTTTGTGGAGCGATTATTAAATGGTATATTAAAACAACAGTTTTGACCTCAGATTGCTATGAAATTCTGAATCCTTTTTATGTGCCGCACGCCCCCTAAAAGTTTGTCGCTGTACTTTTGGGATACTCTGTATATATGAGTGTATGTGTGTGTGGAAGGGGGATGGATACGATTTCTCAAAGTCCTTTCAATGTGCTGAGTTGTAAAACATTGAAGATACACAGTACACGGAAAGGTATATGTTAAAGACTTTATTTACAGCAGAAGAACCCTACTAAATATGGAACGTTAAATGTGCAGAAAAACGAAAAATATGAATCAAAAATGAAAAAGGGACAAAAAAATAGCTGAAAAAAGCAAGAATATGAAGATACCGAATTTAAAATACTCAATAAAGCATAAATGTCACTATTATAATGCAGATAAATTCATAGATAGATCTATCATTCACAGGTCGTGATGCGTGACAATTATTATTAATACTAGTAGCCGGCAATACAGCCAGTTTCGCCGCCCCATTTATACTTACTGTTCTTTATACTCAGTGCGGTGTTTACTGAATTTCTGAACTCATTTCAACGAAAATCGTGTTCATTGCTTTAACAGTATTTGTCATTAAATTTATTTAAGTTGGGGTTCCTGCACATTTTTGGTGTCATTATAAAAACCGATGTCGAAAGAGCAAATGGCTAAAATGTGCTTTACCCCAATGCATGGTGACATGTTTTATATGGACGATAAATGCACCAAATTTGTAAATTCGATATTTTAATCCTTTGAAAAAGTCCAAAATATCTTGAATTTTTGCGTATCCATTATTGTTCTTTTGAAATCCAGCTACTGCGTGACATATGTAAGTAAAATTAACGAATATATTTGCTCCATTTGACGTCATTGAACTGTTAATTTGGATTTTTCCACAAGCGTTATTGTTATTGTACTAATGTTTACATCTAGCTATTGCTGTTCGCAGCATGGAAATATCGTTGATTTAGGTACCGCATACTTTATCGTTTTATATAAGTAGATTATCATCATATATTTTTCACATGCTTGCAATTGCACACCGCGGGTCTCAACAGGGATCGTTTCTACCGTAACTATATGCAATATACACAAGTTTTTGCTGCGATATCCTAATGATTAAAGTGTAAGAGTGATAGCCTGAAGGTTGCGAGATAGATTCCTATATCCCACTGAAGATCACAGTGCACATGCGGTGTACGTGCACGTTAAATCCGTGGTTACGAAAGTTCCCTCGGCGGTCACTAGCAATTTACGAGAGGTGCTAATATTCAGAAGTCACTCTTTCTGATGAGGATCCAAATTAGGAAACTCCAGAAAAGACCCATGTAGCTCTAAACGACACACTTAGTAACGTTAACTGTCCTCTTCTAGAAAACACACATAAACAAATTTAGTTGCAATCTACACATGAGTACAGGAGTGGGAATGCGATAAGTGGACATAATGGTAAATCAAATTTATAAGCATTTTTCAATAAACTTGAGATGTAATAAGATTATTCAAACTAATATTCCCTTTTCCTATTCACACACACAGTAAACGTCTTTGAAATGATCTTTTACCAAATGCATTCCGAAGAAGTTAGTGTCTCAGAGTTTCCGAAGCAATTATCAATGCAAATGTCATTATTTGGTAGATTGTGCCTTTAATTTTTTTTTTGTTTGAAATAGAGGATGAAAGACATGAAACGTGCAAAAACAGTGAGTTATTGAGTAAATACAGTACAATGTGAGAAGAATACTATGCGGGTCATTTTCTTCACTATACCCACTCATAGGAAAAATTCCTTAAAACTGCTATTTCTATCTCCAATACGCTATTTCAATTAAATTTAAGGTCTATTATGCGTGTGTGTGTGGATTACCATTAAAAAATCCATACACGCTACACATTATGTTATTAAATTAATTACCGCTCAGTGCCCTTTTCTGAGGACGCTCAAATTTGCTGTCGTCTGCAAAATTACATAATTTATTTTCCTGTCTTAATTTCGTGAGTTAAAAATTTGATTTTTCCGAAAGTGACACGAGACCGCAAATAGAATGCGAATCTTTCACAGTTCTATCCATGTTCTCTGAAAAAAGAAATTATATTTTTCATGTCCCACTAGCATCGGCAATTCGTTTATCACTGCAGGCATAAATTGTAATTGTAGAAATTAAAGAAAATGGATGCATGGTAATGAGTTAGGTGGAACCTGTGTTATTATTGATATGGCTATCAATACATATATATACAAATTTATAGTTAAAGCGCAGAGATGAAAGAGCAGACATATAGACAAAACATGCATATAAAAAAACCTCCAAATTAGTACTAATCAACCTGGTCCTTACCGCCCGCAAGTGTGACTTCCAGCTTTCATTGTGGGAGATACACATTTTATGTGACACTGAAGCACTTTCCTCTTTTTTTTTACCGCCTTTTCAAAAAAAATTGAAATGCACATTTTTGAAAGTATTTTTTAAAAATATTTCATATCATTAGTTAACATATACATTTTTAAAAAATTTTTATTGACATTTTTCATACGAAAAAAACACTCAAAATATTGGTGTTAAATGATAAAATAAATTAAAACTTTGTGAAAAAACACACATAAAATGTTACTTATAAGACGTTACGATCGTTTCGACCAAAAAATTCTTTCGGTCTTCATCAGACTGAGTGCCCTCTTCTCTGTGAGGCGAAGAGCTTAGTCTGATGAAGACCAAAAGAATTTTGTGGCCGAAACGATCTATAAGTAACACGGTCTAATAAGTAACATTTTAAGTATCTAAACGGTCTTATAAATAACATTTTATGTGTGTTTTTTACCAAGTTTTTATTTATTTTGATATTTTTAGTGTTAGTCCGAGTCTTATTGCTTTCCTTCTTGGATGTTGGTTAGGATATTTTGCGACTAACAGATGCAAATGTGGGCGGCAGGTAGAAAATGGTCGACTACCCTCCCACTAAGCGGTGAAGACAACTTTAGACAATAGTCCTCTTAAATATTATTTAGAAACATCTAAAATTTATTTTTGTATAAACAAATTCTGAGTGTTCATGGTTATACGTATTTCGCGCTACATTACGCACTTATTTTATGTGCATGGAAATCTTTCAGATTTCACAGAAAACGTTCTACTTCTCATATACTTTCTGCAATACACATAAAATGTGCGTTTTCTTACCCTCAATGCAGCCTCGGGTGAAAAATATGTGAAATTGAATTTTCTATTTTCATAAACGTATTTCCAAAAGAATAAATTTATGTCTCCTTCCACTTCTCGGAAAAGGGAAATTATGTTTGCTTTTTTCTTTTTCTTTGAGCTCTAGATTCGTATTTGCCAGTCACCCATCACAGGTTTGTATTTCTTTCAATACTCCGTGAAATGTTTTCGAAAGATTGCCCAGGAGCGTTTCTGGACAGGGATGTAAATAATAACCTAAATGACTATAAATTCAATTACCAAGTTCAATTCTGACGGTGAACCGTTCATATTAGTATTTAAGGCCTACACGCGTATAGATTGGTTTCAATATTATTATTTCTATATTTGTAAGATCATAAATCTATTTCTGAAAAAGAAGTATATCCAATCATTTTATAATTTTCAGAGAAATTCATGCATATAACTGAAATGGAACAAAAGTCGAAAATGTTTATCACTTCGATATATCTGGCACCTTAATTGCCGTAAATATTCTTAGATCATCATAATACATTATTTATTTTACTAACATATATTATAATACTTTTATTACATAAATTCTTATGAGGATTGAAGTGATTGCAACATAGATTTTAAAAGGTAAAAGAATATTACGATGAACTTACAAGGAAAATTGTAGTTTTTTATTCCTTCAATGTAATTACTAGCAAACTTTATACATTTGTCTAATGTTCATAGATATAAAAGCTGCTGCATGTCTAATACGCAGGCTCCCGAACAAACGGCCTTTCGAATCCTGTCTTGGGTTTTTCCAGGACACTTTTAGATTCTCATCAGAAAATAGAGAACTTCTAAATACTGAAACCTGGAATCAGAATCTCCAAATATTAGTATCACAAACTCGCAAGTGGTCACCGCCGATAGAATTTCAGGAACAACGATGCACATGCACGGGAAACGTTGCTTAGTGGTAGATCGGAAATTACACGGGCAATGATTAATTATTTCATACCTGATTAAGTAACTTCTTTTTTAATTAAATAATTTTTTTGATAATAGAAATTATATTTGTAATTAAAAACATGAAATAAAAAAACTGATTCTTAAATTTTCGGAGAAAATTGCTGTTTCTCTTTTTGTGCTCAAATGATGGCATGCACCCGTTACGATAGTAGAGGATATTTTTGTGTCCTCAGTTGAGGACGAAGGGCCTGAAAGGGTTAACCCTTATCTTTATACATATCTGAGGGTCATTCGTTTTTATCTATTTCACATTCATAGGCGTAATATTACATATTTTTCAAATACATATGAAACGTCTTTTAGGTTTCACTGAAAATGTCCTCCACTTGGTTGGTTGTGAGCAATAAACTTAAAATGTTCTTCTCTTACGGACAGTCTAACCTCGGGTGAGAAGGAAGTGAAATTGAATTTTCCATTTTCATAAATGCGTTTTCGAAAGGAATAAATTTACTCCCACTCCGCGTCTCAGAAAAGGGAGACTTCTATTTACCTGTTCTACATTTGTGTTTGCCAGGCACCCATCACAGGTTTGCATGTCTTTCAATATCTCTTGGTGTATTTTACTTATTTTATTTTCTGAAACTGTTCAGAAGCGTTGAATAGGCAGGATTTAATCTCTTACTACTTTTATCAATATAAAGCTTAACGTTCTTAATTGATTTATTGAAGGATTAAAGCATTTGGTTTTTCTTCATTCCTTATTTTTGCAAAATACCATTGAATTGACAATTCTTTCGAGACCCAGAGTGCACAACTGAGGCCAAACAAATTACCCACATTATCACATAGAATGAATGTTATAATTTGTGCACATTAAAAAGAAAAAGAAAATTCTCGAAATTTTAGTAGTCAGTAAATTTTATTAGCACTTAAATGCTACTAATTTCAGGCAAAACTTTTCGTCTGATCCAAGAGCATTTCATTTTTAAACCGATGATGACCTTAATTTTGGACACCATTAAACGTGTTAATTATTCTCATTTTTCTTCACATTGCGTGTTTGTTATTCTCGGTTTTACATGAGTGTTTCGATAACTAGAAAAGATTGAGCGGAATAAGAGATGATTATAAGTGAAATGCTCTGACGGTGTTCTTTACTTCTTAATAAGATATTTTTTTCTTTTCTAATATAAGTCTGGGAAGACCCCTGAGTGAACAAATACAGTGAATAAATATTTTTTTATTTTTTTTTCCTTTGTTGTTTTTAAAAATAGAATTTGAAGAGTTTTTCTGTCTATGGATTAACAACAGAAACTGTTAGCCATGAAACAGGAAAGTATTTCACGCTTCATTCGTTTCCCTTGTAAAATGTTAAATAATCATTTATCGGTGTGACGATTTTGTACTGGAGATATTATGTAATTTCTGTAAATCTTTCGTATCTCTTATCCGTTCCATTACTGGGCTATTCTACCACTTTTTACTCCAACCCCCAAAACACCATAATCTAATAAATCATAACTTTATTTTAACATAAATTACATTTAACAAAAAATATGCCCACACACATAAATACCAAAAATACCAGAAAATATGTTATGATTTTTTAAAACAAATTGCGCCACACTGACCATTTACTTTTCAGTTTACTCTAAAAATGTTAATCTAACATGGTAAAAATTATTTTTGCAACAATCCGCCAATGGAGCTATCTTAAAAAAATTTCATTTTCACTAAATGTGTAATAAAGCTAAATATATTTATTATCGTAAGTTGTATTATTTCTCGCCTCATTTGATAGTAAAACAAATTTATTTCATTAAAATGGCGTGTTTCTTTCTGAAAAAGTAGAGCATTTGGTATGCACATACCTTAAATATGACATTCAAAATCTTTTAATTGTTGGTTTCTTTCTTTCCATTTTTTTTTTCCAAAAACAAAAGTTGCATGAAAATTATAAAGATATATTACCACAAAAAGCAATGCATTCATACGATTTTTAATAAAAGTCTCATAAAAAGGAAACATTCCCTATAGAATAGACGATATTAATCAGATAAAGGGGTAAACTTTTCGACGGGGAAAAAAAAAGAAGCCGTTCTTAAAGATTTAATAAAATTTTATCATTTTCATTTCCGTTTCTGATAATAAGGGGAAATAATTCATTCACAATTTTCAATTTGCGTTAATTCTGCGTGTGTTTTCCTTTTTCTTTTTTTCTTTTTAAAACTGGTTGAATGACATGGAAAAGAAATTACCTCTCATATTAATTTGATAAAGCTAAATAAATTGGGTTAAGGGCTTCAGCCCCTTTTTGCCTCTTTCTCCTTTTTGCAGAACTTCATTTGCATTACATCGCAGTCGCACGTTTCACGTTATAAAAAGCAGAATAGAAAAACAATGCATATTTTAGGAAAATTGGTTTAAATCTACTTTTCATTACACATTTTATAGCATGCTAATTTCTTTGCCTTTATCCGATGAGTGGCTATGAGACGTAAAACATCGTTTTCCAAGTCCAAGTTTTTATATTTCAAGACTAGGGGCCAGCGCCTCTAGACTCGCTACGCTCGCATTTCGTATGAAGCATTTGGTCCCTAAAAAGACTTATTCGTAAAAAAGACATAATTTCAACAAACAAAACCCAAACATTGGATAAGATAGAATGTTACCGAGCTACGCATTGCTTGGTTCTTGCATGTTACTTGGAACATAAAAATGTAAACCTCGCACTATCTGTAATTATGTGAAACCCATGGTACGCCTTGCGTATTAGCCAATTATGGAGAATTTTCATAATTTGGCGACTTGCGTATAGTTAATAATTAGCTCTAAGAAAACAGTATAATCCATATGTTTTCTTTGATAAAATCTACGGAACAGGTAGGATAGCTTGCCACTAATAGCGACTTTTCATTATTGGGCGGTTTACACATGCTCACAGCCTATAATTACTGTTCATTTAAGGTTCCCGGAAAACCGTTATCATTATTTTCATTTACATAATTCTTTGCAGATTGGCGTACTTAGCACCACGAATTATACTATCTCGCCGCGCTGGCAAATATCCAAAGCTGTATAATGGCATAGTTAACGCCGCCAAATATTTCTACTGGTAGCAAATAATCTAGCTGGACTGAACCGGCTTTAAAGAAATCTGCATTTTAATTATTTTTCATTTTCAAGGTATTAGTTATTCTGTTTTGGAAAAACGAATAATCGCTAATTCTAAGCTCCTGTTGTCTAAGCGAACTTACTATTTGAAAATTGTTAACTTGTGTAACACATTTTGAGTTACTTATTTCATATACTTTTTAATTTGGCGTAAAATGGATGTAATTCTACTTCGTGTTTGACAATTTCACGTGATTCTACATAATTGGAATTGCTTTGTTGCAAAGGAATGAATGATTTTATGCCAAATCTGGCAACCATTATGTTTTATTTTTTCAGTGTTTTATTAATATCTTCTATAAATAATTCGATTTTCGAAATTTATGTCACCTTATCCGGTTCCTCGGAGTTTTCCGCTTTCGGGAGCATGTTTCTCGAAACTCAAATCCCCACAGTTTAGAAGAAGATAGGTCAACAAGCTCTGACAGCGGCGACAGCGGCCTTTACTTTTTTTTAGAATAGAGAGAAACCTAAATTTTTGCTCTATAATACACACAATCATATACTGCAATTCTTTTTTCGATGTTAAAAACTGTATTTAGAGCTTATCTTCTCAAATTAAGGTTGCTTTTAGCCTGAATTTATTAACATACTACTTTAAACTACATATTGACTTTAAAAAATTAGAAGGTTACTAATTCGTTGGCATCTTTCTCTTTTTTACTTCCTTGTACGAAGTAAAAGGAAGTATAGTGATCCCGAAAGATTTCAGTATGTAGATTTTGATGAAAAAAAATCTATTTCGAGCCTCTCTAAATTTACTTTGAAGAGTTTCTTGCGGGACATCTCAGCGTACACGTGTATGTAGTATGTTCGTGTAAGGCGAATTCGGAAATTAAGTACCTTTTTGAAAAAAAAAAAAAAAATGTAATTTTTTTTTTCAATCCAATTTTATTTTTATGTGAAAGAGCATACCTTAAACTATTTTCCTACATAGTTCTTGCCAATGTTCAAACACTTTCCGTAGGGGCTTACCAGCTTTTCTAAACTTTCTTCATAGAAACTTCCCGCCAATGACTATAGCCACGACTCCACAGCATTCTTCACCTCATCGTCCGATCCAAAGCGTTTGCTGCCAGCTCACGCTTCATGTGTAGGAATAAGTGGTAGTCGGATGGCACCAAGTCTGTGCTGTACGGCGGGTGATCAAACTACTCGCATCGAAACTGTCGAATCATCGTTTGAGTGTCACCGGCAGTATGGGGGCCTAGCAGTGACACAGAGCAACACACTTTTTTCACTGAGCATTCCTCTCCGTTTGTTTTGAATTGCACGCCTTAGTTTTCTTGAAGTCGAAGTATTATTGAAGTCGAAGTAGTTATTGTCATTGACGGTAAGTTTCTATGAAGAAGGTATAGAAGAGCTGATAACCTGCTACGACAAGCGCGTAACATTCTCGGAAACTCTGTAGAAAAATAATTTAAGACATATTTTTTCATGTAAGAATAAAGTTGGATCCAAAATATATATATATATATATATATATATATATATATATATATATATATATATATATATATATATATATATATATATATATATATATATTCAAAACGGTACTTACTTTCCGAATACGCCTAGTACATGCATGTACAATCCATTTTAACCAACCTTATTTTGACCACCAAAATTTTTGTTTTTCTTACAATTAATTTTAATCTTTTTTGAGTTGCAAGCAGTTTTCTAATTTTTAAAATATTGTACATTTACTTGTACGGTAAACAAAGCTGTTGTTTCATAGTAATTACGTTTTCCTATTCGTCCAGCATCATTATTACTTATTTATGTTATCCCTATCAAATGCTGGATCGGAACAAATAAAGATTTAACACGTGCTCTGATTCACCTTTGTCTGAGAGATAAATCGAGTTTGTGCTATGGCAAGCCCACACGAGGGGTATGTGTCTACAGAGGGGGGCGGTGCCTTAGTCGGAGGAATTTTCAAATGACCCTAACGCGTATACACTTTACATCTGGAGAAAACTGACCAAATCTCTAGACCATTAGATCGACAACCGATCAATAGACCCGAACGCAAGGCTTTCACATGTCAGCCGTGTACCATGCTCAGTGTCGTATCCACTAGGACAGGGATGGCGAACCAATGGCATGGCACGCGACACAATATTTTGGGTACGCTACCGATCAAAACGGTCTGCTTTTAATTAAAAATAACAATTCACTATGAAATATAACGATTGAACGGTCACTAAGTAAAAAATTATTTGACGGCACTTCTATGGCCTGATTAAACATTTCTTTAGAAAAGAATGGCAAGTTGATCATAGTGGGACCGCGAAGTAAATCGGAACAAAACAAAAATAAAATAAAATAAATAGGTAAAAGTATATAAATACAGTTAAAAATGTTTCTCTTTTGCGGAAAATTACAAGAACAAAACAAAACGGAAGTTTCTAGTCAAAAGACGAAATTAAAAAAAAAAAATCGTTAGTTACTTTTCTTTACGTTCAGTGTAAAAAAGTGTTCCGATTCAACGCGTTTTACGGTACCTTCCTTTAAAGTACTTGTTGCCCTTACATTTTTTTATCATTCACAATAAAAATTGAAACATTCAATTATAATCGCTGATCCTCGCAGAACGTATGCGCAGAAAAAAATACTGTTTGTCTATTTTTATTTCTACTCTCACCGCATTCTTACAATATTGCTAATGTTACTGAACTTTAATTTTACATTTAATCACTCCCAAAATAAATATTTAGAGTTCAAAAAGACCTAAGAAACTCCTAAAATAAAATTTTGTTTTTCTGGCGACTGCACAAATACTGAGATAATGAGGTGCTTTAAAAAATCATTGTTCCAATTTATGTTTCTTTTCAAAATTCGAGATTCCGTTTTCATTCTTTTAAATAAAACATTTCCTAAATTATTTGATCACGTCTAAGTATGTGCATTAAAAAATTCTACTACAACTTCTTAAAAGTTTTCTTTTCTTCTTTTTTTTACAGTTTCCTAAAATTTTCAAAATAATCTTCTTCTATATAGCAAAAAATTAATAAATAAAAGAAATTCTTTCAGCAAACTGAGCATGAAGTAAAATTGCTGTGAAAAAAACATGCATGTGCTTAATTTTATATTTTTTTAAAGCTATCTAACAAAAAATTGAGATTAAAGATGTGAAGCGTATCTGTTGGAAGATAAAAAATTTTTAAAAAGCTGTTACTAAATTCAAAATAACTAAAATCTTTGTTTAACTTCTTTTGTTGTAACTTCTAGAACAGCAAAAACCTTTACATACGGTGAGGGACTGTTTTTAACGCTTTCCTATAAGTTTGAAAGCTGTTTATGATTTTGATTTGTCTGTCTGTCCGCCCGAACGGGCTCTAACTGCCGCAAAAACGCATCGATTACTACGAAATTTATATATCCTATGTTGGCCCTACGTACTGTACAATATACTCTACTGAGAGAAAATTGTGCATGAACCATTTATAACCCTTTTGCAGGAACACCCATATGAATTCCAATCTATTACTCTTTATGGGCAGTCATTCTTCAAAGCACATTTTACAGATGTTTGGATATTCAAACGAAATAAAATTGATATATGTTACTGTGAATTACAAGATAATCTCTCAATCGAAAATAATGTCTCTATCATTTATAATATTATTCTAAATGAGCACTCAAAAGAATTCCAATACATCATAGTTAATGGCAGTTTTAGAGACATTCATACATCTCAAGAGCAGTCACATCCTACTGTATACTTAGCTAATAGTCCCGCGATAGTCCTGTGCCTCCCTCAAAAATTGCGCCAATCGATGCCAAGCTTATCGACTTTTGGTGATGAACCGCCAAATGTGAAGCAAAATAAATTTTCGAAAGACGAACCTAGATAGACAATATTTTCATTTCTTGGCAGGAAATCAAAAGAGGTATGCTTAGTTCAACAGTATTTTAAAAATTCGTAGCTTGCACTCTAATTAACCTATTTACAAGCAATATAATTGCAATCTATTTTTTTTTAAGCACGTAGAACATTAATTTTAGGCTTTTAAAACCTTAAAATTGCATCCTCGCTCTCTGCATCCTTGCGATATAATTACTTTGTACAACAGGACTATTTATATTTTTAGGACTTTCAACGAGAATAAGATGTTTATGATCTGCGTTATTCTCTCCATCTATTCGTGTATCTGTCCATGCTCTATCTGCCGTAAATATGCATCGATTCCTACGAAATTTATATATATGCCATTTCTATGTACAGTGCCATGTACCTTATTGAAATACTGTAAGTAGCATTTGTAGTTTTCTTTTACAGGAGCACCCAAAAGAATTCCAATACATTATGATCATTAGCAGTTCAGATATATTCATCCGTTTCAAGCTCAATACAATAAGTCTATCAACTTTTTAACATTTTATTCTTCAGTTAAAACATCGAAATAACTTTTGAAGTTCTTTCACAGGGTCTCGCAAAATTAAATTACTAGTGATCTACAGCTTTTTTTTAAGATTGTCTCTAAAATCTAGCCAAAGTTTGGAGGTCCTGAGTTCTGGCTTAACCTCGCGGCTATCGATCTAACGATCTGGAGTTTGGGACTTTTTTTCCATGTTCAACATAAATATGGTTTAAAAATCTAATGCCCTCCGGCCCCTTAAGGGATTTCCCTTAGGTAGGCAGCCCTCGTGTCGCTTTGTCTTAACCACTAAACTTAAATCTCGCCAGATTGAAGAACAATGCATCACCAAATTTGGCGCGAAAATGGTTGTTTCACAGCCGGCAATGCCAAAATTGTTCTTCAGCTCTGGCACGCGATGGGCGATTTAATCGACCGTCATGTTGCTGGAAGTTAAATCGAGCGATGGCAACGGCTGACCCTTTTCGCCACTGGGCAGTCTATCTAGTTCTTCTTCTATGTCTACATCACATTCTCCAGCTCTAAGCGGGTGCCGGTACTGATAAAAATAATTCTGAGATCCATTTTACAAATAATCGATCCTTTTTACGGGAAATGGTGTGCTGAAAGAATTATAAAGGGATTCTTGTGTGACTGTGTCCTCTTTAAGTATTTTATTGAAATCAAATTTATTATTCTTGAATCAAAACAATCAAAACGTCAGAGTTTTGTATCCTCACAGCGAGGACACCGCACGTTAAAGAGTTAAATGAAAACGGAATTACTGAGTTATTCATGGACAAAACTCTTCTTCTTTATCTTCCGTCATTAAATCATTGTAATATCTAAACAAATGTTCAAATGTCTCAAAATTTTTTCATACTAAAACCAAACAACTGACACAACATTTGTTACTTAGTTTTCTCAAATAGCAACCCATGTTTTCACTGATACCGCTCACTTGCGAACTGATGATTAAAAGAAAAAGGAGGAAAATCAGTATCGATTTATTTCTTGAACAAATTTTACTAAACCTTTCCCGTAATTATGACTTGAACCAAAATTACACAATGTATAAACACTTCAACCTCGCCACAAACTAGTTTTTACTAGGCGCCTAAGACTTCCATTGAAAAATAATAAATATAACAAATATTTTAATTTAGTAAAAGCGAAATATTTTTTAATTTCAATTTATTTTTAGTACTGTACGGATGAAAATCATTCCTGATAAATGAATATGAAATGATTAACTAAACTCACAATTTAGAAATCATAATTATTCGCCTTTGACAGAAAGTAAACTACAGTCAAGTGTGTAGTTTGAACCTTCCTGAAAGTAGTTTACTTTAGAGAACAAGAGTTTGAATCAGGGCCCTACCACGATGTCATCGGAAAGCTTTTCGTATCGGATAAATCAAGCCATCTTGATTCATGACGTCACAATCCGAGAAAACATCTCTATGTGCTAGTACGAAGGTTTCGACATCGTTCCGATGTCGGATTCACTATCGAAAATACCAGTGTTTTTTCACGACACATAAGCTGCAAGCAAAATCTGCTTTTCTGTGGCGGACAGTAGAAGATGGATGGGTGGGTTTTTTTATGTGTGGTGAGTGTGTGTGTGTCAGTCATGGAGTGTTAAGCAGTCCAAAAGGCACCCATTTTCTCAGTAAGCTTGAGTTTCCCTCCCTGTCAAAATTTAAATCCCTTCCCTGATCCTCCAACCCCTCGGAAATTCTGAAGACAATACCCTCGCTTGGGAAACTGTAGAAAAGGGGTTGAAGCAGTGTATTATGATTGGCTGATCGGTCACAACTGCCGACAGGTTCAGAACAGGTTTTAAAATACTTGCTTGTTTTACACGCTATATTCGTGGTAGCACCTAATCGAGGTTCGCGGCTATTTAGCCGAAGAATTTGACTATCCGTAAGCGAGAACTATCCATCACTGATACTCTCCACTGGGTACTCTCCACTGAGCATAGGAAAAAAACTCCCTGATATCCATCACTGATAACATCGTGGTAGAGCCCCCTACCGTTCGGCCTTAGTTAAAACCTTTTACAAGCCAGTGTCCCCAATTGGGAACATCGAATTAAAAATTTAGTCAAACATGAAATTTTATCAATATTGGCTTGAAAAGTTTATCAATATTGGCTTATTAGAAGATACAGTTAAAAAAGGTGACTCGATTTTTTTGGAAAATAGCCATTTTCATAAATTTTTACAGATCTAATTTGATACACCCTCTCCCCCCCCCTTCAAACCTAATTCATATCTTTGCTGAAAAGATAAATTGAAATTTAAAAAATTTAAAAATAAATCTTTTATTCAGTTTTAATATTTTACTTATTATTTAAACTACTCATAAGTATATTCAGTTTTTGAAACCAATGTAAAATATAGTCAGAAATGACCCATGCTCTCAATTGGAATCACAGTGAAAATTGTATAAAAAGATTTCCCCATTTCAATGACTAATATCATTTAACTAACTCATTAGAAGACAAAATATGCAAAAAAAAAAACTAATTTAAAATATGCCTGGATATCAATGCGGTCAGTAAAAGGTTAAGATAGCTTCTCTACGAGTTCAATTTTCTTTGCTGTGTATGCGATGTTAACGCCATCTTACAGCGTTGCAGAGTCCGTCGGTGACGCACTGACGAAAATGAAGCACATCGCGAGTTAAAATTATTAAAACTTCTTTAAATTAACACACATAAAAGATATTTATAAATCTAGACACGTGTTTCGGGTGAAAAACGTTGGAACCTTCGCTAGTAGCAGCAGAAGTTCGTACACAGACTGGGACTGCAGACTGAAGAAAAGAAAAATGAAAACAAAAGCCAAGAGTGAGTTGCCAATCGGAAGAAGGGAAAAGATACAAACCGGGAAGAATAAGACAGGGGGATGGATAAAAATAAAATATGGAATAAAAAATAAAGTAAAATATAAAAAAGTAAACATGAAAGAAAACTTCTGCTGCTGCAGACGAAGGTCCAAAGTTGTTCGCCCGAAACACATGTCTAGAATGGTAAGTACCTTTTATATATGTTATTTTGAAAAGTTTTAATTATTTTATCTTTCAAACACCAGTTTTTTTTTTAGTGCTTTTTGTTACATCATGATTTATAGTCACGTGCTATGAATTACAGATTAAGATGACTTATTTTGTAAAAACACTTAGCAGCTACTCTATTCCGTTTCTTTCATGCATGGTTGCTCCGGTGATTTAGATTCATACTCATAAAGTAGTATTTTTAATTAATTATTTTTGAATAATTTTGACTTGTTCTAGCAATTGCTAAATTCAGTTCTATTCTTATTTAAATCAAATTTCTCAAAATCGTACTGTAAGCGAGTTAAAGAAAGAAACTTGCAAAAAACCAGAAAAGACTTCTTTGAACCTTCCCTTTGGAACATTTTAAAGAGATAAGAAGTTTGAGAGGAGTTTACTGGCTGAATGCGAATTAAAGTGAAGAACATTTTCAAGCCAATTGCTTCCAAAGAGATGTACTTCGAAAGTCTAATCCCACAAGTGATCTGAATACAGCATTAACATGGAATTTGGATTCCTAGCATACAATTCCGCACCCTCCAGCAATCGAATAAATATAATGTTTTAATATTTTATTCACATTTACTTCCTAATAAATACTAATACCTGCGTATTCGTAGATTTTATTTGATCATATACATTGAAAAAATAGTAGATATACGTTCATCTTTTTATTTTTTTATAATTTTTTTATTAAACGCAAATTTAAGCAAAGTTTCCATAAATTTTACAAAATACATTCATTTAAACTTTATGGCTTAAAGCTGAATTAATGAAAGCTTCTAGTTTAAATTTTACTCTAGAGTACTTCGCATTCTTCAGATACATTATTTTTAATGTTACCAGGTTCTTCCATAGATGAAGACATATACAGAATAAATAAATAAAACACGCTTTATGAATATATTTGTTACACTGTATAGTAAGTATGGGCTTTTTTTCAAAATTATATTAGTTTCTTCAAAAACTGTAATGGTTTTTATGCGTTATAGTACAGAAATAAAGTATCGTCTCTAAAAATAACACAAATAGTTTGGTCTCAGAGCTAAGATCTTGTTTAGATAACGGATTATTGATTAAAACTATTGGCGCCTTCCCTTTACGTCAGTTTCAGTGTAGTTGAAGATAAAAATAACTGACATAACCGTGCTAAATTTTATAATGAAATTATAATAGTTTACGTAAGAAACTAAAAATGAATTTTTTGTTTATTAAACGAAACGCTGTTATCCCAAGCGGAATTATATCTGACAATATACACTTCTTCCACAAGTAACTTGTATAGATTTAAAGTATTGTTTTAAACTTAATATTTAAATATTAAGTTTAATAAATCTGAAAAAAGTAATCATAGAAATTCTTAAGGTTATATAATTATTTAATAAAGAATGTACAAAAGAGTTTTGCAGGTTTTCAAGTTAAATATGGGTATTTACATATATAGTTCAAAAATATATGTAATATTCTTTTATGTGCAAATTAATTCATACTGACTACTTTGAGCACTTTGATGCAGATAACATATGTAATATACACTATCATTTGTTTTCAGTTTCTTGATTTTAATCTGTTTAAATTCAAGCATTTTTACTTAGATTTCCGATTTTTTTTTTTTTTTAAACTCCGGCTTTCAAAATTTGTATTTCGTTTTTTCCTTTTACTGAGTATTTTAGATTGCACAGTGTCTCCCGGGCTAAAGTTAGTTTCTATATCGGTTAGCGATAGTAACGTTTTTTTTTCTTTCTTTCTTTCGTTTTTTTTTTTTCATTCTCTTCTGTCCCCACCCTCACAGTTGGCTATTTTGGCATACTTTATTTCATTTATTTTTAATGCCGTGAGCCGGCTTCCAAAGTTATAATATCTCTGCTTGTTTATCTTAATTTCATTGGACTGAATATTTTTCAACTTTGTAACTCAATTTGGTTATCTCGGTCCAGTGCTTGTTCTCGACGGCGTCAAGACCGTTGGCATCAGAACTCTCTCGGACACTCTACCGTTATACGATTAAGGCATTTCCTTAACGCTGGCCACCACCAGACTGATACTTAACATCTTTATTTTAAGTTTTAGTTGTATTTTAATAAATAGTGTTTAAAGGAAGTAAAAGTCTGTCATTTTTTTTCAACTATCTCTTTTGAACGTCTGCTATTAAAGCACCATTCAAACACAACGCTATTTATCCTGAACTTTCTATAATTTATTCATTATAAACCACCATAAAAGTTAGTCACCCAAGGCATAATCCCCTCTAGGCAGATAGATCTCGTGCAACTTTGCCTGAATACGAAACAACACTTCCAACTTTTTTCACTTTGAGCCAACTATCAGCTTTGCTTTGAGAGGATATGCTTTATTTCATTTGAATGAACATAATGAAATGAGCATATGGGGAAAAGAGGTACGCCCCCCCCCCTACATTTCTTATTTGAGGAATGACGTGGCTCCAAAGTGGTTGCAATATTAAAGACAAGCTGTGAGTACACATTCCAAAAGAAACCAGAAGTTAGAAAAAGGAAATGAGAAATTCCGTTAAAGTAGTCAATTTGACCGTTTTAAAAATTTTTAATGGAATTCAATGAGGTAGAAACGACAGCGTAGCTGGATGTTTAAAACATTGTGTGAGAACTAGGCCAAGCTTTAACCCAAGTCAGATTTGATAAGCGATCCGCGTTAGTAGATTGCTACGTATGATGCAATATATTCAAAAGTACCGATTGGCGGGAAGACCAGCATTTTACATTAGAAGTAAGTTTAAAGAATCCCCGAAAAATTCAAAAATGACTCTGTTCAATCAAATTTAACTTTATAATCATGATTCGATCAACACCGTAATCCTTCGGATAAAAAGTTTGTTGTATCATCCAGAGATCGGAACTACTCGAAGTTTTAGTACTGTATGGAAGGTTAAACCGGTTATTCCACAAAGTTACAGGAATATTCTACCTTTCTATGATTCTACCTGAGAATCGTGTGTTCTCAATTATGTCGATTTTGATCTAAATTTGGTCTTTGAGCTTTAATATAACGGGTGTTTCAAAATAGATGTTACAGAGATTATCTTTTAAACCGTAAGTGATTGAAACATACTTTCAATTAGAAAAGTTAGTCAAATTAAGAGTAGAATTCAAATTTGGCAATTTTTTAGTAGGAGCTATATACATATAAAAATACGAATGTTTAGAAAAATGCTGTCCTTTGTCTAAGAAAATTAATTTAAAATGTCCCGTGTCTGTAAGTGAAGTTCCGTATAAACTTGGTCCATCCATCGAATCTTCATTAAACTACTTCACTTCTCCTTATCCAGGGTCCATTCCTTCTGAAGAGCTCTGTCTCTCATTGCTTAATGTCGTCCACCCATTTTTTCCGAGGTCTTTCTTTTTTTCTTAATAAAAGGAGATTTTTAAAAAATATTTTTTAATCTAACTGTACTTTAAATTGTCAGTGCAAATTGCAACACTGTTATAAATATTAGTTCAACGTTTCACCAAATAACCGGTGAAATCAGAGAGTTACAAGCAGCGTCATGTACATTGAACCGTATTAATGGTTCACCCGAAAATGTCTTATGAAATCCAAGTACCGATTGCACCTAGATTTCGGTTCAACTGTGGAAAATAAGGTTTTCCGGTGAACAATCATGGCTGCCGTTCGCTCGCGTTAGGCGGTTAGCGGCGATTACAAAAAGTAAGAAGAACTTCCTCATGAATTCTTCTAAAAGAAAAATCTTTCGAAAATGGAAGAAATAACCTTTGTTAAAAAATGTAGATTGTGCAAAGAAGCTACCACATTTGACATCAAATAAACACGTTTGACAGCAATGGCTGTCATTCATTTAAAAGAAAACAGAAACTGATTATAGCTCATAACTCATTAATATTTTTGAGTTACTATTACTTTTCTAAAATCACGTGTATAAAATATCAGATCTCAATATTCTATTTAACAAGAAATTTTTTATTGCAAATTGAGATGAAACAATGCTATATATTATTCGTTTTTGCTAAGAAATTTTGTCTGTCGTGACTTAGTTGTGAACGCGCGATCGTTTGAACCAGTCATTGTTGACCCGAGTAGAACTTTTTTTTTCTTTTCTTCTAGTAGTGCGCCTTAATTTTGCTATATAATGGTGCTTGAGGAAACACATCTAAAATGGTGAATCAGCACAACATTTTTCAAAATACCGATTGCAGCTAAATGGGCACCGGAATTTCGGTGAAACGCTGAGCTGTATTTTTATTAGTGAATGCCCGTTCAGGCCTACCACGCGGCTGTCGATCTAACGGTCTCGAGTTTTGATTGGTTTCCTCCAAGTGTAACGTGAGTACGCGTTAGAACCCTTTAAAAAGTCTTCCCGCCAAGGGACCCACTCCCCTGTACACAGATTTCTTTTGCGTGGGATTGCCATAGCACAAACACAAACAAACAAGATTCCCACATGAATATTTTTTCTTTAAATAAAAGTTACATTATTGGACCCAAATTAACGATTAAGCTAAATATTTTTTTTCCAAATAAATTAATAGTACTAATTAAAAAACATTCTTTTCATTAACTAGGCTTTTCTTTTTGCGTTACTGAAGCCTGAAAATCTCCCTAAAAGTTAAAAAAAAATACAAGATTATGAAATTCTAAAACGAGCCTGGCAAATAATAAACAGAAACAAGAGATAAAAAGTAAAGGGTAAGTAATATGTTCTGGCATGATATGGATTTCTTCCTCGGTAAAATATTTATGAAAAACGAGAAAGGTGAATCAAGTTTATACTTTTTTCCTCTCTCAAAGTCGGCTCTATTGAAAATAAGCATAAACTTTATCTCGATTGCTTTCAAATAATGTGAATAAAGATATGTCCCAAAGGAAAGATATGCTTAGAAAAAGAAATTCTTGTATGTGCACATCAATAAGCAGATATGCAAGATGGAAAGAGGAAAATCTGTGCAAAGGTTAATTATACCAGTTAAATACAAAGTCTTATATGAAAAAATCAACGCTGTTTTCTAAGTTATTTTATTATTGTGTATAGTTAATGTATGATGTATAAACATGGTCAGTCAGTAATTGGCAATAGGCTAATAATCGACCTAAATATCAAAAAAACATACTAGGTATTATTAAGCAGAAATGTAATTTTGATTGATAAATTGAACCTTCTTAGCAGACAATTCAAAGCATTAATTATAGTTCGAACTGAATGGCCATAAATTTACGTTAAATTACAGTAATTATAAAAGAATTTCTCCCAGCTTCGAGGTAAGTAATTATTCTTTTCAGAAAATGTTGCTTGCAACTTTCAGTTTAATTTATCAATAACGGTTTCAAAGTTCCCTGAATGAATTATTTAATTATTTATTCTTTTTTACGTTGAAAAGATATATTTTAACACTTCTGCTGAGTAGAGAACTTAATAAAATTCCAAAACTTTTTATAGAAGGTAATATCAAAAAACTATATAATTTGTATGTGTATGTAATCTCAACTTGATTGGTATTTAAAGAAGAACTCGTGTTCTTGATATGTTAATCGAGAAACGTTTTCATGTGTTTGCATGAGATGGTTTAAGACATGGTGATATTCATCCATCTGAGAACATTCAATTCGTTTTTAATTATCCAACAGCGCTTAAACCAATTATCCCAGTCTGCAAAAGACAAAAAAGAACGAAACGTGCATCAGTAGCAAGAGTTCATTCCTCATTGCTATTTATTTTTACTATGTGACATGATTAAGTCAATTATCCCGATCTGTACAAACCAACAATTTTCCCAAGTTCAAGAACACAACGCACCCCCAGGCCGCTGTGATAGACGGAAGACAAAATTGCAATTCAATGGTGAGGAACAGAATAACAATGTGCAAAGTACTGAAATTTCTGCTGACACTCAAAAACGCCAATAAAAAGCAATATGAAATAAAAACTCTTGGATTACGCAATTTCTCAAGCAAGTGTTCGCAATGAAATAGGTAAAACAACATGCTCCTTTTTCCCCAAATTATCTAGATCAGCAGATCCACAAATTTCTTTGAAGACATGCCCAAGAGTTAGGGGTAAGGGAACGTAATTAAAAGGCATAGTAAACTTGTGAGTTTACTATGCCAGTACGTAAGTGGATACAGAACAGAAGGCAAGATTACAATTTCTAAAACTAAAAAAGTTATCGGTCACACCTAAAGAATGAATTGAAACCCAAAGGTTCCATATGCATTCCCTAGAGCAGGAGTTCTCAAAATCGGTGACGCGGTCCACCAGGGTCCCACACATTGGGGCAAAGTCTACCACGAAGAAACCATCATTTCATTAAAGTACCTGTTTGAATTCTAAATTACAATTGTTTTACTTCTGTGTATGTTCTTACTATTTTATTTCTCCAATCTGTTCTTCACAATTGTACAAATATAAAGTGAATATATTTATACATAAATACAGTATACAACAGATATTGTACGACGAGGGTACGGTGGTAAAATTCTATTTATCTTTAGGTTACCAGGACTAGGATAAGTTTGGGAAGCCCTGCTCTAAAGGTGTAAAAATATTCAGTACGAATGGCTCTTTTTAAGAAGTATACAGATTTATAAAAATATAAGTAAATATATAATTTCATTGGATGGTTGAAAATTTTCCCTTTTATTTTAAATGAAAAAAGCGTGATTTTAAATTTCTTTTCTTGAGATAAATCTTTATACGTATAAAAGTTAAACTGCTTAACAATGAAAAAACCCATCAGTCTTAAAAGCAACAAAATACACTGCTGGCCATCGTAAATGCAACACCCTGAAGGAAGCATGCAAATAATATGAAATTTACAACATGCATTAGCTGAGGTGAGATATGCAAATGATTAGAATTTCAGCGCAGACGCACATCAAGCGCGCCTGTGGCGCCACCTCAAAGCGCTATTTAAGGCTTGAAGATTTCGACGGTTTCAAGTACAGCAATTGTGTTTTTCTTGCTTTTTTTTCAAAAAAACGATAAATTATGCCTCGTAGGAAACAACGATCATCTTTTGATCAAGTATCCGAGTTTGACAGAGGAAGGATAGTGGCATACCGAGATTGTGGGTTATCTTTCAGGGAAATCGGTCGTCGTATTGGACGAAACCAAACAACTGTGATGCGGATATGTGATCGTTGGGTGCAGGAGGGTACGACGGACAGACGTGATCGACCGCATCGACCTCAGTGCACCACGTCACGTGATGACAGGCAGATTGTACGCATGGCAGTGACGGACCGCTCAGTCACATCACGAACCATATCACAGCAGATTCAGTCTGTAACGCATCATCCAGTGTCTGCGCGTACCATTCGACGTCGTTTACAGCAGAATGGTCTGTCCGCAAGACGTCCGTTGCTTTGTCTACCTCTGACGCGGAACCACAGACGTCTCCGCCGCCAATGGTGCGATGAAAGAAGGATGTGGACGACAGAATGGAATGAAATTCTCTTTACTGACTAGTCACGCTTCTGTATGCAACACCACGACGGTCGGATTCGAGTCTGGAGACACCGTGGAGAGAGGATGCTGAACAGCTGCATTATGCACCGTCACACTGGTCCTGCACCGGGTATTATGGTATGGGGCGGTATCGGATATCTCTCTCGCACTCCTCTAGTACGCATTGCCGGTACTTTAACCAGCCAGCGCTACATCTCCGAGGTGTTGGAGCCAGTTGTCCTTTCTTACCTTCAGGGCTTGCCAACAGCCATATTTCAGCAGGATAATGCACGGCCACACGTGGCACGCATTGTCCAAGGGTTCTTCGTCAATCACCAGATTGAATTGCTTCCCTGGCCGGCGCGCTCTCCGGATCTTTCGCCGATAGAAAACATGTGGTCCATGGTTGCTCAACGACTGACCCAGAGTTCATCCCCAGCTGTCACACCAGATCAACTTTGGCAACGTGTGGAAGCTGCTTGGTCTGCTGTACCCCAAGAACACATTCAAAGTCTCTTTGAATCAATGCCGAGGCGTGTGGCAGCTGTGATCTCCAACAACGGCGGCTACTCTGGGTACTGATTTTGGCAGGAACCACGCTTCATAGAATGCTGTAAATTTAATCATTTGTTACTTGGTCAACATGTTATCTACACAATAAATTTTGTTGTGATATCTCTTGTTTTTCTTGGTGTTGCAATTTGGGTGGCCAGCAGTGTAGATATACGTTTTGCCAAGCGTTTATTCATTTCTATTTTGTTGTTTTTGTCAAAACAGTGTTAAATAAGTATTTTAGACAGATTTTATTGCACAGAAATCATTATTGTGATTCCATGTATTTTTTTTTCATTTAATATGTATACATATAAACATTTTCTAATTTTATCATAAAATACCCATTTCTTATTGCTAAATTCAAAAATCTTTCCTCTTCCACACTCGTGGTTAAAAATCTTCATAAAATCAAAATACCAAAATTCATGATAAGAAAATTCCGAAACAGCCTGCTGAAGAATAAATATGAACGAGAGAAAAAAAAGGGGGTAAATAATATTTTTTGAGGTATCATGCAGTCTCGAATGATATGAATTTCTTCTCCTCTAAAATATTTATGAAAAACGAGAAACTTGAATCAACTTTATGTTTTTTTTTCTTCTCAAAGCCGGCTCTATTGAATATAAACATACATTTTATGGCGATTGCTTTCAAATCATGGGAATAAAGCGGTGCCCAGGGGAAAGAGATATTTTTTAAAAAGATATCCTTGTACGACACATCAATAAGCAAATATGCGCGACGGAAAGATGAAAATCGGTGCAAAAGTTTCGTTTACCTGTTAAATTGTTAAATATATAGATTTTCTTATCATGAAGAAAGGTTTGATGCTATTTGGTAAGGTATATTATTGGCATAGCCTGTAGAAAGTGCAGTGGGGTTTGTCAGTGCTCAACTACGGGCTAATAGTTTGAATTTGTTTTTGGACTGAATTTGTCATAACACCTGCCGAAGTGCGCTGATTCTATTAATTGCTGAAATTAGTTGAAGTTGTTTTAGCTGAACAATTAGACAACATAAATAAAATTAATTTCTCGTAGTTTTAAGTAAGTCAATTTCATTTTTTAATTAAAATATATTTAATGACAAAGTGTTGAAATAAAACAGGAAAAATGAACTAGGTGAATGGAAAAGAGTTTAGAAGTAAAAGGATATGAAACAGTACGAAATTAGCAAAAAATTATTAATAAATAAATAAAAATGAAATTTAAATAAAGAAAAGATTAAAAAAAAATAACTGGAAAAACGAAATGGAGAAATTGCTTGTCGAGAATGGTTCTTCTATTCTTTTCATTCGTTAAACTTAACAGTTATTGTAAGTCTTATTTCGATTTTCTCGCATTTATTTTTTTTCCATCATTTTTGTTTATAATAAAAGTTGTTTATCTGTTCGTTTTCTATTTCTCGGTACTTCTTCAGTTTATTTTTATTCTTGTGAATTAATTTAAATAAATATTTTAAAATATGATCTCACATGCCTGGTTCATTTTTTTCTGTTTCTCTTATACTTTTTTGTATTTATCATTACTTAAATTTTTGCTTATTTCTTTCTGCATTGACTTTTTTTTTAAGTCATGTTCCATCTGCTATTGTTTCTCTTTACTATACCATTTTTATTTCATATATTTTCCCTCCTCTTTTTGTAGAATGACAACATTCGGATTATTTACTGATGTTGGCCTACTCACTCGCATCTTTGAAAAGAAAAAGCTATGAAATCTTCTTTTGCATGCCCAGTGTTAATTCCTCTACAGTATTAATTTTTGAATGGTCCGCTGAGAACTCAGGCTAACAGATTTTGAACCTTACCCTTTGATATCGTTTGAAAACTGCTCATATTAAAGTCTCTTCGGCGTTTTGATTAGAAATGTATCACTAACACAATTTTCGTCGAACAGCACGTTCCGATAAATGGTGCGCCAGCGATTTGTGTTGTCTGTCACACACGATGAATTTCTAAAATGGTGAAATTATTATTTAGAAATTCTTTTACATACAAAAATATAAAAAAAGAAATGAACAAATTAAATCCAAAATATGGTTACATTCAATTGCGTTTGCGTTTAAACAAAATCTCATATGTCCTGTATGTAATGCAACCCACATTTTCTTCAGTTCTTGATCAATATTAAGCTGCATAGTAATTAGTTAACAGAAAATAAATGTCACTTTTCCCTATGTTAATATTTTTCCTTGAAAATCTACCAAAACTAATACGAAATTAAGAAAGCATATGAGATTTTAAACATAGGTTCTATATTAAACAGCATTTTCCAAAATTCATAAACTTGAGGGGGGGGGGAGTAAGGGACCCAAAACGTTATTTTCGCATATCTCGATTTATCTCAGATTTAAAAAAGCGGTATCCTTAAAATTCTTGCTGTGAAATTCAACATTTACGAATGCCTAAAAATCAATTTCAGGACATTTGGAAGATTTTCCTCCAAAGAGGGTGGACGACCAGCCTCTCGTTCTTTTTTTTTTTTTTTTTTCATACCTTTTTTAAAAGAAAAAAAATCATCTATAAAATTCTTGCTTTAAAGTATAAAAACTATGAATCCTACATTAAGACGCAGTTTGTTTGTAACTATAAACTTATTAAAAATTTATTTGTTTCAATTTAATGTGGAAACACGAGATTACTTTCCACTACACCAGATACTACAATGTAGCAACATTTTTAAAAAATGCTATTGATTAAAAAAAAGTAATGACTAAAAATATTCTCCTGATAGCATTACTATATAAAGAGCAAAATAAATTTAAATTATTATATTTCAACTATCAAATTTATTTTTTATGTTTTCCTAAATTTGAATTTTAAAATATTAATTCTGTTTTAAAAATAAATTTCCTATTATCCAACTTTTCCTCAAAAACTCATAAGAGAACTTTAAAATCTCATGTATATTTATTTTCTTTTTCATTCTTTAACAAAATTTACTGCTGCTTGAAATTTAAAATAAACATAAAAGAACTTACGTTATACATAACTTAAAGTTAGGGTACCTGAATGAAAAGTAAACATTTTTTCTAGGACGCTTCAATTCAAAATATGAGATTGTTTGTTTTTTCGCCCTCTTTAAGTATTTATTCAGAGTGAAAAATAGGATACAGCTATTTTCAAGGACTCTTTTGCTTATACATAAAACTCATATCAGACGCCATCTGATCATAAAACTAAGTACGTGCCAAAAAACATGTCAGAAGTATAATGTCCATGCGGCAATATCAAACCTTTAAAGTGATTCCAAAAAATTTCAAAAGTATTAAAAATTTATTTTTCGCTTACAGAGAGTAAAAATTTATCATAGAAAGTGTCTCAGCGTTATATATAGTTCATTTTATAAAATTGAGCCGCATAGTTTAACGTTTAAAATATACGAAAAATACAAACACACACTCATATACAGGATGTCCCAAAAACACCTAATTAGTAAAATGTGCAACGTACATTAATTGAAAGATGTACAAAATTCCATCATTTCACCATAAAATGGTTCAGAGATATGTTTAAACAAAGTTTGTGAGCAGCTGTAATAAACCAAGTATAAGAAAAGTATTATGCATTTATGCAATCATTATTTTCTTTCGCATCTTGTGTACCAAACGCGTTTTTTATGGAACTTCGTAATTTATTGTATATTCTATGATCAATATTTGAGGAATAAAAGCATAGGTCAGTGCTTTGGGGACATATATATATATATATATATATATGTATGTGTGTGTGTGTGTGTGTGTGTGCGCGTGTGTGTGTGTGCGTGTGTGTGTGTGTGTGTGTGTGCGTGTGTGCGCGTGTGTGTGCGTGAAAATATTATTTAAGCTACGCGTAGCTTAGTGTTTTATGCTTTTATCCAAATCATATTTTTTTTCTTACAGCATATTGAAATTATTTTAAGCTATGATATAATATGTGCGAGTATTTGTTTACTGTGCCATTAATAATAAATATATAAAATATGCTTTTAAGTATTCAAATACTATACAATAATATTTTCGAAAGAAAGTCTCCTCTTTCTGAGCTACAGGGGAATATTTAAATACTAAATTGACTTGAAATTTTATATGCGAATTCAAAAAGTTAAAATGGTAATGTATATTTAATTTTTGAAAATGACATACTTCTATATCTTTATTTTCATTTATAAATGTTTAGAACCTAAACTACATGAAATTTTCCAAATCTAATGGACGAAATAACGAAAGTGTTACGTTCAGATGTAAATGGTTTTTTTTTTTATGTTTTTTCAAAATATGTGATATACTCATTTAAAAATTATTATATGGTTCAAAAATTGCTTCTAAAATGATACTTTGGTATGAGCATTTACTATTTACTAGTTCTCTGACAGTGGTCGAAATTCGACCATAGAGCTTTGAATTTTTTAATTTGAGCCCGATTAAAGTTCTTCTGTCAAAGAGTATGTCTCAAGATTCCATATACAGTGGAACCTACTAAAGTGGCCACCTTGACTAAGAGACCATCTGTCTATAGTGTCAACTTTTGTACAATATTTTACTTTACAACAACCACAGACGAATCTGAATACATTGTTTTCGTAAAAACTCTATCATATTTTGCCAAATGCAAAGGCAGCTCCAGCGAGTGGATCATAGGGGTCATCTCCCTGTACTGACCTTGGATTTCGTACGTTCCCGTTCGATTTCACACATTCAGTTTGCTTTTCGAACAATTTAGGCTAATCTAAAAAGTCTAGTGGTCCCTCCGAAAATTCAGACTGGAGCCATCCTCGGCTTAGGGCCCATTATGTTCAGAGTTATAAAATCTTAACCGCCGAATGATTGAACTCTACTTGCTCAAACGTACTACTCACCTTGTATAAAAACTTGCTTCCTGAATAAATTTGCATTTTTTTCCAATGATAGTCCTTGATATTTATTTAATGTCATCGCAAATGCAGGTATATTTGGAAATTGAGTTTTTCGAAAAGATATGGTAAAACAGTACCAGAGTATTTTATAAGAGGAATTACAATTATTTTATTGCCTGCAGTTCCAGTTCAAACTTCGCAATCAATAACATTACGATATATAAACTTGATGCACATTCTCGTTCCTTTAACTAATGCATCCTTTATATTTAAGTTTCTGATTAGTGTAAAGATGCAATTAACTTTCGATATTAACTAATGTGGTGGAAAACTACTGTATTTTTCGGTTAGTCAGGCGCAAATCCCGCCAACTGTATTTTCTGGGAAAAGCTTAAAGACTACTTCAGAAAAACTGTCATTCCCCAAAGCAAAGCCGGAAATTTTAATCCGTATACAAAGTAGTATTTATATACAGAATTAAATATATACAAAAATATTAATATACTAAAAAGAAATGTGTATGCTTATTGGTTGCATACTGTGGAATTCGGGAAAACGTGTGGAATTAAATTAACATGCGAAATTAAATTAAACTTCCAAAATATTGAAAAAGATAAACAACCATGTACTAGAAATCGCTTTAGATTTGTAAGCATTTAGCGCTGATCACAATTATTTGGCAATTTTTCACTTGCTCCCGGCTAACCGAAAAATACCCAAACCCCTCATAGTCAAAGAATTCAAAAACTCCACTGGATAGTTATTGATTTCATCCTCATTGTAGAAAATTATTTTAGCGTATCTATGGTGATATGTTCTCTATTCATCAGATATTCGATTAAGTCAGCATTAATGAAAGTTCAATCATCATTTTTAGGTTCTATTATAACTGACTTCAGTATGTAGTCTGAGAGTATGTTTTCGGAAATATTTCCATACACTTCATTAATAATATTATTTTCATTCCCTGTTAGGTGCTGCGGTATTTCTTCAATAATATTTTCGCCGAAAATTTGCTTTGGCATGCTGCGTGGCGGGAGATTGTGAAGAAATTGTCGACTTGGCACGTTTCTGTGGAGCGTCTCTTGGATTGCTACCTGCTCTGTTCGGTTCGTTTTTCCATAGCTTTAAGCATGTAATTTACAACACTTCCACCACTTACTGACCGTTTAAAAAAAGTCGCCAAACACTGGGCTAAAGCACATTTTAGTCATTGGCGTTTCAATAAACTGGAGAATAATTTCACTCGTTGAAATTTTTTTTGTAATAGTATAACCCTATGGTACTGCTGAAACTTAGTGTTGTTATTTCAAAATTGACACAACAATGGAACCATCGCTCGACTTGCCGCGAAATGCTCCGTGCCAAATTACTTCTCTAATTTTTTACGGTGCATTAGCATATTACACAAAAATTTTAACATTCGCACAACCACCTCCATACGAACTTCGTGCCGAATTTCGTGCTCATCCGTTTGCGCAGTGTGCTGCAAAAGGGACACAAAGGTTTTCCTTAGCATATTTATATATACATAGATTTTACGTATTTTTGTTACGTTTTGTCTTTTACAATTTAGGAATACTCAGGCATTTATTTTATCAACAAACCTTGCTGAATTGTTAATGTTGGTGATTTAGCATCACTGTTAATAAGCATTAATTATTGCTTAACTAACTTGAAAATATTTTAACTATTTTTTTTGTTTATGTCTTGTGTTTAAATGCACTTAAAGTCATCCTAATATGTAAAATAATTAAAAATTGTGGGTAAAAGAGCGTACATAGAAGGTACTTAACAAACTGATGTATATATATAGTCACGGTAGTTATAGTTACTGATACATTGTCATCCTAATATATAGTTAGGCTGATCACTGACTCACTGACTCACTGGCTCATTTACTTTGTCACAATTCCGGTTGAACCACTCAAAAAGGAAACTTTTACTCCAAATTACTCCAAAGGGATTAAAACGTTCAGCACGCAAATTGTAATGAAATCCTCACCGTTTATACGATCGGCTTGAAATGTTTCATACCTATTTAAACAAATCTAGGAAACAAGCTGCACTAGTACTTTAAAAAATCTGAAATTCCACCCGTTCCCTAATTTTTGAGCAATTTTCGTCGAAAGTGTAAAAGAATAACTCATGTAATGACAATATTAGGTATCGCAAGTGATATTGACGTAATATTGATGTACCAGATATCTGGCTTTGAAGGGAATATTGTGACTCCAATTCGTTTGAAATAGCTTTTCAAGATTACATAGTTTAACTTTTTTTTACGTATAAAATTATTTCTTATGCACGAAGCATTGAAACAAGAGGGGTCTGTACCCACCAAGAGGAAACCTTTCAAATGCGAAAAGTTGGAAGACACTCTGTCGAAAAGAATATTTTATCTAGAGTATTTTTTATCAAATATTTTATCTAGTGCCCGTTGTAATTGCCTTCAAAACGGGATTCATCTTCTAGTCAATAAAATAACTTTCAGTTGTTTAGGTACAAATTTTGAACATTTTCCGTTAACTTAAAATTTTTACACATCTTGTTCATATTATTTTAAAAATATATTTTTTTAAAGATATTTCATAAATGTAGAGCATTTAATGTTTAATCTGTGAAATAGAATTTCAATACATTTAATGTTAGAGAAATTGTGTATTGTGTCTGCAGTTAGTTCGAAAATGATGTGTATAGCATGCATATCTTACTTACAGTAAATTAAAAGTCGATACATAGTAATATTTCGTTCCTTTGGGATCATTTTTACTATTATTATCACATTCAATTGCATTGTTTTAAAGTGTCAAAATATGAAGTCTACCTTTCTTTTCTCAACTCAAATACTTTAAATGCCGCAAATTTAATTAAAGTTTTATATCGATAATTTTGTCTTCTAAAAAATAAACAAATAAGTGAATAAAAACTTAATGTGAGAACATAAAGTTAGATAAATTGTATAAAATATTTGCGAATGGAATAAATATTATTTGTGATTTATTATTAACCCAATATATATTCATCAAAAATAAATAATTAATAGATTAAGATATATATTCATCAAATATTCGGCATTATTTATTGACTATGAAAGTAAACATAAAATACCTAGAAATGTAAATGCAGCTTTTTTATTCTTAATACGATCTCGTTCTTCAGATTGAAAATATGCTTCACCTATTTTTTCCCCTACTCCCTCACACGTCCTCCCTACTCCCTCACTCCCTCACAAGTCCAAAATTCATGTAAAAGAAAGAATCCAAAGAGTTATACAAACAAAAAGTATGATTTAAAATAAAAACGTGTGAAGAAAATATTCTAAGTACACAGAAATAGGTTGGGGTTTTTTTCCTACTAAAATATTGATAGAGAAACAAAGAACTCTATCGGCTTATTTATCCCAGGATCTTTCTTTTTATGTGTGCTAAGCAAAACTTTACAGTACGGAATTTAAAATCATAGCGCTAAAAAGGCCTGGAAATGACATATTAACAGATTTGAAAGAATATAAATTTGTTTGAAACCATAACTTTCAGTTAAACAGAAATCAGTATGTCAAACGCGTAAATTTTGAAACATCTTCCAACACGGTTTTACTTGTGCATTTACTACCTTATATGGTGGTTTCTCAGGAACAAAACTAGTCCCGCTGCTAGTTTTCTAGAGTTTTTTTTTTCTTTTTCGAGTTTTTCATGAGGCTACTCTGAAGAAGGAATTTTTATATAAAAAAGCATAATTTATTTGGTATTTATGGTTTTATTTTACATTTTTCTCCGTAAAACGTTTTTCTCATTTCGGTCATTGTACTTATCATTTCTGTACCATATCCATCATTTCTGTCACAGCGGGCCTACAGAAAACTATAATATATTTTCTTTTAATTATAATTTATTATAAAATATATATATTAAATATAATTTCTTTTTATCAAAATAAGTTAAAAAAATTCTTTTCGTTAAAAAAAATATCTGACAGAAATGATTCAATCATCAACCTTATTTTGCCACGTCAGCAATATAGGGCATTTAGTCTGTACGTTTTTCAAAGACGGAAGGCAGAAGTTCCCATTCTGTGAACGGAGCTTCAAGGTACTGGTCTTTGGATGTCTTGATGTAGCTCATGAAAATGCTGGAAAGTTTCACTAAAAAGGTCGGAAATTTTTCATTTTTACTTGAATGCAGGACAATTTTCGTAAACCAAGGATCGGCACCTATCTGGTATTGGATTTCTCTTGAAAATTACAGGAATAAAATTCCGTAAATGTACTGAAATAGTGGCTGCGGTCCCACTTGCCAGAACACTTTCTGCATTATCTTGCATTTTTCTTTTTTTTTCAGTGAGTAAAGTTTTCCCACGCTAAGTTTCTCTCTAATCTTCAAATTTTATTAGAACATCATACAAATATATATATACATTTTGAAAACGATAACATGCGATTGAATTTATACAATACACATATAGATTTAGACGCTAACCATTTACAAGTCGGCCAACACCAGTCTAGTCCTTTATTTAATTAATTCAATCTTTAGAATACCCCCACGACCTTATTTCAAATTCTAGCACATGTTCTTTCAACAGCTCGCTCATCTATTAAAGTATTTATAAACTTATCCAATCTTTACTACCACCACATTAAAAAAGCACATCCGTCACAGGGGGGCGATGTTGATGGAAATAAATAAAGTTATGCAGGTTTTTTTAATATATATATATCTATAACTTAAATTCTTGGGAGTAGTTAAATTTTAGTCTAGCTAATACATTGGCATTACTATGCTGACTGCCTTTCCGATATGTAATCGTCATGTTATAACATTGCAGAGCTAAAGCCCACCGATATAGCTTAGCACCATCGGGCGCATTTTTCGTTAAATACGTCAGAGGATTATAGTCTGAAACTATTTGAACTTCCAGGTGTCAATTTTTTTTAATGCTTCCAGTACACAAAAGGCTTCTCTTTCAATGATCACCCAGTTTATTTGACTCGCGCTTAGTTTTTTACTGAAAAATGCAACAGATATTTCTTTTCCATTGTCATCACGTTGCCCCAATTTCTAAATTAGTTTTTTTCTAAATTAGTGATTTTTTCTAAATTAGTTTTAACGCCACTTAATTCCCGTACTCGTGGTACTTCGCTTCCTTTTTCTTTTCTCTCCTCCTGAGCTTGTCTTTCCTTTTCCTCTCTCTCCTCTCTCTCTTTCTAATCCTGTCTTTCTCTTTCTTTATTTCTATCCGCTATAATTCTAGGCAATATTTCTTTACAAAATTCAGCATAATTTTTATCGTTCGTAATCAGATCACTTAAATTCACCATTGTAAAAGTCGTATAAACCGTTAAAATAATGCAAATAAATTGCTACAGCTACGTGTACAAAACAGTTGCATGCAATTAATGCAGTGATACAGCTATCACCTGAGCGTTCTGTAGTATGCAATCCAATCCTGCAACCAACTACGCCAGTAAAGTTTTCCCACGCTAAGTTTCTCGCTATTCTTCAAATTTTATTAGAACATCATACAAAGAAATATATATATCTCTAAAATGGTAACATACGATTGAGTTACACAATATACTTACAGATTTAGACTGGATTTAGACTTTACACAATATACTTACAGATTTAGACTGGATTTAGACTTTACACAATATACTTACAGATTTACAAGGCTGGGAACACCAGTCAGTTTCTTTATATAATTAATTCAATCTTTAGAATACCCGCACGACCTTCTTTCAAATTCCAGAACATGTTCTTTCAACAGCTCGCTGATCTATTAAAACATCTGGTGCATTTATAAACTTATACAATCTTTGCTAGTGTTTTTACCATAATAATGGCTAACGTATCGCTATAGCGATTTTGTAAACAGTGAAGTCTTGAGTAAGGGGGGAGCGTTTCAAGGCTCCTCGCGTAAGTGAAAAGTCTCGTTGTGAGATAGATATATATATATACGAGTTTTTGAATACACTATTATTTTAGACACTTATAAACCCCCCTCAAAATTGTTTTAAGCCCATATCCTAACTATATATTACCTTTTCCCGCATATATTAATGAATAACCAATCTAAAAACCAAAAAAGCAGTGTTATACAACATAATACTGCACTGTGCTGTACAGTTTTGCAAATGCATAAAATTTATGTTTAGTAGGAGAGAAAGAGACATAAAGTACAGTACTGTTCGTACGGTATTCAGTAATAAAAATAAAGTACTTTAGTAACAATACGCACAGTAGAAATTATTATTGTACTGTGATAATAATAATTACTAAGTATGACATATTGTAATAATAAGTACTGCACTACACTGTACAGAATAGTATTTTGCCCCGCGCTCCTGCTGATGCATTTTACTATTGGCGAAAAATCGCTTGTTGCGTCTAAAGAGATCGCGTTAGCTCTCAGATAAGTAGCTGATGATAAACTCGTGGAATTTCCAATTCGTTTTGCAGCGCAAGTCCTCTGTACTCAATTGAAATATTTACGTTTGTAGTCTGTGCAGTCTTCCTGGACTATTTTCAGCTAATGTTTATTGCAGGACGAAGGTAAACATCATATACCTAACAATTTAACCCAGTGTTTCTTAGCCTTTTAGACTAGCGGCACACTGAAAATACCTAGAAGAATTATTGGCGGCAGACCTGAATATAAAAATTGAAAAAGTTGTGTGATACAAAAAATTGACAAGCATATAAAATAACTGTAAAAATTATTTATTTACAAAAAAGAAATAACTCGGCTGTTCGAGCCTAGTCAGAGGAAGACCTCCCCCCCCCCCTGAACCCCCCCCCTAATTTTTTAGTTTCCTTATTGCCATATTAAAACGATATTAATTGACTATGTCATTTTATCTCTCATCTTTCGTGTATTTCGCCTGGTAACCCTATGTTGCAATTTTTATGGTTGTAACTTATTTATAGAAAAATACATGTGAAGCATATTCTACAGCTTACATAAAATTGTACCAATAGATTAAAGCTGTTGTGAACTAATAGTATTTAAATGTATGTAAAAAATAGATTTGATGCAAATTCTACAGCTTATGAAATAGTGTAACAATAGATTAAAGCTGTTGTGAACTAATAGTGTTTAAATGCATGTAAAATTATGTCGCATTTTTGGTACACATTTTTCGGACAATTTTTAATTAATGGGATGAGAGATAAAATGACATAGTCATTAAAAAAAATCAATGACAGGGCTGAGCCTGTTTTTAGATGGGTCTTGCAGGAAACAGCTCTTTCAAAAATCGACAAAACGGTTTTCTGTGCCATGAAATAAAAGTTTCGCGCTTCACAGCGTATAGCTCAGTGAACGTGAACAAGACAGCGCATGATAAATGAAAAATGACATATCTCTGATACGGCACCATGTAGTTTCAATAATTTTTCGAAAACACTCGTGGCACACAGGTTGATAGAAACACTGTTTTAACCATAACTTTTTAAGCCCACAGAGAAATGCGAAAATCTGAATGAATCCCCTTTAAGATACTTTTTTGTCCTTTTTCTACCCACCCCCATGAAATACAGCCAAAATATAGGTGAAGAGAATATCAAAAGTCTGTCCATGGAATAAATACGACGTTGAATTTAAAAAAAAGTAAATAACTTTTTTCAGGGACACAGCCTTAAAGAAGAGTACTATTTCTTTCTTTGTGAAATATTTATGGAGAAATGAGGAATACGATTCGACTTTACGACTCTATCAAGGCTGGGTCTTTTGCATGTGTGTGTGTGTGTGTTTGTGTAAACATGAATTTCACGGAATTTTCTCTAAAATCATAGAAATGAAAAATCTCAGAGGATAACATATTTAAAGAGTTTTTTGTCGGAACGTCAGAACTCAAAATTTCGCTTTGAAAAATAGCAGTCTCTAAAAAAAGCAGACAAAATTGCGTATTCTAAAAAAGTACAGAATTAAATAAGAAATAGAGTCTGATGCAAATAAAGTACGAAAGGGGGGGGGGAGTAGTGACTTTATACAATTGTAAATTTTCGAATAGGATTCGGAGAAATCTGTATGTGAGATAGAAAAATTCAAGTTACTCTTACAATTTTTTAAAGAATGTGTCTGCGTCATAGCGATGCTAAAGCAATAAGACTTACAAGGAATTATGTTTTATGGAAAAATATTCACATTCAAACATTATATGTACCAATAATATTATTAACCGGAAATATAAATTGCACTATACGCTTCGATTATAAAAACACTTGAAAATCGACGAGGCTTGATAACTCAAATGCTACATGATTGAATTTAACGATATGTATGTGCATTTAGATTTTTATCGCCAACAGCTAGTGTGTGTTGTGTGTTTTGGGATTAAGGCCAATTATCTGCTCGAGGGATCTAGGCCTATGGGTGGGGTGCCCTCCGTGGGGGGTCTTTATAAGGGGTCCTAACCCGTATTTACGCTAAGTTTCGGAGTAAACCACGGAAAACTCCGAATGGTTAGGTCGACGGACGTGCGATGGGACCCGAAGCCGGGACCTTCACACTTCGCCCGTCTACCATTTGCAGTGACATAACCAATGTGTCATGGTGAGGCCGCCAACAGCTAGAAGCTAAATTGTACTGGGCATCTTTTAAGCCATGAATTACAGCCTCGGGGTCCTCCAAAGCTTGTAGGTTCTTTGTTATCCGAAATTTCAGCGTCACCGGAAAGGAAGTATTTCTTTTGGTTTCGCACAGGACGGTCATCGACGTATTCTAAAAGAGCTAAACGAAATTTTTCATTAAGAGGGCGGTGTAAGTCGTTATCCTAATGTTGTATGCATGTGCGCATCATTAATAGATTGCATCGTGATTCGTCTCTAGAGGACGCTTATATAGCTAATCATTGAAATAAGGTCGAGTGTTTTCGTTTTTAGAGTCTGACGCTATTTCACCCGTCTGACATTAGTCGATGATCGTCCTACATCCAAGTCCGTGTCATGGTAGACGCCTGAAGAACGAAGGTCCCACATTCGTTCCCGGCCACAGAGCTATCGATCTAACGGTCTGGAGTTTTGGTCAGTTATCTCCAGAGGTGGACTGAATAGGCGTTAGAACCCCTTAAAAAGTTCCCTGACCAAGGCACGCCTCCATCGCGGGCAAACAGCCCATGCGTAGTTTTGACGTAACGACACAAACAAACCAAGTTCGCGTCTCTCCCACAAGCATATTTACAAAGCAATAGAATATACAGGGTGGCCATAATTAAACTGCAAGTGTTCAGGGGGTGCTGGAGAGAAAACTACCGAGAATATTCCAGTGAAATTTGGTATCTACACGTTTCAGAACATGCGCAAGTCAAATATGAAAAAAAAATCATCATTTTCACCCGATAGATGGCGCTGTACCGTGTTTCAAAGCTCACCGGTGGCATATACAACTTCCAAAACCAATAGACAAAGCATAGTGAGATTCTAAGAGGCATATAAACAATGTAAAACAACATTTAGAGTTTATCAAAATTCCATACAATTCGCTTCAGTAATTAAATTTTTACAGTAACATGTAATCACAAATTAAACAATTCATAAAGACGCTCCGGAAAATAATTAAACCATTATTTATTCTCATTGGCACTCATTGGACCTCTTCTTACTCGTTTCATACGCCGGTATTCTATTTCAGAGTAGCTAAATAATTGCTACCATTCTGATAGAATATGTTCACTAACAATGCACGTTCCTTCTTATTCTGAGTCATGATTGACCATTACTCAATGTGGTCTTGTTTTTACACTGTTCGATGGGCTTAAAATTTGCATATATGACGTCCATAAGCATTGAACTACGGTACAGCGCCATCTATCGGGTGAAAATGGTGATTTTTTTATTGCATATTTGACTTGCGCATGTTCTGAAACGTGTAGATACCAAGTTACACTGAAATATTCCTGGTAGTTTTCTCTCCAGCACCCCTTGAACACTTGCAGTTTAATTATGGCCACTCACTTTTTTAATCTTTACGAAAGAGAGATATATTAAATATTTGCGCAATATGCAGTAAGACATCTAAAATCCGGAATCACGAGAACTTTATCGATATAGAAATCTCGTAATATGGATTATTAAAAATGGTAATAATCGGTTAATGTTGTGAAAAAAAAAATGGACTTGCTCTCCATGAATAGAAAAAATGAATTTATAAATGTTGAAATAAAACATATTTATCTATTATATAAATGTGATTTTTTTGTCTGTTTGTTCGTCCGGGAACTCCTCCCACACCGTTAGACCGATCTTCTTGAAATTTAGCACATACACGTAAAACGACATAGAATAGTCCGTAGGCTGCTTTAAAATTCTGGAAATCCACCCGTTCCCTAATTTTTTACGATTTCTCACAATTTTCAGGGTAGAAAGCTACTCAAATGTCCGATTTCAGCACATTCGTGAGCATAGTTAACAAATTTAGATTTATTTATTTATTACTTTCAATAATTCAAGTGAAACTGACGTCATTTTGATGTCACGAGTGTAAAAATGCATTAAAAATCCTAATGAGGTTAACAAGTTTTGACAAAAATTACACCACGAGCGAAATATTAAACTTCCATCCAGATTATCAGATGCTGTTGAAAATAAAATATCGTGTTTTTTTTCTTTTTCTTCTTTCGCTAAATCATGTTAGATATCGCAACTGAGAATGATATCATTCTGACGTTATGAGTTTAAAAATGAGTTAGAAATCTAATTACATTAAAAGACTTTGACGCAAAAATTTACTATTATAAAAATTCAAATTATTTATTTAATGCGTTTGTAGAGTAATAATAAACAACAAAAAGATGTTATTTTTCAAACATACCTGATAAAGTTTGTTGTTGAAATTTCAGTTTCTGTTGCATAGATGGATTATTTTAAGGCCAAAGTTTGTCCGGGTTTTAGAAATTCTGGAGTTGGTAATCTAAATTTGAGAAGTTCTACTGTAATTGGTATGTTTGCTCAAACATGCGCGCCCCATCATCATAAATATTACATTATCCTCGCAAAATCAAGCACATTAACTCCAATTTATTAAGTTTTAAAAGCACAAAAATTTAAATTAATACTAGAATAGCAACCAAAACTGAAAACACTAAGTAATAACGAAAACTTAAAAGATAATTGAAAAGATAAACTCTTTTCCTATTTCTCAAGCGATCCGAAACATATGTTTAATCTTCTTATAAAAGTATAAGGCAAAATGTTTTCCCAATTCCATTTCCCCCTTTGAAATGTCTTATACTCTGATATAATTTCAAGAAGGAATATTTCGGATAAATATAATCTAATCACCCAATCTAAATTTTAATTTCATTTGAAAAAAAAAAAATATTAAAAATTATTTCTCGAATTGTTTCTAAAAATGTTTTGAGATTTATTTTTGCTGACTCGCAGAGAGGATAAAGTTAATGCTTAATAAAATCGCCTACATGCTTTTATATATTAGTTTTTTCTCTGAAAACGTTCTTTTGCTTATCTTCGTAAGCGCGAATTAAAAAAAAAAGTGTCACAATTAAGTTTTAGAAGATTTTTTTAAGAATGCATTGGAAGATTTCGTTCGTGATGAGACACAGAGGGGACGAAATAAAAGATGCAGAAATTGCACAGACAAACATACACTTTAAAATATATTAGTTTAAAAAGAATTAGATTTTATTATTTTTCAATGGAATGATAGGATAAAATTTCTATTAGAGGGGATTATGTCTTTGGAAATGACATTCAGGTAACTATTTCTAAAAGTTAAAATGATTGATATATATAGACGATTTGCTTCCTCTTTGTAGAAGGGCATATATTTTATGGAAGAATTATCTACCGATGCATCCGCTTTTTTCGAAAGGATAGAGAAAAGTTTCTTGCATTTCTTGAAGTTTCGCGTTTCTTGATTTTGCCTAAACGCTGCGAATCGATAATAGAAAGTATTTTCAAAACAGCGTGAATTTAAGGATCTAAAGGAAATTTTTAAGTTTAAGTTTATGTTCAATATTTCGCACTTCAGAATTTTACTGTAATTAATAAATATTACTTAATTGTATTGTTATTGATATTTATTTTAATGATGTTTTCAGCTTTATTCATTATTTAACCTTGCGAATTTGTTTTTTGTTTTTAGCTGCTAATTGCAAAATGTTATAAAACGCATTAATTCGAAAATTAATTTATTCCAAAATTTCTTTATTAAACAGCTTTTTAGAACCTATCTCACATTTCTTCGTTTTGTTTGTGTGGGCATGAATATCTTATGAAGTAAAATAAAATTGCAAACGAAAAAAAAAAGATAACAATAATAATAAAACGGGGGACGAAACATTTTTTTCGAGTCTTAAGAAATGTTTGAAATGTCACTTTATCTTCTTCTGCACTTTAAATAAAGTTTTTCAATAAGTTCAAAGTTTTATTGACAAAATATTTTACACCAGCCTGCTATTTAACCTGCTAAGCTCAACAGGTTTACGTATAATTTGGAAGAAGTAAAAATGCTCAATTCGAAAATTTACACTTTTTAAGCTAGTTTAGTTTTTTCCCAGTGAAAGTATCGTGTCAAAATAAGGAACATTTCTGATCTTCAAGATAATGAGAAAGTTTTTAGGAATATTAAAAATACGTTTTTACATAAAATCACCCTTATCATAATGATATCAATAATTAAAAAGCTTAAATTATAATATCGCTCTCTCATAGAAAATTAATTTTTTGGTAAATATGTTTTCCGTTACAGATGATTTATCTTTATTCTCCCTAGACACACATCACAGCTTTAATTCTGCACTCAAACGAGAATAACTCAAGGAAGCTAGCTATTCTTTCTATAACTGGTTATACATTGTGTAACTTACTCACAATGTGCAACGTATGTAGAAAAAAAGCACTACTGCTTTTATTTTCTCAGACACACAAAAAAGTTTCTGGAAGACCTACTATAATGCATATCTATAAAAATAAAACTAGACTTTTTATCTGTAATTTACTTGGAATTCCAAAAGCTTGCGTTGTAAGTCCCTTTAAAGTACTTGTGAAACCAGTACGACCGTCAAAAATAAGTTATGTCTGTCTGTCGTTCAGTCCATGACGCTATTTTTTGTCGAGCTTAAAAATGGCCAAAGCAAATAAAGGGGAATTTGACAACATGATAGCTGGTCACTCGACTTAAATTATAACTTTTTAAAATTATTTTGAGAATAAATGATTTTGAGAATATGCGGAAATTGTTTCAAAATTCGTAAATTTTTGTTTGCGCATCACATAATAATGACAAAAGAGAAAGAAATTAAATTTTATAACATAATAAGGAGTCAATGAACTTAAACTATAAGCTTGAATTTTTTTCAGAATATTGATTAGGTTTTGTTATTTTGTGAAACATTTATGAAAATGGGTCTCGCTTTTGTTCGAGCATCATATTATAACGAAAAATGCAAATGAAATCAAATTTAGCAACATGATAGATGGTCACTCAATTTAAACTACAGCCGTCAAAAATTTTTTTTTATTAACTTTGAGATTTATGAAAATTTATATATTTTTTATTTATTTATTAGATTTTGCGAAAATTTACACAGAATGTGGACCTTTTTGTACACACGTGACTTAAACACTGCATCCACGAGCCAAATAAAATTTCCTGTGAAGAAAGGGGATCATTTAACTTCCTATAAGCATTGATTTTTTTTCAAAATTTTGAATACAATTTAAAATTTTGCGAAAATCTATTCAAAATGTGTAACTATTTGTTTTCGCATTACTTATAAAGCACTGAAGCGAACGTAAAATTGTTAGCATCATCGTAGGTGGCCACTTAAACTATAGGCGTCAAAATACTACAAAAAAATTGTATACATTTTGAGATTTTGTAAAAATTGGATGAATATTTGTTCCATTGCTGAAAATTAGTAATGCAATAGGATGAAATTTTCACTTTTGATAGATTGCAAAGTAATTTAATTAATATTTAGATGCCAAAAATGTTTTAAATATTTCATAGATTTTTAGATTTTGTAAAAATCATGTAAATTCTTATTCTTTCAAGCCTCAAAAGCGACTTAAGATAATAGAAGGAAATTCTGTTGCATCATCGGCATCGACTGAAAAAAAAACTATCCAATTTTTCAAAAATTTAAATAAATTTAAAAATTTTGCAAAACTTACATTATTTTGTCTTTATTTGGGGGGTCGGGGGGAGGCGGCAAAACTTTAAGGCGTACAATACAAGCCAAAATCGACGTTTCAAAAACTTGCATTACACACTAACCCACCTACGACGAGTATTTCAGCTAGTATGTAAATATTTAAACAACATTCTTTTAATTAGTAGAATCCCAAACTCATCAAAAACTGGCAAACTAAATTAACTGGAAAGGATAATTTGCACTGATATACGTCACCAAAACACTAACACTGCCGCTTAAGAAAGTTCTAACGTAGAAAACTCTAAAGTAAAAACTTTACGAATTAACAGTGTTTTAAAGAAAAAAAAAAACCCTAATTTCTCAAGAGATCTAAAACATATGTTTAATGTTCCATTAATCGCATAAAAACAAAATTTTCTCCAATTCCATTTCGCATCCCGAAATGCCTTATAACCTGAAATAATTTCAAGAAGTCTATCCGAAGAAGAAGAAAAAGAAATGAGCAGCCAATTTAAATTTCATTTTTAAAACGAAAAATAAAAGAATTTCGCAATTTCTCTCTTCCGATTATCTTTAAAAATAGAAAAAGAAAATGTGTTAAACCTCTCCCCTCTTTTTTTTTATGACACACAGAGGAGATGAAATAAAAGCTTAATAAAATGGCTCGCATGTGTTTTTAAAGATTAGTTTTATAAAAATTAGATTTAATTCTTCTTTTCTTTTTTACAGGAGAATGTCAGGATGAATTTTCTGTCTACGGTGATTAGATCTTTTTGAGATAACTTTCGGGTAACTATTTGGAAAAGTTAGCATGATTGATAGATGCGGTTGGATGATTTATTTCCTTTTGTAGAGGGGCATCTGTTTTATTGAAGGAAATATCCGTTATTATCTTTGGATGCATTCGTGTTTTTGAAACTGTATCAGCAGTGCGATTCGTGCTCTTTTGTTTTCTTTTTAACTTAGCACAGTGATCGATAATAGAGAAAATACATCAGAACAACAGAAATTTCAGAGACAGCTTAGGCCTAACTAGAGAGCGATAGATATATTTTTTCTCTATTTCAAACGTACTAGCTTCTACCCGTGACTTCGTCCGCATCGGCTTTAGAATTAGGTCCTAAAAGAAATTAAGCATGTGTGAATAAAAAACAAAATAGTTTGTTGATACTTTATAGCTATAGACGAAAATGACAATACAGCGTTAATAAATTAACTATGTAGAATTAATAAATTTAGATCTTTTTTTACGCAAATGGCAAATAATGACAATTATGACAAAATTATTTGCGAATTATTTTGAATGCTCCTGTAAAAGAACTCTTTATGCTATATGCATGAATTTTATCCTATGTTACTCAGGAATAGTGTAGCTTTTTATCTGTGAAAAAATCTTTAAAATCAGTTCAATTGTTACAGACACAGATGTGCTTGTAGCATAAAGGATTAGAATTCTTTTAAATGGCCTTGTAAAAGAATTGTTTATTCTATATGCATGAAAGGTAGCCTATGATACTCAGGAATAGTGTAGCTTTCTATCAATGAAAAGTTACAGAATCGGCCGGAGGTTACAGAGATACCCATAGAGAGCAATGCAATTCTAATGAATGCCCCTGGAAAATAACTATTTGTGATACGGGCATGAAAGGTAGCCTAGTCAGTGAAAAGTTCTAGAATAGTTTCAGTCAGTAGTTACTAAGATGCCCATACAGCGTAATGTATTAGAATTATCTTGAGTATATCTGTAAAAGAACCATTTATACTATATGCATTAAAGGTTGTCTATATGTTAATCCAGGTTATAAGCTATCTTCATTCCGTGTTTTATCTAAATCCGTTCAGCAGGTTTTGCGCGCTTGAGTAACAAACATCCAAACACACAACATTACACATTTAAAATATTAGTAGGATTAAAAAATTTATGAACTTTAAGAAAGATAATTGAACTTAACTCTTTCTTATGTTTTTGGATTTGGCGCAAAATTGACACAATTGCCATGCCATTTCATGTTTTTCATGCACCGAGTTCTGCAAATCGCATTTATTTACAAAGCATAAATCATTTTAAGCGGGTGAAACTCACCAAGCATGGCAACCTAAAACCGGTTTTTAATTGATGATAAAAAAATTTAAATTTCAAAATTCTGAGTCTCAGGTGCACATTACCGAAGCCATGGGTTTACGCATTCAAATTTTCAGAACTCTACGTGCTGCTTAATTATTACTAGCTGCGTGCCCGTTCTTCGCACGGTAGGAAACGAAAATTTTCCTTACATGTGTAATTCGAAATTATTCGTGATGTGGAATTTAAAAAAAAAAGAGCAAAATTATTTGACTCTTAAAGTAAAGTTTGTGTCATGAGTACTAACCTGATCATTGCAGTATAATGACTCAAAAAACTACGTCAGTGTCATTCACTATCAAGAAAGTGGAAAGCTTAATGGTTTGCAGAGAACTCCTGGCTTTCAAAATGTCTTATTTCTACATAATACTGTTTTTTAGGCTCAAGTTGTAGCATTAAATACCTAAGACACTACATGAAATGGAGCACCATTTATTTCTTTCCGAACATGTACCATATAAGGAAAGTATTGTAATCATGAAAAAATTCGACTTCCAGATTTTGTGTATTTACACGTTTTGAGGTCTTCTGAATTCATTTATGCTATTTTCAAGAGATGTTTTTAAAATAGCTGCGCACCCGCTCTTCATACGGGAAGTAGGGAATATTTTACTACTAAAATCATATCTGCATGTGACAAAACAGAATTTAGTTTTTAAAAAAGTTCAAGTAATCTCCTCTGTTGAAATTACTGCGGGATATATTAACGCAAATTAGAATTACTTTTCATTAAGTTGGTTGTAAGACAACCGTTGAAAAAGGATAAACACTTTTAATTTCATGAAATATTTATTAACGTGGTACACTGCGATTTATTCATATTATCTTTACAAATCTAATAATACTACCTATTACGTACATTAATACTATCTATACTCGCTTCTCCCTCTTCAAGGCTCCCTTACAAGAAACAGCTTAGATTATTTGGCCTCAATGGAATCTTGTGATTCTGTGGCGATTCTTTGCAATTTACGCATTAGCATAAATAATAATCATTTCACATAATGGTTGCCATTAAGGAAACTCTCCATATATATTTAATTTATACATAGTTTTATAAGATTGGCGTATTTAGCGCCGCAAACCATTTCATCTTATTGTGGGGAGAAAATATCCAAGGGGTGCCATTTTAAATATCCATGTATCTAATATAGCGATATCTTTTATATCCTCCATAGTCCTATCTCCTGAAAACCATCAAACTGTGTAATCTCGAGGAGCTACTTATTCCCATTTTAATTGTGACAGGGCGTCAGAGTTGCAGAGTTTACAAATTTCACGCATTTTTTATTATTTATGACGTCACTGTTTGACTGCCGTAAAGGATACCCCGGTAGATTGAAGGAGTTAATTTCGATATTTCGCATAATTGTTTTCAAACGGTATCATTAAAACTTTGCGTTGGACCTTTATGGAGGAACGTAATTCAACGTTAAAATAAAACTATACTCGCAACCTGCATGCGTATGTTAGGCAACGCCTGCGCTAAATTAAATGCCAAAAATAAAAATAGTAAATAGAAAAATTTTAATATATCGCGCTTTGAAACGAACTTTGTAACTTTTAAAATGTACATTTTCAGCGCCGTGAAGCCATTTCAATTTTTAAATAAGCACCGGGTTAAAATACCACTTCTAATAATAATAATCGTGAAATTCTTAGTTTATTTCTACAGTAAATTTTAATCAAAATATCGTCTCCCTGTGTTGAAAATAGAGCTGGAATAAATGAGTTAAAATTATGGAGTAATTTTTACGTATCTTAAAGCATTTGACGTCATAGATCCTCACTTGCGAATTTAAATTCCGATATCCCATTTAAAAACTCGATTGGTTGAAAAAAACCCTTTTTTTTAATCCTTTCTGTGGCAACAACCGAACATAAATTCTCGTGCCGTGATCGCAATGTAATGAATGGCGTAAGATCGCGTTGATGCTATTAAATTCTAAACATTAGGCTGCATTAAAATTCCTAAAAAATCATCTAATTTACATAATTTCTTCGTTTTTATTTTAAAAGAGGGAGAAAAGAATGTTTCACGATTTGTCAAAATATCTAAAAGTTATGACGGAAGTAGTAGATAAATGGGGGTTCTGCTCATGCGGTACCATGTTAATTCTGCGGTACACCGCACAAGTGCGTTCCCTAGGCTGAGCGGGGAAGGGGGGCGTGGTCGGACCGGATGTGGGGAGCGGATGCTAAGACCGGATGTTCAAAGGGTTGATAAGAATTTTTTTCCTTTTTTTTTCAAATAAGGGGACTTGTAATTTTTTCAGACTTTAAGATATTTTTCAAATAAGGGTACTTGGAAAAATTTTCAGATTGTGACATATTTTTTAAAATAAGGGGACTTGGAAAAAATTTTCAAATTTGAACGCGCAACCTACAAAAGAATTCATAGGCTAATGATTGTTGTCCATTAGGCCGAGAATCCTTCAGGTATAAAATTGTAGGTGTATTGTGTTATACTTTAGTTTTCAAAATGAATTGGGACTTTGATTAATTTTTCGAAGTTTATTTTTTATTTATTTAGTTTTCTTCACCATTTAGTAATAGAACCAATGCAAATTGAATAAATGCTGCTTAATACATACTTCTAATTTTTGTATACCGTTTAAGATTATAGCATATATTTAATAAGTAACAGTTTACTAGAATATTAAAGTAGGGTTTAAAATACCCATACATTTTCTACAAATTTCTTCTACTGTTAGGGAAGTGAGAAAATTATACCATAGAACGATTTTAGTACCTATAGTTTTTACAAATAATGATTTAGATAGTGTATGAACTTTTTTATCTAAACATTTTTTTTTTTCTTAAGAGATTTTTACCCAAGTTTTAATTTTAAGTTAAATAAGTAATTTTACAACAAATATTTTTTTAACCAACAGTTTTAATTTTAAGTTAAATAATTTTACAACAAATTTTTTTTAATTAATTTTACAACAAATATTATTTTTAATCAAGAGTTAATTTATTTTTTAACCAAGTTTTAATTTTAAGTTAAATAATTTTACAACAAATACATTTCTAAATTTATTTTTTTTTAACCAAGTTTTAATTTTAAGTAAATAATTAATTTTACAACAAATTTTTTTAAATAAAATGTTTTTAATTTATCAAGAAAAAAAATTTAATCAAGTGTTTTTAATTTTTTGTATATCCTATTATTGTTAAGTAGACGTTTAACACTAAAGTAGGATTTAGGATACCCATATATTTTCTACAAATTTCTTCTACTGTTAGGCAAGTGAGAAAATTATACCATAGAAAGATTTTAGTACCTACAGATTTTACAAATAATGATTTGGATATAGTCTTATTTTCTATTGCGAGAAAACCACTTTAGCCATATATCCCCCAAAACTCAAGTTTTGATATACGAAATGCATGAATACGCGTTAGATCCCCTTAGAAAGTCTTCCTTACCAAGGCACCCCTCATCCTAAGCAGATACCCCCGCGTGCAGGTTTGCCTTAAAGCACAAACAAACAAAGTATTTATCTAAACATTTTTTCTTACCCACACATTTCTGATAGATTTTAGACAGCGATTATACTAGCTTATATTTTCTATAGATCAATTAGAGAAAAAATTGCATTTTTAGTAATCCTACAAAATATTCTTACTGTATATCACAAGTAGAGTAACTTGATTTATAGAATTTCAATACGATACGAGTTCGATTGTTTATGTGCAAATGTGTTAGATTGTTATGTTCAGTTTGACTATGAAAGCATAATTTTATACATGAATCAACCTTTTTAGAGGCTTTATGATGCACTTAGCCTATTTTATAGAAAGGTGAGCATAACTAGCACAAACTTTTAGACTAGATAGTACTATTGTTAGAAAGTTGAACTATTGGAAATAAAAATTGAAGATCCGTTTTAGCACAGTTTATACTGCATGTACATAAATATCTTTCAATACTTAGATAGTTTAAATCGCAAATCATTACTTAAACTAAAAAATACAAGGTTTTTACTTACGTGAAGGCACATCGTGCTAAATCTTCTAGTCTCTGGACAAAGTACCAACATCTATACGGCTAGCAAGACCGGAAAATCGAATAATGATTTAAAATACATTATCCCTAATTCCCGGTCCAACTAGCACATTTTCATTCATTCTTAATACCATCATATGCTGAAAATAGACATAATATTTTGACACTAAAAACAAAACACATTTGAAGATATTAAACGCTTTAAAAGTAATTTTTTTTTCTTATAACAATTTACCAGATTCACAATACTATTTTATGTGGGATAAAATTAGTTAGCAATCGAAAATTTAATCTTAGTTAGAATTTACTGAAATACAGATGCCTTATTTTCTATTAGGAGAAAGCCCTCAAACCCCAGTTTTTGTATACAAACTGCATAAAGTACTTCTACCGATAATGCTATTAATATTAATTACACTGGATTACCAACTTAAAATTTCGCAAAACACCAAAATACAGAAAAACATGCATTAACAATAACAAAAAAATCACACTTAAAAGTACAACACATCAAAAGTGCAAACTATAAGAACCACATAATTATTTTCAATTAGAATTACGGTATCAACTTATATGTAACTAAAATAATAGAAAATATTACACTTACCCTGTACTTGTACACGCGAGAGGTGAAAATAACAAAAAACTCACATAATTCACAAAACAATGATTGAAGTAAAATCCACGTGCATATCCCTAGTACAGCTGATAAGAAATTGAGAGAGATAAGAAAGTGCCTTGAGGCTCTACAGAGCCGGTACAATAAGAGTTGGCCAGTTTACCGATAAGATAAAACCAGGGAGGGTGCTAGGGGAATACCGAATTGTGGGGACACGTGTTTCATTCTGCGTTCAAAAATGGGGACTTATGGATTAAAATCATGTTAGATTAAAGCCATTTCAATAAAAATCTATCCTTTTTGTAAACATGGGCATTATATCCTAAATTAAAATATCAAAGTTAAGCTACAACGATTAATATATTTTACGTAGTTTAGGAAAATAATGAATCATTAAATTAATTTCTGTGAAACAATTAGCAAAGATCATTATACTAAAGCAAATTATTTTTGTTAAGTTTTGATAAATAACAGTAATAAATTATAGGCATTGCAGATGAATGAGTATTCACGTATAAAATAGGTATTAAAATTATTGTTTAAAACAATTTTTAGAATAATAAACTAAAATTTTTATTTAATAAAGTCATAAACTAAAATTATTAATTAAAACTTGTTAATAAATTAAACATATCAAAATTTTTACACTCAATTTTTTTTATAGACTTAAATTTTACATAGACATCCTTTTAATAAATGCATAAACTAAACTTATTGTTTAAAACAATTTTTTACAATAATAAACTAAAATTTTTATTTAATAAATTCATAAACTAAAACAATTTTTACAATAATAAACTAAAATTTTTTTAATAAAGTCATAAACTGAAATTATTAATGAAAACCTGTTAATAAACTAAACTGATTACTCTAAAAGATAGCTAATCACAACATATATCAGAAAAAATATAAGCAATTATAATACCTGAAAAATACCGGACAACACTCTTGTTGCATGCGGACAAAACATCGGTCAGCTCGGCTAAAGAATTCTTAGGTATCCGTTGCAGGAGAACTTACCTACGCCCAACCTACAAACTCTACAAATTTAACGGCAACTGATTTTCTCTTATCAGGTATCACAGATCAGATAAGAGATAAGGAAGTGACATGCGCAGAAGACACGTGATAGTGACGTGTGCAAATCTGTGTTGATTGAATATCCGGTAGGTTTCTGGCAGGATGTACTATTTACATTGAGTGGCAACTCTTAGTAACATGCTAAGACAAGTTAGATGATGCAATATCTACTGGGTTGAGAAAGTTTAAGGTAGAGGGCGCTTGGGTAATCACGTGATTTTTTAAAGAATCCGTATAGAGACATTTTAGTTAGATAAAGTGGCCAGGTGTGTGTTGCGAGACTCTCTTTACACTGTGTGCGCCTATACTTAAGACGTGTGTTTTAATTGATTTTTCGCCGAGTTTCAAAAATGTCTTTGCTTGAATCGATCGAAAATAACTTTAACATTGAATACACTCCCGAGTTTTATACTCAAAGTGATGCCGATGTGTTGCTGCAAGAAATAATACAATTGCCTTTAGATGTAAAGCCTCTGCAAAGTATTGAAAAGAAAATTTCCCCCGAGTTTTATACTGAAAGTGATGTTGACGTGCTACAGCAAGAATTGTTTCAATTACCCCTGCAAAGTAGTGAAAAGAAAATTTCCTCGACCCGTAAAGTAATTACTTTTGCTGATGAAGGAATCAATTACAGTTTACCTGGAGCAACAGTCTCTGTTTACTCTTGGATACCCATTTTGCAAAAAATACGTGAAGATCTACAGAAAGTGACAAATTATGAATTTAATATGGTGCAAGTGAACTTTGGCTCTGAAGAACAACCTAAAATTGAAGACGGCAACTACGAAGATTTTAATCTAGACCTATCATCAGGTGTATGCATTCTAAGTTTTGGATCTAAACGAACTTTGGATTTTAAACCAGCGAACTGTAAAACCACCACCATTAAACTAGAACATGGTTCAATGTGTAAGATATATCCCCCAACCAACAAACTTTTAACGCATGGTATTCCTTCTGAACCTTATGTGACAGACCCGCACATTAACCTTACATTTGCCAAAATGTACATTTATGAGCCTTCCCCGAAAAGGGCAAAGTTGGACGATTGGACGGACGATCTTTACCATAGCTTATATGCTTCTGTAAATAGTACATGGCACTTGGAAAGACTTATCTACGTTTCACTTCACGATGAAAGAACTGACTTGAAGATTCATATTAGACAATTTATTCAGAATGCCCAATTAGACTATATACCAACCGGTCAGGGAGTCGTGATGAACCCTTCCACATGGATCGAATTTATTGTAAAACTATTAGATTTTAATATAGGTCATAGCAATAGCTCTTTTATTTGTAATAATCAATTATCTGTATTTAATGATGATGGAAAATGCATCTTACAACAAATTTACAAAACCGGAGATTCATTCACGTTAAATCCAATTTCCTTAACACTTTTAAATGATCAAGTAAAAAAACTTTGCGAAATGAGAAATGAAATATTGGAATGCATTTTAAAAACGCTATATACGACGACCCTACCTCATTTAATTTTAAAATTAAAGCCGCAAAAATGTAACCGCGAACCCCATTGTAATTATGATGAGGCTAAACAACAATTAATGGATATAGTACATCAGGAAATTTTTAAAAACATAGGCCGGGTTCAGGATCATCCTTCGCAAAGGATACATGCCTGTTCGAATAGAACACATATTGATGAGCGAGAGGGTCTTATAAGTAGTAAAGCATGGTTTACGGTTGACATGCCGTATATTGCAAGAGAGATATGCGAGAACAAATGCACTTGTCATTATGACGGAGAATTTTTTTCAAACATTTTCATTGAAGACTATATGAAGTATCTTCAAAATGAGCTATTTAATACATTTTTTCAACCGTTTTCAGATTTTGCTAATTCCAAGGATGACAAAACATGTGTAATTATGTGATGTTATGGTATAACTAGTATTGCGATTGTAAAAAATATATTAAAACCATTGTGATTATGTAGAAAAGGTATGCTTGCTTCTACAACAGTAAGATTTTACTGACTTGTGCATGCTTAGTTATAGAATACTCATTGAAAAGTTATTATTTTCTTAATTGTGTAAATAGTTTGTGTAATTTAAAATATATTTTTGTAAATAAATAAGTTTAAATATGAAAACTTTTCTGTGTTTTCTTTATGTGTATGTGGTGTTGATTACTTGCAAAATAAAAATCTATGAAATAAAAAGTGGTAAAGTTAGCATACTTGGTCACGATTTAAGGTTCTCGTGTTTATACTTATCTTTTATACACTACAAGGTAAAAAGTTACAAATTTAACAAAATTTATTGAAGCATGTACTATGGAAACACTAATCTACTACATAGAAATAAAATGTTCTGATTAAAATCATAAACTTAAGTGTGATAGGTAAATTGTGTTACATGAGAATTCCCAAAGTACTAATTTTTTATAAAATGAACTTAGCTAAAAAAGTTAGTTTCCATAATTTTATAACTTAATCGATTTTACAGGTTTTTCAAAAATAAAGTTAAGTGAGATAAAGAAACTTAGTATTTTTAAATAAAGATTTTTTAGGTGTTCTTTAATGTAAAGATCTTACCATATTTTACTTGAAGTAACAGAATATTTAAAATCATACACTATGTTTTTAAAACATTAGAGTATTAACTTAGCATATTTTTATAATTTTTATTAAGTAATGGGCTTGAATATTTTTATGAGAAATATCAACTAAGTGCACATGTTACACATTTTACTGATTGAGATGGTTATGCTTACAAATTTTAAATAAATATGCTCTTACTTTTATACATGTTACTTGTTCAAACTAAGTATACTTTTGATTTGTATACGTTTATGAGTTCTCATAAGTTATGAAATTATTTCTCGAAAGGAACTTAGCTATTAGAACTTTGTAAATTTCGTAGAAGTAGTATGCTTAACATGTTTTTGATAAATGTATTTAAATGTTGGTACAGAAATAATCAGTTATTTTAGCATAGATGTATAAACTTATCTTTATGTAAACCTTAACTAATTAAAAGTAATATAATTTATGTCTGTACAAAGTGAGGGACTTAGACTATTTTTCAGAATTATCAAGTAAAGGGTTTTACAAAATACTTAGTAAACTGCATTAATAGATTGTAAGTTGTAATTTTTTCTTTTAGAAGTTTTGCACATTGGTATATTTTATGTTCTGATAAGTCGTTGAATATGTTCTTGAAATAAACTAACATATCTGTACTTTGAAAATTTTATAGAAGTGACGAACTTTGGTATTTTTAGAATGTTACGAACTTGATACATTTTTTCTGAAGTGCTAGATATGTGAAATTGTCTTTTTAGAAACATTGAATTATTCAACTTAGTGCATTTCAGTTACTCTTTCAAGATAACGGACTTAGAATTTTTTACAAATAGCAAGCTAGTAACTTGCTAAACATGCTTCTTGCAAATATTTTTAAATACCGTTCTTAAAAATCACAGTGTCTACTTAATTTATTATATTTTAATTTGTTTATTTCTTTTAGTAGTTACAACTTTGATAATTTTTAAGAACGGTATTTAAAAATATTTGCAAGAAGCATGTTTAGCAAGTTACTAGCTTGCTATTTGTAAAAAATTCTAAGTCCGTTATCTTGAAAGAGTAACTGAAATGCACTAAGTTGAATAATTCAATGTTTCTAAAAAGACAATTTCACATATCTAGCACTTCAGAAAAAATGTATCAAGTTCGTAACATTCTAAAAATACCAAAGTTCGTCACTTCTATAAAATTTTCAAAGTACAGATATGTTAGTTTATTTCAAGAACATATTCAACGACTTATCAGAACATAAAATATACCAATGTGCAAAACTTCTAAAAGAAAAAATTACAACTTACAATCTATTAATGCAGTTTACTAAGTATTTTGTAAAACCCTTTACTTGATAATTCTGAAAAATAGTCTAAGTCCTTCACTTTGTACAGACATAAATTATATTACTTTTAATTAGTTAAGGTTTACATAAAGATAAGTTTATACATCTATGCTAAAATAACTGATTATTTCTGTACCAACATTTAAGATCATTTATCAAAAACATGTTAAGCATACTACTTCTACGAAATTTACAAAGTTCTAATAGCTAAGTTCCTTTCGAGAAATAATTTCATAACTTATGAGAACTCATAAACGTATACAAATCAAAAGTATACTTAGTTTGAACAAGTAACATGTATAAAAGTAAGAGCATATTTATTTAAAATTTGTAAGCATAACCATCTCAATCAGTAAAATGTGTAACATGTGCACTTAGTTGATATTTCTCATAAAAATATTCAAGCCCATTACTTAATAAAAATTATAAAAATATGCTAAGTTAATACTCTAATGTTTTAAAAACATAGTGTATGATTTTAAATATTCTGTTACTTCAAGTAAAATATGGTAAGATCTTTACATTAAAGAACACCTAAAAAATCTTTATTTAAAAATACTAAGTTTCTTTATCTCACTTAACTTTATTTTTGAAAAACCTGTAAAATCGATTAAGTTATAAAATTATGGAAACTAACTTTTTTAGCTAAGTTCATTTTATAAAAAATTAGTACTTTGGGAATTCTCATGTAACGCAATTTACCTATCACACTTAAGTTTATGATTTTAATCAGAACATTTTATTTCTATGTAGTAGATTCATGTTTCCATAGTACATGCTTCAATAAATTTTGTTAAATTTGTAACTTTTTACCTTGTAGTGTATAAAAGATAAGTATAAACACGAGAACCTTAAATCTTGACCAAGTATGCTAACTTTACCACTTTTTATTTCATAGATTTTTATTTTGCAAGTAATCAACACACATACACATAAAGAAAACACAGAAAAGTTTTCATATTTAAACTTATTTATTTACAAAAATATATTTTAAATTACACAAACTATTTACACAATTAAGAAAATAGCAACTTTTCAATGAGTATTCTATAACTAAGCATGCACAAATCAGTAAAATCTTACTGTTGTAGAAGCAAGCATACCTTTTCTACATAATCACAATGGTTTTAATATATTTTTTACAATCGCAATACTAGTTATACACAATAACATCACATAATTACACATGTTTTGTCATCCTTGGAATTAGCAAAATCTGAAAACGGTTGAAAAAATGTATTAAATAGCTCATTTTGAAGATACTTCATATAGTCTTCAATGAAAATGTTTGAAAAAAATTCTCCGTCATAATGACAAGTGCATTTGTTCTCGCATATCTCTCTTGCAATATACGGCATGTCAACCGTAAACCATGCTTTACTACTTATAAGACCCTCTCGCTCATCAATATGTGTTCTATTCGAACAGGCATGTATCCTTTGCGAAGGATGATCCTGAACCCGGCCTATGTTTTTAAAAATTTCCTGATGTACTATATCCATTAATTGTTGTTTAGCCTCATCATAAGTACAATGAGGTTCGCGGTTACATTTTTGCGGCTTTAATTTTAAAATTAAATGGGGTAGGGTCGTCGTATATAGCGTTTTTAAAATGCATTCCAATATTTCATTTCTCATTTCGCAAAGTTTTTTTACTTGATCATTTAAAAGTGTTAAGGAAATTGGATTTAACGTGAATGAATCTGCGGTTTTGTAAATTTGTTGTAAGATGCATTTTCCATCATCATTAAATACAGATAATTGATTATTACAAATAAAAGAGCTATTGCTATGACCTATATTAAAATCTAATAGTTTTACAATAAATTCGATCCATGTGGAAGGGTTCATCACGACTCCCTGACCGGTTGGTATATAGTCTAATTGGGCATTCTGAATAAATTGTCTAATATAAATCTTCAAGTCAGTTCTTTCATCGTGAAGTGAAACGTAGATAAGTCTTTCCAAGTGCCATGTACTATTTACAGAAGCATATAAGCTATGGTAAAGATCGTCCGTCCAATCGTCCAACTTTGCCCTTTTCGGGGAAGGCTCATAAATGTACATTTTGGCAAATGTAAGGTTAATGTGCGGGTCTGTCACATAAGGTTCAGAAGGAATACCATGCGTTAAAAGTTTGTTGGTTGGGGGATATATCTTACACATTGAACCATGTTCTAGTTTAATGGTGGTGGTTTTACAGTTCGCTGGTTTAAAATCCAAAGTTCGTTTAGATCCAAAACTTAGAATGCATACACCTGATGATAGGTCTAGATTAAAATCTTCGTAGTTGCCGTCTTCAATTTTAGGTTGTTCTTCAGAGCCAAAGTTCACTTGCACCATATTAAATTCATAATTTGTCACTTTCTGTAGATCTTCACGTATTTTTTGCAAAATGGGTATCCAAGAGTAAACATAGACTGTTGCTCCAGGTAAACTGTAATTGATTCCTTCATCAGCAAAAGTAATTACTTTACGGGTCGAGGAAATTTTCTTTTCACTACTTTGCAGGGGTAATTGAAACAATTCTTGCTGTAGCACGTCAACATCACTTTCAGTATAAAACTCGGGGGAAATTTTCTTTTCAATACTTTGCAGAGGCTTTACATCTAAAGGCAATTGTATTATTTCTTGCAGCAACACATCGGCATCACTTTGAGTATAAAACTCGGGAGTGTATTCAATGTTAAAGTTATTTTCGATCGATTCAAGCAAAGACATTTTTGAAACTCGGCGAAAAATCAATTAAAACACACGTCTTAAGTATAGGCGCACACAGTGTAAAGAGAGTCTCGCAACACACACCTGGCCACTTTATCTAACTAAAATGTCTCTATACGGATTCTTTAAAAAATCACGTGATTACCCAAGCGCCCTCTACCTTACTTTCTCAACCCAGTAGATATTGCATCATCTAACTTGTCTTAGCCTGTTACAGAGAGTTGCCACTCAATGAAATAGTACATCCTGCCAGAAACCTACCGGATATTCAATCAACACAGATTTGCACACGTCACTATCACGTGTCTTCTGCGCATGTCACTTCCTTATCTCTTATCTGATCTGTGATACCTGATAAGAGAAAATCAGTTGCCGTTAAATTTGTAGAGTTTGTAGGTTGGGCGTAGGTAAGTTCTCCTGCAACGGATACCTAAGAATTCTTTAGCCGAGCTGACCGATGTTTTGTCCGCATGCAACAAGAGTGTTGTCCGGTATTTTTCAGGTATTATAATTGCTTATATTTTTTCTGATATATGTTGTGATTAGCTATCTTTTAGAGTAATCAGTTTAGTTTATTAACAGGTTTTCATTAATAATTTCAGTTTATGACTTTATTAAAAAAATTTTAGTTTATTATTGTAAAAATTGTTTTAGTTTATGAATTTATTAAATAAAAATTTTAGTTTATTATTGTAAAAAATTGTTTTAAACAATAAGTTTAGTTTATGCATTTATTAAAAGGATGTCTATGTAAAATTTAAGTCTATAAAAAAAATTGAGTGTAAAAATTTTGATATGTTTAATTTATTAACAAGTTTTAATTAATAATTTTAGTTTATGACTTTATTAAATAAAAATTTTAGTTTATTATTCTAAAAATTGTTTTAAACAATAATTTTAATACCTATTTTATACGTGAATACTCATTCATCTGCAATGCCTATAATTTATTACTGTTATTTATCAAAACTTAACAAAAATAATTTGCTTTAGTATAATGATCTTTGCTAATTGTTTCACAGAAATTAATTTAATGATTCATTATTTTCCTAAACTACGTAAAATATATTAATCGTTGTAGCTTAACTTTGATATTTTAATTTAGGATATAATGCCCATGTTTACAAAAAGGATAGATTTTTATTGAAATGGCTTTAATCTAACATGATTTTAATCCATAAGTCCCCATTTTTGAACGCAGAATGAAACACGTGTCCCCACAATTCGGTATTCCCCTAGCACCCTCCCTGGTTTTATCTTATCGGCAAACTGGCCAACTCTTATTGTACCGGCTCTGTAGAGCCTCAAGGCACTTTCTTATCTCTCTCAATTTCTTATCAGCTGTACTAGGGATATGCACGTGGATTTTACTTCAATCATTGTTTTGTGAATTATTTAAGTTTTTTTGTTATTTTCACCTCTCGCGTGTACAAGTACAGGTTAAGTGTAATATTTTCTATTATTTTAGTTACATATAAGTTGATACCGTAATTCTAATTGAAAATAATTATGTGGTTCTTATAGTTTGCACTTTTGATGTGTTGTACTTTTAAGTGTGATTTTTTTGTTACTGTTAATGTATGTTTTTCTGTATTTTGGTGTTTTGCAAAATTTTAAGTTGGTAATCCAGTGTAATTAATATTAATAGCATTATCGGTAGAAGTACTTTATGCAGTTTGTATACAAAAACTGGGGTTTGAGGGCTTTCTCCTAATAGAAAATAAGGCATGCATGATATCTGTATTTCAGTAAATTCTAACTAAGATTAAATTTTCGCTTGCTAACTAATTTTATCCTACATAAAATAGTATTGTGAATCTGGTAAATTGTTATAAGAAAAAAAATTACTTTTAAAGCGTTTAATATCTTCAAATGTGTTTTGTTTTTAGTGTCAAAATATTATGTCTATTTTCAGCATATGATGGTATTAAGAATGAATGAAAATGTGCTAGTTGGACCGGGAATTAGGGATAATGTATTTTAAATCATTACTCTATGTTCCGGTCTTGCTAGCCGTATAGATGTTGGTACTTTGTCCAGAGACTAGAAGATTTAGCACGATGTGGCTTCACGTAAGTAAAAACCTTGTATTTTTTAGTTTAAGTAATGATTTGCGATTAAAACTATCTAAGTATTGAAAGATATTTTATGTACATGCAGTATAAACTGTGCTAAAACGGATCTTCAATTTTTATTTCCAATAGTTCAACTTTCTAACAATAGTACTATCTAGTCTAAAAGTTTGTGCTAGTTATGCTCACCTTTCTATAAAATAGGTTAAGTGCATACCTCTAAAAATATTAATGCATGTATAAAATTATGCTTTCATAGTCAAACTGAAATGAGTGTTGCACATAAACAATCTAACTCGTATCGTATTGAAATTCTATAAATCAAGTTACTCTACTTGTGATATACAGTAAGAATATTTTGTAGGATTACTAAAAATGTAATTTTTTCTCTAATTGATCTATAGAAAATATAAACTAGTATAATCGCTGCCTAAGATTTATCAAAAATGTGTGGGTAAGAAAAAATGTTTAGATAAATACTTTGTTTGTTTGTGTTTTAAGGCAAACCTGCACGCGGGGGTATCTGCTTAGGATGAGGGGTGCCTTGGTAGGAGGACTTTCTAAGGGGATCTAACGCGTATTCATACATTTCGTATATCAAAACTTGAGTTTTGGGGGATATATGGCTAAAGTGGTTTTCTCGCAATAGAAAATAAGACTATATCCAAATCATTATTTGTAAAAATCTTTCTATGGTATAATTTTCTCACTTGCCTAACAGTAGATTAAATTTGTAGAAAATATATGGGTATCCTAAATCCTACTTTAGTGTTAAACGGCTACTTAACAAAAATAGGATATACAAAAAATTAAAAACACTTGATTAAATTTTTTTTCTTGATAAATTAAAAACATTTGATTAAAAAAAATTTGTTGTAAAATTAATTATTTACTTAAAATTAAAACTTGGTTAAAAAAAAAATAAATTTAGAAATGTATTTGTTGTAAAATTATTTAACTTAAAATTAAAACTTGGTTAAAAAATAAATTAACTCTTGATTAAAAATAATATTTGTTGTAAAATTAATTAAAAAAATATTTGTTGTAAAATTATTTAACTTAAAATTAAAACTGTTGGTTAAAAAAATATTTGTTGTAAAATTACTTATTTAACTTAAAATTAAAACTTGGGTAAAAATCTCTTAAGAAAAAAAAAAATGTTTAGATAAAAAAGTTCATACACTATCTAAATCATTATTTGTAAAAACTATAGGTACTAAAATCGTTCTATGGTATAATTTTCTCACTTCCCTAACAGTAGAAGAAATTTGTAGAAAATGTATGGGTATCCTAAACCCTACTTTAATATTCTAGTAAACTGTTACTTATTAAATATATGCTATAATCAGTATACAAAAATTAGCTAAACATTAGAAGTATGTATTAAGCAGCATTTATTCAATTTGCATTGGTTCTATTACTAAATGGTAAAGAAAACTAAATAAATAAAAAATAAACTTCGAAAAATTAATCAAAGTCCCAATTCATTTTCAAAACTAAAGTATAACACAATACACCTACAATTTTATACCTGAAGGATTCTCGGCCTAATGGACAACAATCATTAGCCTATGAATTCTTTTGTAGGTTGCGCGTTCAAATTTGAAAATTTTTTCCAAGTCCCCTTATTTCAAAAAATATGTCACAATCTGAAAATTTTTCCAAGTACCCTTATTTGAAAAATATCTTAAAGTCTGAAAAAATTACAAGTCCCCTTATTTGAAAAAAAAGGAAAAAAAATTCTTATCAACCCTTCGAACATCCGGTCTTAGCATCCGCTCCCCACATCCGGTCCGACCACGCCCCCCTTCCCCGCTCAGCCTAGGGAACGCACTCGTACGGCTACCGCAGAATTAACATGGCACCGCATGAGCAGAACCCCCATTTATCTACTACTGACGGATAGAATTCAAGATGCGACAGTTTTAAAATTATTTTACGAAAAAAAATCGCGAAGCAGATGTTTAGTAAAAAAATTCCTAAAAATCGGTAAATCATGTTACGTATTCAGAACAAACTGTTTTTAAAAGAAAATTTCTTCTTCTATCCGATGATACAAATGCCGTTTTTGCTGCGAGCGTAATTTCCGCCGTTATTACGAATTAGGTGAGAAAAAATGCCAAAAATCGCATAAAACATAAAATAAAAAAAAATCTAGGTCGAATTTTGAAAAAACCGCTTCGAGGTGCACAACTACATATTTACATCTTCCCGAGTACCAAATTTGGTGTTCCTAGGTGTAGCCGTTTGTCCGTAATGCTGCCGACAGACACACACACACACACACACACAGAGAGAGAGACACACATACACCTTCTTTTATAATAAGTAGAGATATAGATATATCGACTGGAATCGCTCTGGCGATTGCATAGATATAAATACGCAATTTATAAATTCAGTTATTTATAAGTATAGATATATATTGATAGCTGTTTTCTGAAATTTCATGGAAAGCAATCCGTATAAGTTCTTAATTTTTTTACTACAAAACACGTCTAATTTATAATTCCTTTTGCAGACTTTTGTATTTGCAAATTATATTTTATAAATATCATGTCACGCAATATAAAAAAAATGCAAAGCATAAGATATCCTACCTTTGAGTAGCTCCCAGTGGGCGATGGAAAACATACATCCCACCAAAAAAAAAAAAATTTTTTAAATCAAATGAGTTTGTTGTGGAACAAAATTTATTAGAAGTTTATTAATTTTTTTTAAATGTTCTCAAGATATTACACTATTTTTTCCAATATGTTTAAAGTATTTGTTAAATAATTATGTATAGTCTATGTAAGAAATTTTCAAAAAGTATATTTTTTCTAAGAATGTTAATAGTTCGTTCCATGAAGACTCTGTCACAAATAGAAAAAAAAAACATTATAAATTAAAACCTTTTGCTTTCTTCTACAATGTCGATATAAAATTGCTTTCTTCATCAATACAGATTATAGTTGCATTAAATTAGAAGCATTCAAAATAAATCGTCTACAAAATAACATTCTATTTTATGACGCGTTGATTACGAACTGTCATAATTTATTTTATTATTTGTAAAATACGACTATTCATTCATGGTGTAGAGCAATATTTAAAGATGGAAATTCAACTGCACTAACGACTTTATACAACTCTACTTCCCTTAGACGCATATACGACCATTTGTTCCTTAAATAATCTACTTATGGAACTTTAAAGTAATTTTACTGGTTAAACTTCCGAAAATGTAAATTTTATATTCCTTCCAAAAATCCCATGTGTTACATACAAAAAAAGGACCTTCCCCATAATACGTAAGGAGCACTTCTTGTTCAAGAACTATTTCAAACATTGGGTAAGAAAATTAATAAAAACTGCTTAAGCGCATGGAAATTTCCCACTGAGGTTGTACATAATCTTGAATTTTAATATCTTAAGAACAGCGTGGACGTCATTTCAACATTCCGCAAACTTTTAACGTCGGCCATAAAACGGTCCTTTTATAATCTCTTTTTCCCTAAATCGCATCTGAATTCTAAAAAAGTTCCATGTCCCTCCAAAACTCCTACAATGTTTCGAATAAAAGACCTTTTCCCTGCCAGCAAATAAAATTTTAGTGGATCGCATCCATTTTGTATTATAATATGACATTGAAACTTCGTGTGGATATATAGGAGAAAAGTTTTTACCTCCTTTTCTTCGGAAACATCTTCCTCGGGGTTCCATTATTTCTACAATTACCATAAAATTTACATTTACAGTGGGTATCCATTGTCTTTCGGGGCAAAAACGGAATTGATCCGATTTTTGCGATATTCATCAATCTTTTATTATTAAATGAATTTGGTGAAATTAATTTTCTCCGTTATTTTTCTGGGTCGAACGGCGAAATAAACGCTGGGGAAAAGTATTGGATCGAAAAGAATTTTCTGCTGAAAACAGACTTGATTTGGGTTACTGATTTAATCAGGATGATTGATGAAAAATAGTTCAAGTACTGGTTTCGCCGGAGTAATTTTCGGAAAATAAGTTCCTGGGAGTAAAAAAAAAAGAAGGGAATTCCTATAAATGTTAATAGAAGAGAAATTAATTAAAGTTCGAGCTGATATATTCACTTTAGACTGCTTTGATGTACTTTAACATGAATGAGCATAATCAACTCAAGTTACCTAAATTTTTAAAATTATAAACATTTTAAAATGAAAGAGGAAGACTTGAAAAGAATACTTTCTTTTTTATAAGTTTAACATTTTTCTGTTATTGTTATTATCATTTTAGGAAAACTATTTTTCTAATACTTGAGAGATATATGGAAGTAAAAGAATCATTTAATTAGGAAATGTAACAAATAAAATGTTCTATTTAGAGTTCTTAGAAACCAACTGAAGTTGTCTTGGATGCACGTACATTACATACCCTCAAAAAACTTCTAAAAAAGCGCTGAAAACAGTCATCTACCAAACAAAAAAAAAACATTAAAAGCTTTTTTATAAAAAAAGAAAAGAAAGAAAGGGGGAGGAAGGAAGAAATGAGAGTGGCCAGAAAATTATGTGATTTCATTTGTTGAATCTGCCTCTCCCTGTTTCATTCAAAGAGCATGAATAACAATTCTTAAAGGATGTTTTATTCCTACAGTTTATTTCCAATATTCCCTAACAAACAAGTTATTATTTTCAAGAAAAGAGATAACATTTCAACTAAAGATTAAGAGAAGCACTCAGAAATTAAGTGGACACAGTTTATTAATTCGCAAATATTGCAAAACAACTGCAGAGATGTGAAGTAACGCCTACTTAAGGAAGATATTAGGGATGTAAGGGAGACAAGACGAGACAGAGATTTACAGCTTTTATTCGAGAGGGAGACAGAAATTTTTTAACATTACTGCGTAGGGATATTGCGAGATGAGACGGACACTTTTTAGAGTTACCACATAGAGATTTTTCTAGACGAGACAGACATTTTTAACATCACTTCATGGGGATGGTTTTTCGAGATGAGATGAGACAAAATTTTTCAACTATTTCGTGAGACGAGACAGGCCTATTTGTGTCTTGTGTCCATCCCTAGAAGATATCTTAAGACGGATTTAGTAGAAACTGTTGAAACGGTGACTGTACCATCTCAATTTCTGAGTGCATTTCCCTTTGTACTGTATCACTGTTGCCAACTCTGCCGGAGAAAAAGATCTTGGTAAACTGGCAATACCGAAGTATTTTGTAAATCGGAAATGAATGTCCAAATGTCTCAAAGAGCTTTAGCAGATAAGCATATTTCAGCAGCATAAGCACGCAAACGCCGAAAAAAAAAATTTTTTTTCTCAGCTTGAAAATAATATTAGCCATTTGTGGATACTTTTAACTTTGATTTTAGGCACATTTTCTCCGGCAGAGTTAGCAACAGTGAGACAGTTGGGTAAAAGCGACAAATCGGCGAAGAAGCGAAAATTTACTCGTACGCAAAATCCCATAGGAGAAACTGGTTTTCGGACAGCCTGTATATATCCCAGTGAGCCATGATCTCAAATATCCCCTCCTGTGACATGAGGGGATCACACAAATAACTGGTCGCCTTAACGATCACGTTCGCGAAGACTTCTACTCAGAGTAGACATTGACGTCAACGCTATGGAGGATCATGCAAGGAAAATTCTGAGATGCAATTGAGCTATGGTTCTATTCCGTCATTCATGCAATCCCAAAAATTGGTCTCGGCACTTGTCGTAGAGGCGATTCAAGCTCAGGCACAGGTAGCCTATTTTCTAAATGTGAGTTCTTCTTTAGTTCATAGACTGGCTGCAATTTCAAATCATTAGTTCGGCATGCAGAAGTTTCAGACAAAGAAGGCCAAGCGCTATGACGAGCTCTGGTGACCAGAGTTTATGCACGAAGGAATAGAGCCATAGCCTTACGACCTCCCTAGAATGATCCGTTGGTGTCAGTGGCTACCGTTCACTAAAAGTTTCTCAAAAATCATCTTTATGCAATGCGACCATGCCTTTCACCTAACATCACGGAAAAGAACGTTTGAGGTAGTCACGTCAACATGCCACTTGAGGGCTGATCAATGAAGGCGCTTTCTCTTCACAAATAAATCTGGATTCAGCCTCCAAATCGATAATAGGCATTGTTTCGGGGAGAACGGAAAACAAGTTATCATCCATCAAATACTCAGACTTCGCGTGAAAGAGATTTAGATGGAGAAGACATCTCTGTTTTAGAGGAATGCGGGTATTACTTCGGTGAACGCATGGGCTCTCATACATTTCCATGAACCGTAAAAGCTCCCGTCTGTACAGATATCCTCCTGCGTACGCCCTTATGTAATGCAATAGGCAATGATTTCTTGTTACGAACGAGGTTGCTCGTCATCGCGGAGGACGATATTCACCAATGAACAAATCAGTGCACGGAATGGACAGCTTGAGCATCGGACTTGGATCCCATTGAGCATGTTTAGTATCTTTAAGAACTCGTGTTGCTTCTCTTAATCCTCCTTATCAGGCCTTATCTACGTTAACTGCGCTTGGGAACTCATTCATAGCATAATTCGCATACCACACATGACCCATCACTGTATGTTCTGTATTGCTCTTTTGGGGATCACGGAACGTATTAAATTACTTGTTTATTCTAAACTCACACATTCACTTTGTTAATACTATACATGTGCTAATTACGAAAAGCCATAAGCGTCTGTTATTTTATACCTTACTTCGTGTGTATGTAGTTTAATGATGCCTACCTCATTTTTTAAACATTTGTTTTTTTAATGCTTCTTTAACGTGGAATAAATTGTTTGGTGTCTCAAGTTTATGTTAACAGTTCTTCGAATCTCATAAAATTGAGTAGAGTTATACGAATATTAATTTCATCATTCGATCTTCAAAGAATCCTCTATATGTTTTCATTCACGTTCTACCTTTACTATTCATTTTCGGTTTTTTTACAGGCTTAAAGTAAACATCATACCATACAATCACCTTTAAATGCAGCAAATAGTTTTGAGCCACTGTTAATATGATTTACGTTGAGTATTCCTTCAAAATCAATTTAAAAACTTTGAAAGTACGTATTCATTATTTATGACTTAGTGAATAATGAAGCCACCAAATTGTGTGTGTATGTGTGTGTAAAAATTTACTTTTTGGATCGTATGCATTATTTATTGATGATGAATTTTGCAGTGAAAGAATATAATAATTGATATAAGATCTGCAATAAATATTTTGGTGAAACTGATTCAGTGGGTCTGAAAATATGCAAATAAACGAAAACTATGATATTCCTATAAGTATATTACTTATAGGGTTATCATAGTTTTCTTTTATTATCTATATATTAGTATAGTTAAACCCTGTCAAACACAGAATTATCGTAAAAGTCAAATTTCTTATCACAGTTTAGTGAAAAGCTACAGTCGAATAGTTTTTGGAGGGGTGTGCAAAAGATTTTCCTGTCTCGAGATCATTCCATGATCGATGCATTCAACATTATTTATTAATATTCTATTAATGGTTACTATTTTGATAACTTAAAATGTTTTTAGATATTTTCTTGACAAAACCGTGGAAAAACGTATCTGAACTTAAAAACAAGAACAAAAATTACCCCAAAAAATGTTAATCATTTAAACGTTCTTCTCCTTCAAGTAACTCCTTTTACATCCATTCCCCGAATTGGATTCCTTTTAGGGCTGCAAGTGAAGAAAAAAAAGAGAAATGCTAAGGGTAAATGCAGTGATAAAGTCGCAAGAAAAGACATTCTTTCCGCATTTATCTGTTCCGAGGAATGGGATTTGTCATCAGATGGACAATGAAGAAAGTTTGTAACGTAGGCGAAATGCCTTTGACAGATCTCTTGAAAAGGACTCAGCGAAAATAAAAATGAATGTAAAGCGGTTTATACGCAGAGCTGGATAATACTGAAAGGGACATATATTCCAAACAAGAATGTCACAGTTTATTTGCTTGTGCTCTTGTATAACAACATGTACTTGTTTTTTGTATAGAACAATGATGTTCCTAGTTATCAGAAGAAGTATTTCCGTTTTTTGCAGAATTAATGTAATAATGTGTGTTCTGTTCAGTACTTTATATCTTTTGGTTAAACTGTTATTTTGGATTATACATGGTTGTCAGGAAAAAATTAGTCTATTACGCAAAATCTAATATTTTCCATTATTTTCAAACAGAAAATTGTAATTAATAAGTCATTTTAAAGGGAAAAAAATTCTCTCACTAAGTGTTCGATATGACTTCATTTAGTCACTCCTAGAGTATCATTGTTATATACCATTTCTTACGAATATGTTGTGATGTTTCTCTATAAACTCTTTTATAGCATTACAAGTGCATTAAGTTCAGGAAAACTTATAGACAAAGGTGGTATGAACAAAAGATCATAGACATATCCTCAAAAGTAGAAGACGTATGAGGTTAAGTCAGGTGTCCTAGGAGGATAGCTGTGTAAGACCAAATCATTGACTGCACTGCGACCAATCTAGTGGTATGGCAATTCTCTGTTTAGTTACTGCTATTGTTGTTAAAAAATATGAGAAACTATAAGTTTAACAGTTTACATTTGCATTGGCTTTTTCTTAGAATTTCCTAGCCATTATTTACAAACACATGATGTAACTTAATTTGTAAAGTGTAGAATATTGATGAATTTTTAATAAAACAAAACTTTCTCTGTATTCTGAAGAATACACAGAATGCCCTTTCCCAGTATCTTTGCTTTGGAGAAATCTAATTTTCTCATACTCTCATCCTGATCATGAAATCTTTATGGAAGGGCCTGATTAAAAAAAACTTCTGACCACACGGCTAAATTTCGTGTTTCTGACATTGCGCATATAAAATGTTTATCACATTTTTATTTCGAGAGTTTCTTTCTCTTTTTTCCTTTTTTACAACAGCTTGCATGCATTTTGCAGTCATCGTAAAAATCCGTTTACATCCAAACGCAGTGTTTTCAAGTAAAGAAGCGAAAATCCAAACAAATTTCTCGTTCCTATGAATATTTTACTTCATATGGAGCCATCTTCAAACGCAGTGAATTAAAAAATAAAATAAACTTAGAAGAGCAATTTACACTCAAGTTTATATTGAACCTGAAAATATGTCGTTTTTTTTTTTGTCCCCTTTCTCTTTTCCTGGAAAGAGCAAAGCTAAGTTGTGTCTATAGTGAAAGAGCAATACAATTTAAATAACAATTAAATTTTAAAATGTCATACTTATTATGCTGTCTTTTACTTTCTTGCGCTAAGTAAAGGCAGTAGGGGAGACACTGGGAGCAGTAGTAGTATTTTTCGCATTTTGATAAAGATCTGCATAACTTAGTGAAAGAACTGCAAATTTGAGCTAGACATCGCAGAACCTTTGCAAACATTTGCAGGAATTTGGTTTTGGTAACAGTTGACACGTGCAATGTATTTAGTTGCGCAGCATAAATGTGCAATTTTCCCCAATCGTCGGTCAATTGAAACAGCTTCATGGGGCCATTGTAACATTGTTCACTTACAAAGTTTTTATAACTGAAAATGCAAATTTATTTGGCATAATATTTCTAATCGTATTTCTCTAAGCATTTTGTTTCAAATCTTTAGAAAAATTTCTTTAGAAAGATTTTTGTAGCATGCTACAAAAAACAGAAGGACAGTGCTAAGTAATACATAGATTTTATTATGGTGAATAATTTAACGTTCTTAAACTAAAGATTAGTAAAAAAAATCAATCAAACAAATCATTGATAATTAATGAAACTATTAAGAACAGATACTCAGAAAAACAGTTTATTCGAGTTTTCAGTTTAAACAATGTGCGTAAATGGGTACGTCTATTGCATGCTAAACGATATCATTTTTAGCATTTAAAAAAAATATTTTGTAATTATAAAAGTGATAATTTTTATAAATTAAGGTACAATGAACAGTAATAATTTATTTTTAATAACCTGAATTCAGTTTTATAAAAAGGAAACTTTCTACCGTTTTTTTATCATTAATTACTATTCATTCACCATTCATTACCATTATCTTTGTTCTTTATTCATTATCTTTTTCCGAGCAAAAAATAAATAAATAAACTTTTTAAATTTATTTTTACCGTTAGAAGGTCTAGTTTTCAGTGCTACAGTATTGAACCACTAACTATTATGTGGCCCACTATTCATTTAAAATCAATAAAAATCTGTATGGTGGATTTCTGAACACACAGATTAAAATGTTAGGTGCAAAGTTGTTATAGAAATTTTTTCGAAGCATATCTTCTGACTATACGATCCTTCTAAATAGAAAAATTTAATATACACAATGAAAAAAATTTAATATACACAATAATTTTTATTTGAGTAAAAAAAAAGATTCATTCCTTTTGAATATACGCCAAGTGAAACAAAATATTTATCTCTGGTAGCAAGGTTCTTCTTGTATGGGAATAGTGTTTTGAAGATTATAAACTATTTACTTTTGCCATAATTTTTCTTGGACTAAGAGCGTTCTTTTAGTCTCTTTTTCTCGTTCTTTTAGTTTCTTCTTATGCTACAATGGCATGCCTTACATTCAATTAGTAAGACATGGGATCAGTCACAGTCAAACTTTTACTTCATTGTTTAAGCTCTAACATATTTTAGACTCAATTTTCAATCATGCTAAAAAAAATTGAATACATCCAACATATGAAAATTTAAAACAAACATAAAAATATTAAATAAAGATGTTGCTGAGATTTTAATTTTTTGTATTTATATTGCAGCAAGAAAACGTGTAATTTGCCTTCGTTTTTTTTTTTTTTTTTTTTGTCTGGGCTGTGTTTGCAATATCGCTCTAAACTGCAACTGAACCAGTTAGTATGTTAAATTTATACAAAAAAGTGTATATCTTCTAAAAAAAGATTGCCATGTACTAGTCCAGTTGCATATTTAATTTCTTACAAAATTACTATAAAACTTTATCCGTTTACAATAGAAATTGCTTTAATTCAATCGTTGTTTTTTTTTTATACATTTTAAATTAAGTAAGCATCCACTGGTCAAAAACTGCAGGAAGTAAGTAGGAAAGAAATAATTGCTCTTTCTTTCTATAAATAATTTGAATTTTCTTGGAAAATAAAAAAGTTTAGCAATATTTTTATTTTTATTGTTATTATTAAAAACAATTGCACAAATTATTTAAATAATGTATCTCGTGGTTTGAGAATAAACATTCAAAATAACTTTCGTTCAGAGCTACTTTCACAACTAAATTAATATATTGTGCAAGAATCCAAGATTATAAAATATCCAATTACAGAATTCTAAAAATATGTTTTATTGTTGTTGCCACTGCGAAGCGACTCCAGATTCTCCATATAGGACGATGAAAGGCGAAAAGTTACAGCTTCCGTTTTAATGAGTCCCAGCGGGAGAAAGTCCGACTTTGCTAGGGGTCTATTAATTTTGAACCCATTTCAGATGGTAGACCTGACACCTGGAATTGGCACCCCCAGAGGTATCGTTTGAACACATTGGAGCCACGAAGAGATTTTACGTGAGCCAGCTCGCATTAAAGTGTATGGTTTCGCAACCGAGAGAGGTTTTCACCCTCCCGAATACTGTCCAACTCGGTTCTGCTTCACTTCCCGTATTCTTATGGGAACGGAGCTTAGCCACTTGGCCTAAAAATATACTCAAATAAAATTCAAGGGGTAGTGGATAGTGTTGAAAATATTAAATAAAGTATTTTATTTGCATTTTTCTACAAAAACTCTAAACATAATGGTTTCTAAATTTTAAATCAGGTAAAATATTATATTCCTGTTAAAACTTACTAACATATGCCAATCCCTTGTTCTATTTCCTATAGATCATGAAATATTTATAGAAAAATAGTCCAACATACATGTCTGACCACATCGATAAAATCGAGATGTTTATCAGAGCAACAAACATAAAATAATAATTTATATTTTAGACTAAGGGGCTTTTTTCCCTACACATTTTACAAGCATCTTGCAATTACCGTAAAAATTTGTTTACACATTTCCAACAGTAACGTTTTCAAAAGTAAGGAAGTCCAAACGAACTCCCCTTTCCCATGAATATTTTATCTCTAAAGGAGCTAACTTCAAATAGACTGTGGATAAAAAAAATAAAATAAAACTAAAAATAAAAAAGGGAAAAACTATTTGCACTTTTTTTCTGATGTTTATATTGAATCCGGAAATCGCCCATCTTCCCATTTCTCTGTTTTTCTAAAGGCGAATACTGGGTTATGTGTGTATTAGCATTCTAAAATGCAATAAGGTATGGCGCTCAGTTAAAATTTTAAGATAAAAAATTCATGTTTTTCGAAATTTTCTCCGTGTGCAGTTATAGATTTAATTCTAATAAAATAATAAAAACAGAGTAGTAACGTTTGCCAGTATTCCACACTGGTTGGACTTTCTGCACTATTTCCTGTACTTTAATGCCTTTTCTAATTTAGTCAAGAACTGTAAACACGGAAAGAAAAAAATATATATATTTATTTTCCTGTGTATTTTACAGAAATAGAAATATTCTGGAATTTGTACCAAATTTCAGCTGATGCTCCGATACATAAAAAACATTAACAAAAATATAGAAATAAAAAGTAATAGTGATATTTTAATAAGCTTGAGGATGAGAACATTTATCTGGAAAAAAATTTTTGTATTTTCATCCATGATATTTGATTTCAATTGTATATTTGAATTTGAAACTTGGATTAATATTAAGAATATATATCATTTAAGGGACTAAACTCTCAAAACGGTTCCAATTTTGCGGTCAATACCAGATGATACTGTCTCTGCTACGGAGATGAACATGCGAAGGAACACACATGCAAGTTGCCACACATGCGAAGGAAATAAAGGGGAAAATATCTAGAATAGCATAAAAAAAACAGAGTATTTTTAAAGCGCTGGTAAGTTGATGCTTTGTTTGTATGTAGTATTTTTATTTTCCGAGGCTAAACGCTAGAAATGAGTACAATTTTCATTAGATTGATAAATTTTATAACTTACTGGCAACACTGGATTCTCTTACTATGATAACTATAATATAAAGAATGAAATGTGAAATTAGTTATTTATTTCAAGTTGACCAAGACGAAATGTATTGTGTATATGTAGTTTTCATTAAGGTTGTTCTTTTTAAGAAATTATATAACTTTTGAACAGATGTTTAAATTCTCCAATTAAGATAGAGATTCTAAAACATTTAGACTGTTTCTCTATAACCTGTTTTCATTCCTTGAGTCTTGATCATAGACATGCACAATAAATAAAGTTACCTAATAAAGGTGCAAAATTTTATTAAATCGATTGAGCATTTCAGGGGATTAAATCTAAATGAATTCAAAATTTAAATTTTTTTACGTTTTACTTTTTATACCTTTTAAAAAATTCGAATTTGATAAAATGTACCCAGTACTTTAATGAGGTGAAGAACAAATCTCGAGCATTATATTGTCAAAAACGTCGGAGATGTGAAAATAAATACATGTTGATTTAAGAATTTTCCAATGACACTGAAAGGGGAAACTTCATAGGTCTAACCCAAAACTCAAATTACAAAAAAAAAAAAAAATGACTGCTTCAATATACGAGTATAATACTTCTGATATTATTGATTTTGTGCAGTTCCTCACCTACTTTGCTTAAACATATCTATGAGGCTTTTAATGATAAAAAGCTGAAGCTTTGTACATCACTTCATTAACTTGTGGGGCATATTTTACTAACTTGGAATATTTTTTATACGGGGCTGTTTTAAAATTAAAATTTAGTTTTTGTTTATAGTTAATCTCCTGAAAATTTCGATAGACAGCATAAAATTCTTTAACTGTGTTAACGAAACTTTGTAATTTATTGTTTAAGCCTATGATCACTATTTTTAGAATAAAAACATGGGTCAGTGTTTTGGGAACACTCTACATATGAATGTTTTCATTTTAAATTTTCACATTATGTTTATATTTAATTTGTATTCGTAAAATATGTGCTACAATATATTCTCGAACATTTTCCACGGGTGTATGCTTTTGTTTCCCAATGGGCGGACACAATTTGCTCATGAAGCATTTTGCCACTACTAAGTTCTGAATCATTAGACATTCTATTATGGGGGCACCCAATGGGCGGCCAGCATTACCCCTATGAAGGGACGGACGAGTTATCACCCAAGCCCAGAATCGAACCATGACCCAAGACGTGATAGAATGGTTCTACACCACATGGGCGACCTGCATGCTTTTTGAGCCCATGATTCTGCTTGATCTTGTGCGGTCTTGAACTTTACCGGTTTCCCTTAAAGGGTCATAGCAGGATTAAAAATTCAAAAAATCGATTTTTCAATTTTAATTTCATTTGGAACCTTAGTTACTTCTGAGAAATTTGACCCCCGATTTCATGCAATAAAACCAACTAGAACCAGAGGTACACATAAAAAGTTTTATGAAAGCTTTATATTTGAACACATTGAGGTAACTTTAAACTGCGTTTTCTCAAAAGGCATTTTTATGAACTATCAGTAAGATAAAATTTCTATGATTCGTATCTTCACGAAATTTTGTATAGTTATAACTGGTATCAGTATCCATAGAATAAATTAATATTTAAGAAAAAATTTAAATTAAGAATTTTAAAATTGTATTTTAAGTTGAAATTTGAAAAAAACTCTAACTTTTCCCCTTATATTTCTGTTAAAATTTACAAAAGTTTTTCTCTCTTACTGTTAATATTAGTTCAATCTATAGGTACTGGTGCCAGTTATAACCATAAAAAATTTCGTGAAGATACGAATCATAGAAATTTTCTTACCTTACGGATAGTTCATAAAAAATGCGTTTTGAGAAAACGCAGTTAAAATTTACCTTATTGCCTTCAAACATAAAGCGTTCGCAAAACGTTTTTATGTATATCCCCGGTCCTAGTTGGATTTATTGCATGAAATTGGGGTCGAAATGATCAGAAGTAACTAAGGTTTCAAATGAAAAAAAAAGTGAAAAGTCGATTTTTTTTAATTTTTATTCCTCCTATGACCTCTTAACCCTTTAACGCGCAGTGATCCCGCTCTGGGATCACCAAACTCTGACATTTTGACTGTTGCCAGTCACGAAAAATAGATTGGATTTCTATAAAAATAGTTGCGGGTGACATGGCTCCATGAGAATCCTTTACTTTTTAGCACGTCATTTCCCGTAAAAAAATGGTCACGATTATTTTTAACGGCACTGGCATCTGCTGAAAAATGGAAGAATGCGAAGAACAGCTAGATAGATTGAAAAAAGGGCAGCCGTTGCCATCGCTCGGCTTAACTATCAGCAAGATGGCGAACGATCAAAACGTTCATCGCGTGCCACAGATCTAGAGACCGTTTTTTGACGCAGCTGGCTGTGCCGGGCTGTCTTCAAAAAAGGGTGCAGTGCTTAACCTCAAAAGGTTAAGCACTTCACAACTTTTCATATAATGCTAGAAAATGGGTGATTTGCATTCGGAAATTTTAGAACATACTGCATTTCAGCCTCTCTCTTGTGAAATTCACCGTAAAATAGCCTCACTAGTGGCCGAGTGCATAGTGCTCGGCCACTGGTGTCCGTCTCCGAACTGGTAGACGGAAGTTCAAAACCATTGCCTAGTTCAAAACCATTTCGCTTCCGCCGACCTAACCCGTTCAGAGTTTTCCGAGGTGTCCTCCGAAACTTGGCGTAAATGTGGGTTAGGATCCCTTAGAAAGACCCCTACGGAGGCAAACCACCCCTCGGCCTAGAGCCCACGTGTCGTTAATTGCCGTAATCCCACAACACTCCGTAAAATATCACCATTTTAGTGTATTCATTAGTATTAAACATCACCTATCCTTTTTACTCTCCATTAGCTCTACGAATGCCATAAAGACAAACTGAAACAACAATTTTTCAACTCTAGTATAGGGTTAAAATATTTGTCTGCTACCATTTTAGAAGGAAAACTGAATCTTAAAATAAGCTTTGCTTCTTTCTCTGCATTATGTCATCAAATAAAATAAAACCTATGATTTAAAATTTCAATATTTATACTGTCCGTTAAGGGTAACCCGTAACGGGACACATTTTTAAGGGTGGAAAAGAGACTTAAGTCAAAATGTTTGCTGCTTCATTACTCCATGAATTTTGGTCGGAAAAGGGTGGGGTTTTTTGTCGTGAAATTGATTTTAAAATTGAAAGAATTTTTGCAGTTAGAACTACTATGTGTCTCTTATTAAAGATTTAGAAAACAGCCATTGGGACCGTTAACAGGGGGCAACCTGTATAAAATAAAAATTATATTGTAATATTGTATGAGGACTCTAATACTGTGAATTAAATTAAAAAAGAAAAGTTTTAATTTAAAAATTCACCAAATGATTCAACTCTAAAATTAGCTAACTTAAAATTAGTTAATTTTCGTGTTGAATCATTTGGTGAATATTTAAATACTTAGTTAAAATTACGTCATAGTTTTGTAATATTATGTACATACTCGTATTTGTTATTTCTTCTACATTTCCGCAATATGACTATGCTTTTTCTAATATTCTTCTCAAACAGTAAAAGCTGCAAATTTTTAAATCAACGGGGCTCGATTATGGAAGCTGACTCTATTAGACGGTTTGCAACTATATTATTTCAGTCTATTTCATAATGCAATAAAATAAAACAGTTTAAATCCACATGTTTTGAGGAAAGCTTAAAAAATGGACAAATAAGCTTTTCAAGAACACATTTTACCTGCAGTTATCTTTTAGCTATTTTTTAACAACTCTACTAAGAGTAAACCTAGCATTGTGCTTGTATTTATCTATTTCCATTTCGGTTAGATTTACTAAACACATTCACAACACTAATGTTTATGTATATCAGACATCAGCAAGAAAACTTAGATTCTCTTGAGGTTATTTAAAACCTCTATTCTGCCCCCCGTTACAGCACCCAAATTTTTCACTAACATATTTTGAAGTATTTAGCAATTACCATAAACTTTCGCTCAGTTATTTTTTTTTTTACCTAAAAAGAGAAACTTTGAATCAGATTTTCCATTTTTGTTGAATATATTGTATTCTAAAAAAACTCATTCCGAGTATTCTAAGAAGCAAAGGATAGAAAATAATGTTATTTACTTTTTTTGCTTGTTCCGTTGTTTAAATTTACCTTTTTTGGTTGGTTTTAAGTGTGTCGATCTTTTTTTTTTTTTTTTTTTTTTTTTTTTCATTTCTTCGGATAATATACCAATGGATATAGTTATAAATGATGTAAAGGAATGGATCAATCAACAACATTCTATAGGAGCAATTTTGCATCGTTTGTAACATTTAAGGGGAAAAAACTAAAAATAATTTACGTATAGTCCAAAAAAGTTTTAAACGGTAATATTTTCTGCTCCATCTATATAAAAAAATAGTAACTTTTGAAGAATCTCCCGCTAAAATGTTTTGCAATCCTTCGAAGTTTTATAAAGTTCGAATTTAGAAACAAAAGGAAATTTAAACAATTTTTTGCTCAAAAAATCGTTGTGCTATTAGACGATTTTAAGTTTTGTCAGTTGTTTTGTAAAGACAGCATACTATGGATATCTGTCGAAGGGCCCGATGGCTTGGGCGGAGGGCGTTTTAAGGGGTTCTAACGCTTATTCAAGTTTTTATCAGGAGAAAACTGCCCAAAATTCCAGACCGTTAGAACGACAGCCATGTGGTGGACGAGAAGCCTGGACGTGGACCCTCACATCTACCACTGTTCAGAGTCTTCTCCGTTCCGCCATTGGTCGGCAGTTTCGTCAATTAATCGCTCGTCTAAATATGAGTCCAAAAGAAATAAATTTGAGGAAAGCCCTCATTAATTTTCTGACACAGCTGTAAAAAATCAAGAAGAATATTATTTTCCTTCCAAATTATTTGCTTTGCAAATAAGGCACTTGATATTTTAAGAGAAAAAATGGCATGAAACCTACACTTGGAAATTACTTTCTTTTCAGAAATCTCTGGTATTAGAGGCAGCTTGTTCTATATTCAGAGTAACAAAATTGCTTAAGTATCAAGAATTTTAAGAAGACGAATTTTAGGTATCAAGAATTTTAAGAAGACGAATTTTAGGTATCAAGAATTTTAAGAAGACGAATTTTAAGTATCAAGAATTTTAAGAAAATTTTTATGGCCCTTTGATTATCTTAACATTTTAAAAATATTCAATATATGATTAAAAGTACAATACCTCTGCAGTGTTTACGTCCAGATAGCTTATGATAAGAACTTTACAAAATTTTCAGATGAAATGTAAATCAATTATTTAATGATAAAATTGACTATATCCTACACTGTGTCCCCAAAAATGGGAATGCTCTTTAATTCTTTATCCATTAGAAATGGGTGGGCACTGTAAATTGAAAACATGTTCAAAATAAAGTAACAAAAAGGACTACAATAGTAAAACATTCCTCTTGTACATTTTCAAAAAGTTACACTTTATAAATTTGTACAAGTCCCCGGTACAAAGAAATTCTTAGTTAGTAAAATCCGTTGTGCCCTAAGCCCCATACACAAGTGAGGTGGTGTATAAAATTTGAGATTTTTATCCTAAAAAGTTTAAGATACTGGAAGATAAATATATGCTGACATAACCACTTTTCAAAGGCTCTCGAAAAGAAAACACTGCATCGGACGATCCCGTTTCAGGGGTTGTATAGAAATTACTAAAAAGTAATTATTTGCACTCTAGCAAGGAGCGTTTACATTCAATTCATGTATATCCCCTGATTATCCTTAATAATATCTCTGAGACGTTTTATGATAACAGACTGAAATTTTGTGCATCACTTCAGTAGAGTGGGGGGCATATTTTACTAATTGGAATTTTTCTTTTTGCATGAGGGTCGTATACAGTTTAGAAGTATCGTATACAAATGTATCTTAAATGCACATATGTAATGTTTTAGCATTAGCATTAATTTTACGCAGTCTACCTCTAAATCACGGTACTGAATGCCAAACATGTGCATACTCATCAAAAAATTTGTTTTTGTATAACTTTATTAAAATAGTTATTTTTCTATCATTGTTTAATAGTTAACTAAATAACAGTGAAAATTACTTAAAACAGACTCCAAATGTATTTTTTAAACAGCTTCTATTCTTGTCCAAACAAAAGTTTTATGTATTCATAAAATTAAATGTACTTATAAATCGAATTATGAAAAACTTTGTAACCCTTCACTAAAGTTTTTAAATCGTTAGAATTTATTTTTTCGTTAATACTTAAGAACTTTGCAGTCTTCAAACAAACACATATCCGGCCGTAAAGTTTGAAAGAAATACTGTTCGCGGAGGCACATAAAAATAAATATCATTTATATTGTTTGCGTTCTTTGTTCGCCTCTGACCGTTCTTTGTACGTATCTGACAATTACCATAAAGTTTTCCACTGAATTCGATATCGGTTTTTTCTTTGGGAATGAAATGTTCAATCGAATTTCTTGTTTTCAATGAATATTTTGGGTTATTGAGGCCATTTATGTGAGCGATTCATTTCAGGAGTATTATGAGCAAAAGGGCTGTTGAGACCATTAGTGCCGAGTAAAAACGTCTAAAGGAACGGGTTGTCCCGGACGCCATTTTTGAACCATTGAGTCTGTTTTAAAGTTTATCTAAAAATTTAAAGTTTAATATTCTGCGAACATGTTAAAGACGTTATCAAATTAGTTACATGCTCTTGCGCTGTGAAATTCTTAGCATAAAGTGATAAGAATATTAAGTACCAAGAATAATATCAAATAAAACTACTAGGGCCATCCAGGAAGTAGGTTTTTTACTAGCCGTAAACAGAAGCGAATCACAGTTACCTGAAAACATTTATTAAAATAGGTGCCGGAAACTTTCAACTGCTTTTCAATATAAGATCCTACCGTAATTGTAACATTTTTGTGCAATCCCATAGGATCATTTTTTGGAGTCCTTTTTCGTAAAAATCCGCCTTCATAAAAATCCTTTTTCATAAAAACACAACTTTGAAAAATCACAAGCAGTGTATTATTTTCTTTCCAAATTATTTGCTTTGCAAATAAGGTACTTGATATTATAACAGAAAAAAATGGCATGAAACCTACACTTGAAAATTACTTTTTTCTTGAGAAATCTCTGGCATTGGAGCCAACTTGTAGCACCCGTCATCAACGGGAAAATGCTGTTGACCGGATAGGTTTAAATGCTAAAAATATATGAAAATCGCTGGGAGAAAGATCGGGACTTTAAGGCGGATAGTCAAACATGTCCAACCGGAGCTCCTGCATCAGATTCTTTAAGTGACGCGTCATATATGACAAGCGTTATCGTGGATCAACACAACACTAGCACTACGATCATTCCCTGTGTCTTGTTTCTCACAGCACGTCGCAATCTCTATAGTATTCCACAGTAACAAGAGTAATCCAGAGAAGGGATGAAAGCAGACTCCTTCTCCCGCTATATAACGACGTGAATGCAATCGATTGGGAAGTGCTAATTGGTGCACGCAATAACCAAGCCCTTTATTTACCCAGCCAGCATACGTATTCGTTCATCGCAGTTCATCACTTGCCATCCGTTGGCCGTGTAGGGGAAACGTACGGTGCTGATACGAACACGTATCAGCACCGTGACAATCAATGTACGTACTAATTACAATGTTAAGGCTGTTCTTTTTGGAAATTAACAGCTTTTTAAAATATTTAAAAGCATGAGAGACTTGGAAAAGTTGTACTGTGAATTATTACAAACAATGAACTTACAGGAGTTACGAAACATTCAGGAAAAAATGCTAAACATAAGGAATTTCGCAATATTTTGCTAAACAGGTAACTCCTCGGACCATTTTTGAAGGTGATTTTTGTGCTTATGGCTTTTTTTTTTGTTTTTGTTGTTGTTGTTGTTGTTGTTGTTTAAGTTACATGAGACGTACAGCTTTACTGTTAGTTCTAGTCCATAGTGCATTTGGTGAAGAAGCCTTAATAACTTTTTTCGAACGTTTATCACTGATTTACTTTTAGAGCTGTCCGACTTCGGGCGGAACACCTGTAGTGCAGGGTTTGTGTAGTGTTTCGACTCCGGCCGTACGTGAGGTGGACAAGCGGTTCAGGAGAAGATGTAATATTCCATTTTGCGTTGTGTCAACAGCAACAACTCAGATAAAACTCTTGCAAGCCGTTTTAACTTCACTTCTATTGAAGATGGAAAACTTTACAAAATCCATGGGTGGCAAGGGGGTGGGGAAGGACTGCAAAATTTTATTGCCTACTCGTTGTTCAGCTGAAGCTGAAGTGATCTCTTCTCAGAGCGATACTATTAGACTTAGCCTACGAACGCTGCAATGCTGCGCTAACAAAAATACGCCAACAATCAAGAAAATAGGTGCTCAGATCTGCAATGGTTATGTGTAAATCGGTGCATTAATTTTATAAACCCAAACAAGTAGGTGCATATAAATTTAAAAAGGTCACCAAAACGTGTCGATGAAGGAAATCGCCAAAGATCGTATCGTTAGAGACTGCTGGCCTTAGCAAAAATAACAGCGTCGCCTACAAGTTAGCACCTGCAAAAATGAAATTATTTTCAACATATTGAAAACGGTCATAAACCACAAGAACCGGATTGCTTAGAGCGGATTTGGGGGGCGGCATATAACATGCAGCGCGCAAAATACACGGCGGGGGTTACATACGAGTGTCGAAAAATAATATGGGATGTTGGCATCACAACACCCTAAAATAACAGTATATAGAACAAAAGTGCGTCATAGTACCTGAGCGCAACTAGTGATTGCAATGATCGCATTTATATTGCGCAAAGTATACTCTTCAATTATTCGAATAAATTCATGCAAGGATTACTGCCGTAAGAGATATATAAAGAAATTCTTCACAAATAGCTAATTTTCAACTACAACAGAAATTGTAAACGATACCATTGTTGGATGCACACACTTTATATACCCTTTATAATCTAATTGTGCAATGTATCGAAATGTAACTGTGAAAGTTTCTTCTATAAAATCCATTGGAATGTAGTCATCTCAGTCAATTAAAGCACTGTTTCTCAGGTTGTGGTTTGCAAAACCCCGGGGATTCAAGAGGGGTATGAAAGTAATTCGTGAAAATGACATACTAAGGACACAACAAGGCTATACGAGGGATTCGCCTATTCGCCAATTATTTATTTTCTTTTCTTTTTGAAGTAAAACTTCTTTAGGCGCAACTAGGGAATAACTCAGATCTTTTTTTCTGACGGAAGTAACGCTCAGTAAAGGAAATGACGTATCTTTTTCCCCACTGCTACCTTCATTTGCGGAACAGCTCCCGGGGAGTTCGTTCCTGCGAACGTCAACTGTGCTACCTGCACGTCGACATTACTCCCTACCTGTTTTGAAGCAAGATCTTATGTGATCACTCTGTTCTGGACCGGCTCTTGTCGAGCCACTGTGGGATGATTTTCGCTGAACAGGCGGCGATCCTGCTGACTGTCTCTCACTGTTCTTACAGGCAGAGACCCAACCCGTCACCTCCAATAAACAAGGCCTACGCACCGAATACAGAAAGTGGCAGAATGGTGCATTATTACAATATTTAATGGAATTATGAGTTAAAATTTGACATGATTGGTTGCCATGATACATAAATGTTGTTTGTCCGTACTTAAATAGTATGTAATCTTGCTTTTAATATTGATCATGTGTTTTTGAGTTATTTATAATAATGATCCAAATGTAAATTTTTAAACAGAATAATACTTCGAGCAAAACCAGCAGAGGAAAACAAAGTTTTAAGAACACTGCCATAGAAAAACGCAATAATAGACCCTACGTGCATTCGATACCAACCGACAGAAGAAAAATCCTACGGGAAAACGTTTTAAGAAAACAGTGAAAGAATAATAATTCAACACGGGCGCTTCCTGGATGCTAACCCGATATCCAGACGGAGCAACGGTTTAAGAACACGGGTATGTAACACCACAAAGAAACAAACACTGGCTGCAAAGTGTTTAAGTACAAAATAAAATAATAACAACTGGACACTGCGTGGATTCTAACCCAACCTCAAGACGGAGCAACGGTTTAACTCGGGGATGGAACACCGCAAAGAAACGGACCCTGGCTGCAATCAATCCCAAATATTAGACAAAACATGCAGTTTAAAAACACGGATACAGAATAATAATTCGAAACCTACCAGGAGACAAAATCAACGCTTAAGAACACTGTGATAGAAAAACACAAAACAAAAAATTTACACTATCTGCATTCGAACCCAACAAACAGAGGAAAACATCAGTTAAAGAACACAGTTAAAGTATAATACTAGACTATGGACATCCCCCCCCCCGTTCAAACCCAACCTCCAGACGGAACAATGGTATAAGTAAGCAGTTAAAGAATAATACTAAAAAATAGATACTTCTTGGATTCTAAGTAATTATCATGAAGTACCGACGATTCTTACTGGAGATTTTAAAGTTAATTTTCGCTATCAAGAGTCTCAGCCGTTAGTTGAATTTTTAAAAGAAAAATTTGATCCAACTATGAATACTTCTCGACTTCAATCAACAACGTGTTTCGGTACAACGATAGACGCTGTATTTCAAGAAAATTAGCAAATTTAGAGAGTAAAATTTATGTTTCACAATATAGTTACCACAAACCTATAATTTCATACATAAAAAATTATGATGACAATCAAGTACCTACTTCCAATGAATAATATGAATATAACATTTATATGATCTTTGTAAAGTACATGAATAATAAATATAATTAAATTATAATATTATATTTATTTAAGTTAAAGTTTAATCATTTCTGTGATATGTGTCGTAAACGTCAAAGAAGTTTTACTTCAATCGCGCGTAAAGATTACACGCACACACTTTTTATTTCTTTTTTTTTTTTTTTTTTTGGGGGGGGGGGGGGGGTTAAAGAAAGTCCGCAAAAAGAAACCACGCATTTAGTAGGTGCGAAGACAGATCTATAGATAAAACAGTGCCTACAGGACAGACTTTTTTTTCTTATTACAATTCAATTTTCAAAGTACAAATTTCATCAATTTGTAAAACTGTGAATTTTTATGAAAGAAAAATTTTATATACCGAGGTATTTTTAACCACGCTTTGTTTTGTCAGCGTCTGATTATTTTTTAATTCTTTAATGTAATTAATACTGTCTGTAATAAAATGAATACTTTACATTATCAACTGCCTCCCTAACATGGAAATATCTTTTAAACAAGCAATTATTTTTATCAAAATAAAAGATGTAAGCCCATAAAGTGGAAATGTCATTAAATTTGAAAAGTATTGTAACCTTTCTACTAAAAGAAAAGCTTTTGTTGGTTCATTTTACAAAAGAGGAAATACTTTAAATCTTAAAAGGGAAACTGGGCAAGGTTTTTCTTGCCGAGCATAAGCAATTCCGTGCGTCAAGTTTTTAAAAATATGCGCTTCAGGGAAATGTGTGTAAAAACAAATTCATTTATTCGTTTGTGTCCCATATCTACCTTTGAGAATTTTTTTTCTGCGTAGTTCGCAATTACCGTAAATTTTCTCTGTAAATTCGATATCGGCTTTTTTTCTTTCAGAAAAGAAAAAAAAAAGCATTTAATCGATTTTTTCTGGTTCTGACGAATATTTTATAGGTTATTGCAGGCATTTATGTGAGTGATTCATTTCAGACGTTTTATGAGCAGAAGGCCTGTTGAAACCCATATTTTGTCAAGTCACTGAATGAACTGGAGAGTCCTCCATTTTTGAGCCTCTGACCGCCATCCCATGCATCAGGCCATCTGACGTGACAAGTCAATTTTCAAATAGTTTTTGTTTCTGTTCTGTGTAAAATATGAAAAGTTGGCAAATAAAGCGACCGGGGGCTTGGAAATTAAAGGCTTGTCATACCCCACGCCAGTTACCTAAGCGTACGGTCGTGGGTTCGATTCCTACTCTTACCCTGGTTGTAAAAAATGTCCTTTCTCTCTGCTGTATGTTGCTGTAATTGTTGTTGTTGATTCTAATGACCTCTGGCAACAGCAGAGCGGTGCCAGATCCTTTATCTAGGACGCCGATGGCCGAAAAGGGAGCGGCTTCCATTTGAATGAGCCCCAGTGGGAGGAAGACCGTCTTAGCTCAAGGTCTCCTAATTTTGAACCAATTCCAGATGAGGGACCAACTACCTGAAATCAGCAACCCAGTGGCGGCCCAGTCGTTCAAACATGGAGGACATTGGATCCACGATGGATTTTGCATGCTCCAGCTGCCATTACTGTACGTGGTCCCACAGCAGTCCAGCTGAGAGAAAAGTTCACCTTCCCAAGCACTGGGCAAGCCGGAGCTGCTTCACTTTCCGTTATCTTAAGGAAACAGAGTTTAGCGACTAGTCAACTGCGGGACTCTGTGCTACTCAAATCTTTCATTGTGTTGTCCACTTTACTTGAGAAAGATTTATAGGCTGATTCTTGAAATAAACACACAAGTCGGAAGATAAAATCCACATACAACAGCAACAACAACAAACTTTATTAGACTAATAAAGGCATAGAATTTAAACAGCAAAAACAACAAACTTTATTAGACTAATAAAGGCATAGAATTTCAAAAGCAAATATTCAACGTCATGCATCGAATTAGCAAGTAGTAATCGATGCTTCTGAGTCATCAGCTCGCGTAACTAAGAGACTATAAAAGGAATAGAGATCAGTTCTAGGTAAAGTAACATGCATTATACACACTGAAATATCTTTATTGTTATTGTTTTTAAACGTTCTGTAATTCAAATCCCCCCCATCTCCCTTGCAACAATTAGTTCCGATTGCTGAGACAAAGAACTGCATTCAAAGTTATTATGAAATGCATACAATTGCGTATAAGGTAATGCGCTGAATTTGAATGACGAGTTTTATCATCAGGCTTTTAATCTTTTGAATATGAAGCTAAAAGCCAAGATATAGTCTTACATTCAATTAAAATAACTTATATTTGGTACCTAATTTTTTAGGAGTTTTGTTATTGCCAGATTTTTTGGTTCTCTATCATTTACTAACAGAGAAGATTGGAGTAAGAAGAAAATAAAAGCACGAACCAATTTCTTTTTGTTGTTTTATCGAAACTAAGGTTGTTGGATTTATATCCTTTTTTCTTCCCGCCAGTTCTTTTCTAGGGGTGCCAACACAGGTTCTAGGTCTCTCATTTTGGAATTGGTTCAAAATCAGGAGACCACTCAAAGGAAGCAACATTCGCCCGCATACTAGGCACCGCCATAATGAAATGACCAACATTACCGGCCCTCGCAACTGTCAAGCCTATAGTCTGCAACTCACTTAGTCATTAGGAAAAATACGTATATAGTACACTCTTGATAATCCGGTGGTTAGCTAGTCCGGCACGTTCAATAATCCGATGCTCTTGGGATGCATGCCGTATTGTTTTCCGATCCGCCAACCACCGCAGATGTAAACAAACATGTCCGCTCTTGTGCTTCCCTCCCTCTTTCGCCATTGTCTACTAATTTACCTATACATTTTGTATTGTGTTTGTCTAGTCTATTACAATGTCGACCAAACGAACTGACATGACTAAGTTTGGTTCAAAAACAAGAGATTTAATTTTGGAGGGTTAAACCGGAATTTTGACAGAGTCCAGGTTCAGCGTAACTATATAGTAGCATACCATGTATCTTAGATTTATTCGAGGTTAGAAGTTTCTTTTTTTTTTTAATTCCATCCTTTTGTTCTATTATTGTCAACGTTTATGTAGTTGTTAAAGCTATTATAAAGTTATTGTAAAAGAATATTTTATCTATTCCGTGGTCGATTTCATATGATTTCGAAATGTGCTTTATTCTAATAATTTAAATTGCGTTACAGTTTTTCCCCCCTGAAGCATGAGTTTATAAAAGAAAATTATGCTTAAAGCATACTTATGTAAGATTATACTTTTATAGCATCTATATTTATGTAAGAAAATTGAATTTACGTTTATAGAATTAATTTATGTAAGAATTATTTTCTTTGAATTGGAAAAAATAAGTATTTTATTTTTAAATTGAAACACTGGAGAGAAATTTACAATTTTAATCTTAAAGAATATTAGCATATATGTTAACATTACAATACTATATCCCATCACTTTTCACATCTTCAAACAATACATTTTAAATAAAAGCATTTTACTATTAATGAAATGTATTTCACTATAAGTTCTGAATAACGTCCTAGAAAAAAACGTTCTTTCAACTTTAGCAGGCGTTCCCAGAAGCAGTTGGAAGGGGAACATCAGAAGGAGACTGAACAAGACATTAAATAAAGTCGCTCAGCTAATGATTCCGTTCAGAGTTACCTCAAGAGACTTTGCACCTAATGAAGAAGAAAATTCCAACTGGTTAGACCAAGTCATACAGGAAAGACGTCCTCTTTCAATAAGTTAGTATTCTCGGGAGTGACATCCAGGATTCCAACTCTCAAGATATTACGATCTCAAAGCAAAGAAAAAAAAAAGGATGAACCTGCTGAGGAGCGTCAAAGACGTAAATGCATGAACATAACGTGTAGCTCTAAAACGAGCTGTGGAAACATATGGTTACCGGCAGCAGGCAGCAGCGCATGGCTCAAATACGTGAACGTGCAGCTCAAACACGAGCAGGTGAAACAGTAGATTGAGCATTTGGAAGGAGAACGACGAAGAATAGCGAGACGTCGACAAGCACTTCGGGTAAACACTCTTAACTCTACAAGGCTCAATTTTCTTTCTGTGTCTGAAATAAATATATGTGATAGTGATCATTATTTTGGGGGAAATAGTTTAAAAAATAATAACCTAATATTTTACTAGAAAATCACTTTTTTATTTGAGTTTAGTATGCTGTACACTGGGCCTTCACTATTCTTTTTTGGTATTTATTTTGAAATTTTAGTATTCAAATCATTTCTTGACAGGACGAATTCTAACACAGTAATTTTTTCCAGTTCAAAACTCTTCGCTAACTATTTTTTGCTAATTTCCTAAAATAAACAAAACCACATTCGAAAGATTAGTGTTTAAATTTCGATCAGTTTTGGCAATAATATGAACAGTAAGTACATCTACCCCCCAAGAGCTTGAATTATATCGTTGCTATCTATGTATAATTACTCTTAAAAACCGACAGACGTCTAGAGTAGTATTTTATAAACTCAGAGGCACAATTAAAGTGGTTGTGTTCCACATATGGTGCCAGGTGCCTTGAAGGGTTAATTATCTTCAAAGCCGCCACAAATGCGGATACTTCCTACATTAGTTTACAACCTTTTAACATTGCTTGCATCAACCGTGCAGCTTTTCATTTTCCTGTAGAATGAGTAAAAAAATCAGATTGACAGAAATCTTTTTGGGGATTGTTGCCCAGATTGATGTAAGACACAGATGGGCAAACTACGGCCCGCGGGCCAAATCCGGCCCACGAGTGGAATTTTAATTAGCCGGTCCGACGGAAATTGAAAGAATATATATATTTACTAGCTGAAGTACCCGTTCTTCGCACGGGAATGAATGGACTTTTTAATATTACGATTTGTGGTGATTACTATTCATTGTAATAAACAGATATAGCAAAGTGGATATCGCGTTATATTGTGTTCAATAATCATGCATACCGAATTGCAAGGCAATCGTTTGTATGGTGCAGAAGGCCATGCGGCGTAGCGCAATCTAGTGGCGAGTTTTAGCAAAACGGATACGGCGAAAATATTTTTCGCATTCAGATATCGATGTATATAAATTTTCATGACTATCGGCTGGACAGTCCTGAAGTTCATGTGTTGACGCGACATCTAGTGGCAAGTTATAGGAAAATGGATAGCGCCAAACTCTTCCCCGTGTTCAAATATCTATGTATACCTATTGTCATAGCGATTATTTGCACAGTCAAGAAGTGATACACTGCAGGACCATCTAGTGGTTCAATAAAGTAATGATTTGCTACAGCGCCGTCAAGTGGCGAGTTATAGCAAAATAGATAACGCCAAAATATTCTAATTGTTCAAATAGCTATGTATACTGATTTTCATAGCGACCGTGTTCAACTATCTATGTATACCAATTTTCATAACGATCATTTGCACAATCAAGAAGGGATACACTGCAGGGCCATCTAGTAGTTAATTAAAGTAATGATTTGCTACAGCGCCGTCAAGTGGCGAGTTATAGCAAAATGGATGACGCCAAAATATTCTCATTGTTCTAATAGCTATGTATACTGATTTTCATAGCGACCGTTTGAATGGTCAAGAATTTGGCCTGCTGCAGCGTCATCTAGTGGCGAGTTAAAATAATAATGCATTGCAGTGTCATCTAGTGATGAGTAACATCAAAAGGAACGCAGTTAGAATATATTCTTCGTGCTCAAATGTGTAAGTATAAAAAATTTTATGCCTATCGGTCGAACGGTATAGACGTTTATGCTTTGCAGCGCCATTTAGCGGCAAGTTACAGCAAAATGGATAGTGAAAAATATTCTCCGTGTTCTAATATTCGCGTGTACCAAATTTCATCGAAATCGGTTGGACGATATTCGCATAGCAAACGGCTAAACGGAATAGAATTCAACGTTGTGCTGCGGCACCAAGTGGCAAGTTAAGGAAAACGGATAGCATAAAAACCTTCTCCATCATAAAAGACTTAGGTGAACCAAATTTCATCGTGCAACGGTGCTCAACGGTGCTGGAGTTTTTCAACCTCATAAACACATACCAACATTCATTTTTATCTATAACCAGTGTTATTATATATACCAGTCTCAAATAAAATCCAGTTTCAAATCTAAGCCTCGCCAAAGTGCCAACATACGCCATTTTGCAAGAGTTTTTTCAGGGAATCATTCGAAGCATTGACTTAGCAGCAATCAATATGGGAAATGGTTCGACCGCCAAAGAGTAGCACGCATTTATTTGAAAATTGGAATTCCTTAATACAGCCGATTTTTTTTTAAATTATCAACTATAATGTGTTTTATTCATCGTTACTCCGATGTACTAAATGAGAAGATTTCAATTTTCTGAAATTTGGCGGAATTCCCCCAACTTAAATCAATGTACTCAATTGGCGAGAATTCTGAAGTTAGATCGCTTGAAATCCCTTAATAACTGCATTATTTCTTCACGGATCATTAAAATTTAACGCTGTATTCTAATAAAACCTTTGCACTTGTTTTCAAAAATCTATTTCCTTAAGCTCTCAATAAATTGCGCCAAGCCGAAAACTGTGCAAACCGCTAGAACTCACTTACTCAAAATCCATATTTCAGCCATTTTATTTTTTCGCCAAACTAAAAAAATTTACACATTAGCCTCGGAAATCTTCAATTCTTATTGTTTTGCGTGTAAAGCATTACATTCCTGCTCTGATTTCCCATGCACACGATATTATAATTTTAAAAAAAATAACCTTACGAATATAAACTAACAAAAAAAATCATTATTATTCTTTTATTTTTACTTTGAGAATTTAAAACATTTTATTCGGCAAAATCGCCACACATGGCAACCACGATCCTTATTTCACACTTTTTTCACTACAGGGGTTACAATTACGGAAAGATTTTTGCGTGAAGAGCATAAAAAATCTCTTAAATTCCGGGAACGGGTGGACTTTCAAAGTTTTAAAGTGGACTATGATTTATTCTATATTATTTTACATAGCATATATTATTAGCATTATTTAATAATATATTAATATAGCATTATTTTACATAGCATATCTGTGCTAAATTTCAGGCCGATAGGTCCATTTTTGTGGATTTGTATACGAATCAAATCCACAAACAAACAAACAAACAAACAGAATTTCATTTTCATTTATAAGATATATTATATATCCATATTATGAAGATGACTTGAAAAAAGTGCATTTTGAGTTCGAACGCAGATTTCAAGATTTCAGTGCCAATCAAACAGAATTGGATATTTTTACCATGCCTTTCAACGTCAATTGTGAAGCAGTGAGGTCCGATTTGCCGCTTGAATGAATTGCATTGCAATCTAACAATCATCTCAAGCAGTTGTTTCTAAATATGCCAGAGTTTTACAAATCATTATCGAAAGTAAGTTTATCAAATTTAATATCTCACGCCCAGAAAATCAGTGCTACGTTTGCTTCATCTAATATATGAGAACAAGTTTTTCACCTATGAACCTGTGCATCTCACTTCGAACCTCCATAAGGAACTCTTAAAAATGAAATTGCAATTTCATTCATCTCATTAACATATTTAAATTGTAACACTTGTATATTGTTCTTGAAATTTTAGAAAAAATTATCTTGGCCCGCCAAACTTTTCTTTTTGATTTTTGGCCCACGACCGGAAAAGTTTGCCCATTCCTGATGTAGGATATCCTGATTTTCCTAATGAATTAGTGCGGTTGTTCCTTCGATGCAATCCACATTCCAAAGAATTTCATAAAAGAATTCGAACTTTGAAAGCATGTTTTGCAATGGCTTTATTCACAGTATATGAAACTATTAACATTCGAGGTGCGTACAGCTAGGTTGCGAACAGTCTATAATAGACTTTATGAGATTAGAACAAACTCATTTATTTGGTAGGTCATCCAACTCAAAATCCTGATGCTGAATTTGAACAACCTCAATATGAATCAGATATATTTCTAAGATAATCAAAACGCTGTTAATGAATGCATGAACAATTCCTATTGTATCAGCCGAGATCTTCGTTGACACTTCGTTGACGTACTCTCTGCTGCAGAAGGAAAGGAGGCACCTTACGTTAAACTACTTTTTTCTCAACCCTGATGGCACCGGCCATCGAATATTTAGCATCCCTCTTCAAAACAAAGTATGTGCCATTGTAACATTGAATGCCAACCGAAGCTTTCCTGATAATGAATGAGTGATCCGACAACGATGTAAATCTTTGGTAATCATGAAGATTATTGATAAGTGTCCAGCCATTTACGTACCTATTATTTTACACTTAAGGAGCCCTTAGATTCTGAGCATGCCTCGATAACCTGGTACTGAAAGAAAAAAAGACAAAGTAACGAACACCATCAAAACATTTTATCTTTGAATCTTTTCCCCAACTCTCCTACCGAAAAATCAATGAATTACATGGGAGATCTAAAACAAATAAAATATACGATATTATTAGGGTGGAAAATAAGAAACAAAAATTACAAAAAACCTTTTTAAAAAATTTCTTTTGTGTGGATTTCTACGTTTTCACTTTTCCATCCGTCAAAACTTTCAACTGAACAATAACTTTATTGTTCAAAAAATATACTTTTTATCAAAGTTTTAAAACTACTACTTGTTATGATGTTATTCTATTTATGTCCTTTTATTTTTTTGGACGACTTTTTATTTCACAATTACCATATTTTTTTCTGTTTCTCTCTTTTCTCTTTTCAGTACGCAGTATTGATATCTTTTGAAAAGAAGAAAGGTCTGAGTAGAATTTCCTGTTTCAATGAATATTTTATTCAAGAAATATATATATATATACTAGCTGAAGTACCCGTTCTTCGCACGGGAATGAATGGACTTTTTGACATTAATATTTGTTGTGATTACTATTTATTGTAATAAAGAGATATAGCAAAATGGATATCGCGTTATATTGTGTTCAATAATCATGCATACTGAATTTCAAGGCAATCGTTTTTATGGTGCAGAAGGCGATGCGGCGTAGCGCAATCTAGTGGCGAGTTTTAGCAAAACGGATACGGCGAAAATATTCTTCGCAATTAGATATCGATGCATACGAATTTTCATGACGATCGGCTGAATAGTCCTGAAGTTCATGTGTTGACGCGACATCTAGTGTCAAGTTATAGGAAAATGGATCGTGCCAAACTCTTCCCCGTGTTCAAATATCTATGTATACCTATTTCCATAGCGATCATTCGCACAGTCAAGAAGTGATACACTGCAGGGCCATCTAGTGGTTAATTAAAGTAATGATTTGCTACAGCGCCGTCATGTGGCGAGTTATAGGAAAATGGATAACGCCAAAATATTCTCATTGTTCAAATAGCTATGAGTACTGATTTTCATAGCCACCGTTTGAATGGTCAAAAATTTGGCCTGCTGCAGCGTCATCTAGTGGCGAGTTAAAATAATAATGCATTGCAGTGCCACCTAGTGGTGAGTAACATCAAAAGTAACACAGTTAGAATATATTCTTCGTGCTCAAATGTGTAAGTATAAAAAACTTTATGCCGATCAGTCGAACGGTATAGAAGTTGATGCGTTGCAGCGCTATTTAACTAATTGCAGCGATATTTAACTAATATATTATTATATATTAGTTAAGTTACAGCAAATGGATAGTGAAAAATATTCTCCGTGTTCTAATATCCGCGTGTACCAAATTTCATCGAAATTGGTTGGACGATATTCGCATAGCAAACGGCTAAACGGAATAGAATTCGACGTTCTGCTGCGCCAGCTAGTGGCAAGTTAGAGGAAAACGGATAGCATAAAAACCTTCTCCATGATAAAAGACTTAGGTGAACCAAATTTCATGGTGATCGGTGAAACGGTGCTGAGTTTTTCAACCTCCTACACACATACCAACATTCATTTTTATCTATAACCAGTCTTATTATATATACCAGTCTCAAGTAAAATCCAGTTTCAAATCTAAGCCTCGCCAAAGTGCCAGCATACGCCATTTTGCAAGAGTTTTTTCAGGGAATCATTCGAAGCATTGACTTAGCAGCAATCAAAATGGGAAATGGTTCGACCGCCAGGCATTTTTTTTGAAAAGTGGAATCCCTTAATACAGCCTCATTTTTTAAATTATCAACTATAACATGTTTTATTCATCGTTACCTCGATGTACTAAATGCGAAGATTTCAATTTTCTGAAATTTGGCGGATTTCCCCCAAGTTAAATCAATGTACTCAATTGGCGAGAATTCTGAAGCTACATCGCTTGAAATGCCCTAATAACTGCATTATTTCTGCACGGATAGTTAAAATTTAATGCTGTATTCGAAGAAAACCTATACACTTGTTTTCAAAAATGCTATTCCCTTAAGCTCTCAGTAAATTGCGCCAAAAATCCTAAAACTGTGCAAACCGCTAGAACTCACTTTCTAAAAATCGGCCTATCAGCCATTTTATTTTTCGCCAAACTAAAAAATTTACATATTAGTCTCGGAAATCTTCGATCCTCATTGTTTTTTGTATAAAACATTTCATTCCTGCTCTCATTTCTTATGCGCACACGATATTATAATTAAAAAAATAACCTTACAAATATAAACTAAAAATATCATTATTATTCTTTTCTTTTCACTTTAAGAATTTAAAACATTTTATTCGGCAAAATCGCCACACATGGCAACCAAGATGCTTATTTCACACACTTTTTTCACTACAGGGGTTACAATTACATAAAGCTTTCTGCGTGGAGAACATACAAAATCTCTTAAATTCCGGGAACGGATGGACTTTCAAAGTTTTAAAGTGGACTATCATTTATTCTATATTATTTTACTTATATCTGTGTAAAATTTCAGGCTGACAGGTCCATTTTTGTGGAATTGTATACTACCCAACTCAACAAATTGACAAACAGAATTTCATTTTTATTTATAAGATTACCTACGCTTGTTTTTAAAAATACCCTCTCATTAAATTGCGCCAAGCGCTAGAATCATAGAAAATCTGACACACTTTCAGATTTTAAATACGCACTAAAGTGTTATATATAAAAAGAGTTATAATCCATGGGTCTTCCCTATTTTCGTTCCTTCTTTTATTAAGTTGGAAAGTGTATCATTATTCATGAGTATGATTAAACAAAATTAAAATTGATATTTCTAAAATCCTTTTTTCTGGATGTAATATATTAGAAATAGATGCAGAAAAGCTGTTCAGAAAAATGCACAATTCCAACTGAATGAAAATTTCAAAAACTTATACGCAGGTGTATTCATAACCCAAATAGCAGACGATTAAATTACGATAAATAGCGCCAAGCGTTAGAATCCTCCACAAAATCGGACATCAACCCCTTTTATTTTTCGCCCAATTAAAAAGTTGCACATTTATTTTCGGAAAATTTCCAAATTCTATTTTTCTTTTGAGTATAAATCATTTTCATTCCCGCTCTGATTTCACATGCACACGATATTTTAATTTAAAAACAACCTTACAAATAATCTAGTCAAAATAAAAAAAATCGTTATTCTTTTAATTTTACTTCAAGAGTCTGAATCATTTAATGAACTGCCGAATGTGGCAACCTAGATAAGCTTAATTGTCGCTTAATGCACTGTGGGGTTACAATTACGAAATGGCGGAAAGCAAAAATTAGCGTTTTTATCGATATTTCCTAAAATAGTTCGAATTTTGAAAAAATCGCTTCGAGGTGTGTCGGGACCTGTCATGGAAAATTTCCGTTCAAAATTTGGTAGGTCTACGATCACCCGTTTGCGAGCTACGCGAGACACAGACAAACAAACAGTTTACACACATTGTTTTATTAATATAGATACCAGTCTCAAATAAAATCCAGTTTCAAATCTAAGCCTTGCCAAAGTGCCAACATACGCCATTTTGCAAGAGTTTTTTCAGGGAATCATTCGAAGCATTGACTTAGCAGCAATCAAAATGGGAAATGGTTCGACCGCCAGGCATTTTTTTGAAAAGTGGAATCCCTTAATACAGCCTCATTTTTTAAATTATCAACTATAACATGTTTCATTCATCGTTACCTCGATGTACTAAATGCGAAGATTTCAATTTTCTGAAATTTGGCGGATTTCCCCCAACTAAAATCAATGCACTCAATTGGCGAGAATGCTGAAGATAGATCGCTTGAATTCCCTTAATAACTGCATTATTTCCGCACGGATCATTAAAATTTAACGCTGTATTCTAATAAAACCTTTGCACTTGTTTTCAAAAATCCGTTTCCTTAAGCTCTCAGTAAATTGCGTCAGCAGCGCGGAAACAGTGTAAACCGCTAGAACTCACTTTCTCGGCATTTGAGCCATTTTATTTTTTCGCCAAACTAAAAAATTTTAACATATTAGCCTGGGAAATCTTCAAATCTTATTGTTTTGCGTATAAAACATTTCATTCCTGCTCCGATTTCCCATGCACACGATATTATAATTTTAAAAAAAATGACATTACGAATATAAACTAACAAAAAAAAAATCATTATTATTCTTTTATTTTTACTTTGAGAATTTAAAACATTTTATTCGGCAAAATCGCCACACATGGCAACCACGATCCTTATTTCACATTTTTTTGACTACAGAGGTTACAATTACGGAAAGCTTTTTGCGTGGAGAACATAAAAAAATCTCTTAAATTCCGGGAACGGGTGGACTTTCAAAGTTTTAGAGTGGACTATCTTTTATTCTATATTATTTTACACATCTGTGCCGAATTTCAGGCTGATAGGTCCATTTTTGTGGATTTGTATACGAATCAAATCCACAAACAAACAAACAAACAAACAAACAAACAAATAAACAAACAAACAAACAAACAGAATTTCATTTTTATTTATAAGGATATTCCGGTCTCGCATACTGTGAACAACAAAGCTATTATTTACACATTTTCAAATTTTTCTTCGTCTCCGTATGCCCCCTTACCCCGTTTCACTCCGTGTGAAATATTGATACATAATGTTGTTATGTTTCGAAGTTGTGCGGGGGTAGGAATATTGTTGATTTGTCCAGTAGCAACTTATGGTCAGTCACTGAAATAGGTAAACATCGTTTTCAGTGGCAGCTCGTCATTACGGTCCAGTGGGGCCAGGCCCCCACCGACTAACAACCATCTAAATCAAAGCTTCTTCTTATTATGTAGCACCGTTCTTTTAAAAATTTACCTTTATTGAAAAGATGCACGCATCTTAATCTATTTTAATACTATCCATTAAAAAAACGCACTTAAAGAAGATATAGTTACGACTTTTTCCTATCTTAGCCATGCACGGGACCATGATCTTGTTTGCCCTGAAATTGGGGCATCTTTTTTCTGTTTTCCGCCGGGTTGACATTTTTCACATTGTGCACAATAAATCAGATTGACGCGACATTAACTTGGCTTCTAAACGTCTTATTTGGCGCTGTCTTCGGGGTCCAGATCTTCGGGCCCTAGCAAGGTGATCTACAAGACTGCATGGGGAAATTTCGCCAATCGGCAGCTATTGGCGAAATTAACGGTTCAGCAGGAAATCATTTTTTATTTGCGTGATCGTATTTTTGCACTGCAGTCAGATATTTTTCTGTTTTGTTATTTTTGATTTACGAAATGCGATGTGTAAATGTATTTTGTATGTTTAATATTAACTTTAAAGTAAATAAATCATTTAAAAATTATGAACTACCAGCTATAAAGAACATAGGTACTAAATGAAATTTAAATGTGGTTTTTTGATTAGTAATGGAGTAAACTTTTCAATATTAACTTAATAAGATAAAAAAAATAGCAGAAGTTATATAGTAATTTTGATAATCATTTGACATTTGAAAAACTGTAGATACAAATACTGTGTGCATGGAGGGATAGGTTGCTCTATATGTATATATTTGTTCCCGATTTTAATTGGCGCTATTTTTTTTCCACCACTGAAACAGGTCATGAGCCGCCACTGATCGTTTTTAATAGCCCTTTCCAACAAAATTAAAAAGTATTTGCACATTCGGTTTGTTTGCTTGTCTATTTTTTTTTCGCTTTTGTAACGGAAAATATGTTTGCATTCATACGAAATTTCGCTGACGTAACCTAAAATCCAGCTGTGGCCAAATTGTGGCTGCTGATGGACACGAGACGAAAAATAGTTGGCTCGCGTCTCGCAAAACAGCATATAAGCTTGGTCTCGTCTCGGAAAATGTGTGTCTCCTCTCGCAAAAAGTCTCGCGTCCATCCCAAATCGTGGTGTAAGCTCCAAACGTGGTACATTGGATGATTTCAATCCTTGTGCGTAGTTGTTGTTTTGAAACAGACTGAAGATTGTAGAGATATTATCGTGCCCAGAAATACTTTATTTCTTATCATTTACGATGCCACTTTAAAAGTATGTCGTTGTACATTCCAAAAAGCAACGTTTTCAAAAATCAAACATCTCTGAACACCTAACAAACATCAGAAAAATTAATTTTAAAATCGTCTTCCTCGGAACCACAATGTCAGTCTCATGTTCACACATTATTACTTTTCCTCCTTTAACCCTTTGAGGCGCAACACTTTCCCAATGCTAAAAAAAAGGGCAGCCGTTGCCATCGCTCGACTTAACAACCAGCAAGATGGCGGACTTAACTACCAGCAGATGGCGCAGCTGTGCGGCAAAGCCAGCTGCGTCAAAAAAAGGGTCTCTAGATCTGTGGCACGCGATGAATGTTTCGATCTTCCGCCATATTGCTGGTAGTTAAGTCGAGCGATGGCAACGGCTGCCATTTTTCAGCATTGGCAATCTATCCAGCTGTTCTCGCATTCTTCCATTTTTCAGCAGATGTCAGTGCTGTTAAAAGTAATCGTGACCATTTTTTTAGGGGAAATGGCGTGCTAAAAAGTAAAGGATTCTCGTGGAGCTATGTCACCCGAAACTATTTTTATGGAAATCAAATCTATCATTCGTAACTGGCAACAGTCAAAACGTCGGAGTTTGGTGTTCCCAGAGCGGGAACACTGCGCGTTAAAGGGTTAAACGGGAATCTACTCGTTTTATATTTTCCAACCGTGATCGCAAGGAGTTAAAAGTAGTGCTTGAGTTGTAATAGGGCGCATCTGAACTGGACGATGAAAATAAATTGGCACATGATATGCAAAAGCTTAGCTATGTCTGCTATAGTCATTAGCATTAAATATACGTAGCAGGTTCAAAAATTATGTAACAAGAACTCTCATGCGTGCATATATTACCCGAGCGATTGAAATGATTTGCACGGGTAGAACAGATAATCACACGAATCAAATGCCACAAGATGAAGATCGGTTGCACGGGGTTTTCTACAGCGCTTTTTATTACTACAGCGCTTTTTATTACTTTTTATTACTTACTCCATCAAGTTGTAAATTGCATCATTTACCTGTTCAATAAAACGTTTCTTTGGAATTCAAATCTGTATTAAAATTCCATACTATAGCAGTTTTACAATCTTCGAGAGGTATATTCTGACTGTACTTATAACAAACCATAGCTTTTGTAAGTTTCTCGCCAAATGTAGAAGATATCGCCGAGTTAGATTGAATTTTTGGAGACGTACTTTTTGCGCCAAATTTGGAAATAAATCCTAAAAAATTGGCGACATTTAACATTTTATTCTCCCCCCCCCCCCGATGGTTATCCTATTGACAAATGAAACGAAAAAGTGTCCCCGCAAATCATGTCCACAAAAATATGTCAACAGAAAAACCCGGCGTGAACAAAACAGGCGACTAGTGCTAATGAAAGGGAAAAAATATAACTTAATGAAGCAGAATGAATTATTTAAGAGGTCAAATTTGAATTTGTATGACAAAAATATAATAAGTGTCTAAATTTGTCACTACCAATTCCGGATCTTACCAAATTCTTACCGCCGTTACTCCAATACAATAAATAAGATTTGCTTAAAAAAAAAAAAAAAAAAAAAAAAAAAAAAAAAAATCTGCCATACCCACAGCGGACGATTTGTTTGTTTGTTTGTGGGGTTACGGCCAATTATCTGCACTAGGGATCTAGGCCAAGGGAGGGATGCCCTCCATGGAGGTCTTTCTGAGCTGTCCTAACCCGTATTTTTCGGAGAAAAACACGGTAAATTCCGAACGATCAGGTCGAGGGACACGATCTGGGTTATCCCAAACCGGTCTAACATTCGGCTTGAAATTTTGTACAGATATGTAAAAACATATGGGAAAAGCCGTAGATTAATTTGAAATCCAGAAAACTCACCAGTTTCCCGTTTTTAACAATTTTTAGATCCATAAAGTTTCCCTATAGATTAAAAAAAGAGACTGGCTTGAGACTTATTTTGCATGAATTGAATATATAGCATTAAACGTTATATTAAATTGATAATTTCAAAGAGTACGACACGAGAAAATTAAATTAATCATGTTTCGGACAGTTACCTTTGAATAGCTATTTGAGATTAATAAGATTGAATGCCGCCCTTTAACAAGATGCAGGCATAAATAAACATTTTTAGTTTTATGCATAATGCGTTAGAAATGGATACAGGTTGAGAGGATCTTATTTTTACTCTACCGCTCAATTTTAAATTGCAAGGGCGATTACAGCTTTTCCGTTGTTAAACAGAGAATACACCAGAGAAACTAGGTTTGCGTGACATAATCAAGCCTCTGTTTGCATCATAAACAAACGCAGATTCCTCTAACTAATTAGCTCAGCTACTAATTCGAATATCGTTGCTGACTGCTTTCAGATGTAACGTGAATGCGTGTTATAAACCCTTTTAAAGACCTTTGCTGAAGACCCACCCCGCTAGGCAGATACCCCAACTGTAAGTTTGCATTAGACACAAAATCTATTGATGTTGTTGTTTTGTTAAGGCGAAGAAAGCTACGCGAAAGCTATCTGCCAAAGGAAGGGGGAGCCATGGTCGGAGGACTTTTTAAGGGGTTCTGTTCACGTTACATCTGAAGAAAACCACCCAAGGACGTACCCAGGGGTGCGTTCCAGGGGTCCGGACCCTCCCCCCAAATTTTGTTTTTTGTTAACAAAATAACAATGATGATGTCTTTTTGTGGAAAATTCTGCCTTTTTCACAATTTTGGACCCCTTCCAATTTTTTTTTTTCTGGGTACGTCCTTGAAACCACCCAAAACTCCAGACCGTTAGATCCACGGCCGCGAGCTGGGAGCGGACCTTCACGCTCCAACCATCGGCCAATGTTCAGTGTCTTATACACTCCGCCACTGGTCGGTCGTATATTCTATTGAAACTGGTATATAGATATAGATATTTCTTCCTATCGATATAATGTTTCTAATAAAATATATGGTACATTGGAATAACATTCATGTGTATTTTTACGATTAATGTCCGAAACTTCGCCTAAATACGGGGTAGGATCCCTTTGAAAGTCCTCCACAAAGGGCAATCCCCACCTCGGCCTAGATTCCTCGCACAGATAATTATCTATAACACCTCATTTCGCATTTCTTACGATCAATGCATATTTGCAACAGTAATAAAAGCTAGGCAAACCTGAAATAATTAACATTTATTTTTTATTACAAAAAAAAAGTCATTGTCAGACGGCTTAATTTTTTGAAACAGAAATATAATTTCAGTTATAAAAATAGAACGCTGTGGAAATCATAATAATCGCCTTCTTATGAATTTTTAACCAAACACACTTTCCTTTTTTTTTTCAGGATAAAAGAATAATTTGGAGTAAAAAACAGCAAAATTATTCAAATCGTTTTGCGTAGTATACAAATGGCAAATATATTTTTGAACTGAAATATTGAAGCAAAAGAATACATCTAGAAGTTAATTAGTTTGAAAAAGATTATTAGCACATAACTACCCATGAATATTTATGAGTTTCCTGAAGTTTATACTTTAATTTTATCTGCCTTTGGAAATTTCTCATGTTATTAGATCTTGTGTTGTACAAACGTGGAAAAACTAAATTCACTATTCCAGTATGAATTTGGAATCCCTAATTTAAAAAAAAAAAAAAAAAAAAAAAAAAAAAAAAAAAAAATCTGAACTAATCACTACAATATTTAAAATTAATCTTAATATCTTAACTGAAAGTTATTTTAAAAACTTTTTAGTATTTATATGTTATATTCTCTTTTCGTGGTTTCTCAGTTCAGGTAATTACATAAGTTTGTCTAAATAAAAACCATTCTTTTACAAGATGAAAATTGTAAATATTCTTTTTAGAGTACAATTTAAAATTAATGTTAAATTATCAAAATTTTTTTACCATTAGCTTTTCAGTTATTTTTATCGTCAGCTTTAGAGTTGGAAAATAAGATTCCTTTTATTAATTTTAATTCAAGTAATCCAGACCTTCATTTATAACTCTCCATGCTTTTATTTGTTTGTGCTGATGAAGCATACATTTTTTTGTTTGTTTGTTTGCTGTTTTCATATAACTACTATCAAGACCCGCCTAGTGATGTTTAAAATTTCAAAATGCATTAAATAAAATTTCATAGAGCTATAGTGCTGCCATCTGCTACAAAAAATATGAACAATACTATTTACAGTTAACTCCACTAGATGGCAGCACCAAAAATGTTGAAGAGAGAATCGAATTAACTAATAATTCCAATGCATTACGCTCTACGGGTATTCATTGTTTAAAGCGTATTTTAAAGACATTCATCTATTCAAACAAAACAAACTTATCGTATGTTTTTAAGGATTACAAAATAAAGCCCTTCATATAGAAAATAGTGTATGTAGCAATAGAGCATTTCGACGAACTTAGCGACAGGTCTCCATTCTCCGTGACAGCTCTTTGTCCTCGAATTGTATTTCAATGGAAGAAACTCAATTTTTAACATTCAAAAAATATATTAAATTCCACTTTTTGGAGTATGTAATGGATGGAACGAGTTAAAAAAAAAATTCAACCTCGATTTTACAGCGGAATTTTTATGTTTTGGGGTGATCAAAGACAATTAAAATCGATGTTTCTAATACCTTTTTTTTTTTTAATAGGAAAACAATGGGAGAATGTGTGCAGAAAGGATGTGCAGGCGGCTGTTAATCAGATGGCATTACTGAAACGTCACGTCAAAATGCTGTGTTATAGTTACTTTTACTTTTTTTCCTGGTGTACTCAAAAGAATTCCAATACATTATGGTCTATGGCAGTTCAGACATATTTGTGTGTTTTAAGCATGATACATGATGTATATATAGACGTCTATAGTGACTACTCTTCATTTAAAGAATGGAAAGAACATTTAAAGTTCTTTACAGAATCTCACAAAATTGCATTAATAGTGAAGCAGGTTTTCTACATTCATACATCCGATTAACTTGAAATTTTGAAGACGTATGAAAAATCAGTGATAATGCAAAAATATTGTAAATGGTATACTTATCATTTATATTTCTTTTACAAAAGCATACAAAATAACTTCAATACCTTATAGTCTTTTGTAATATTACAGTCTTAATATTGTTTAAAATCGTTTGTGTGTGTGAGGAAGGGGGGGGGGACATCATGGCATAGTGGATAAGACACTGAATATGTTAGACGGCTGAAGTGTAAGGTCAAACGTTCTGGCTTCCCGCGCGGCTGTTAATTTAACAGTCTGGAGTTTTAATCGGATTTCTCTAGATGCCAAGTGAATACGCATTGGAACCCTGTGTTACATTTTTAGCATGTGCGTCCATTAAATGTAATTCGTGCCTTTGATCAACTTAAACTGCAACTCGTAATATCCTAGCTAAGGCCTCTTTTTTAACATGTTTTTCCGATATTGGTTTCATACAAGGCAATGGCGTAGCCAAGGGGCAGGGCGGAGAGGGTTGGAGGGGGTCACATCCCCCCCATGAGGAATTTTTTGCCATACAAAATGTACAGCTGCGGAAAAAAAAAAAGTCCCACTTGCTCTTTATTTCGCCGTCATTCGTCGTACAGCAAAGTTATATATACCATTCGTTTGCAAATAACGCATACTTTAATTTACTATTAATTTAATTTGCATAAGGAGCCGTCTTCATATTTAATTCTGCATCAACTTCGTTTTTCTCAATGGCAACAATATGGCTAAGTTTTCGCCTTTCATTAATTTCGCTCGCGAGAGTTAAAAGAAATTAATATCATTTTCAGGGAAAATATTGTTTCCATCTCTTTTAAAGTTTTTTGTAGAGAATATCAAGGGTAGAATAGAATATTTAGTCTGTGGTCCAAATGAACCGTGAGTTCATAACTTCCTTGGTTCGTACACATGATTTAAGGGAAAAATGCAAAATGACTGCTCACGATTTTGGAAATGTTTGTAATTTTGAAATTGTTATTGAGTATTTCCGTTGATGGTTCTCTTATACAGGTGAAATGTTGGCAGGAGTTAGAGGCTGCTCTCTGCTCTTCTGACTACAAGCTTGAATATTACTCAGCTATGGTCGAACTTGAAGAATGATTTCCTGATAGAAAATTTATTTGTTTGAATTTCGTGTAAAAAACGCAATTACTTTTTTTCCGACCCACTATTATCACTGTGTTTGTTATTTCACTTTCTTCATTTAATACTATCGTCTGCAATGTGCAATATTCTGAAGACTTTTGGCGGTATTTTAATTTATAGTTAGATGAAAATTTAGACAGAAAAACGTGATTTTGAATGTTTTTTTTTTGTTTTTTTTGAATGTTTGATAAAGTATGGGGAAGGCCAAAGACCTTATGCTTCCGATATTAAAAAAGGTCACATTCACGCCTGGAAAGTTGAGGATGTTAGTTTTTCAGAAATAGGACGTTGTATTAGAAGACATACATCTACTGCATCTAATTCTATAGCTGGAAAATATTTTTATTTTATTTGGAGGAATATGGTAGCGGACGCAACAATACACGCTTTATAGAATCCCTATCAAACTGTAAAAACCTCTAATTTATTTGCTTCAAAATTTGATATTTTTAATACTGGTATCGTTTACTGTGTTTTTGCACAAAATAAATCTAATTTACGTTTATTTTATGCAATTTTCAAAAAAAAATTCACTTAATAAATTTATATATGGTCCCTTAACTCATGAAAATAACACATTTTATTTAATATAAATTAAACTACTGAACGTAAAAATTTGAAAATTTGCACAGCCATGTAATATTACTTTCTGCATCTATTTCCATCGAAATTTGACTAGGTCGCAATTCATAATTTTTTGAAATATTAATTTAATAATTCATAATTAATATTGATATTTTATTAAAAATCATAATAACATTAAATTATGTTTGGGTCGTTTAGTTCTAATAGTACGAATAAAAATCAGCTTCTTATTATGAATATTATATGAGATATGAATTGAAGTATGAAAAAATATTTTAACATATGGGGAGGGGGATTTTAGAAGCTCATAACTCACCCAATTTCAGTTTAAATATCTTGAAAATGGGTATCCGGGTTTAAAATGAGCTAAATTTTAGAAATATGAAGTGAAATCTAGGAGTTACTATTGAGAAAAAAAAGTTGGTGCGAATTTTAATATGTAGATGGCCCCTTATGCAATTTTTATGCATAGCAAATTAAAGTGTACGTCAATCGTAAACGATTGGTATCTGTAACTTTGCTGTACGACGAACGACGGCCGAAAAAAGTACAAGTGGGACTTCTTTTTTCCGCAGCTGTACATTCTTCACTAGCTTATCACACACAAGTATACATATATATGAATAGCAGTAGTCGTAACCCCCCCCCCGTGAAGAACTTCTGGCTACGCCACTGATCCAAGTGTTTCAGGATCGAAGCTTAAATTTTATTTCTTAGTTAAATTTAAGATTAAAAAAACAAAAATGAGTAACAGTTTTAGAAAAATTTAAGAAACATGGTTTTAAAGTAATATGAACTACAAAGTAAGAAATAAGCTTTAAATTTTGTTCGACAACAATATGATATTTCGCAACTCGGTGTAACTTTTTAACTGTTAAACTTATGTTTACTTTTTAAATTATTTTTAAAGTAAGAATAAAGGGATTGACAATTAATTATTATTCAAGGAAGCTTCGTGTGCTTTCCATTTGAGTTTTCATAATAACAATCTTTATGAAGAGCTAACAATAGAAAAGTTAAGACAATATATGTCCTCCCCTCCGTGCTTTTCTTAACATGAAAGTATTTTTTTTTCTTATTGTGTAAATCTAATTTAATTTTAAAAAAAATTCAAAAAGTCAAATTACACTGAGTTTTGAGACTTAAGGAAGAAGTTTAGAGACTCATACATAGAGGTTTATATAAGCAATAATTTATAGCCGATTTTTCCAATTTTCATTTCTTAGTCTCCATTTTCACGTTTTTCAGTACTGTTTCATTTTTACGTTTCATGTCCATCACAGCCACATTTTGCAACCAGGCTTACAGTAATTTGAAATTCAAAAGTTTCTCCCGTAATATCCTATATCTAGGCAGCGCAAGCAATTGTCCTCAAAAACAAGAACTTATTTCGCAAGGTTTTTTATAGCGATAACCTGGCACACGTCATGGCATATGGCAAAACGTAGCCTGTACGCCGAACGATGTTCTGCGGATAACAGTTCCTAAGAGAGTTTATTCTTAACATGTATAATTACTAAATTCTTATCTTTCCTGGGCACGATAACGAAAGAAGGTGAGATAAAAACATTGCTGATCAATTCATTTTACCCAACAGCTTCTTCTTACGCACGAAAGATAAGTTAAGGAACATTCATGCAAGAATTACGATTTAAAATTTCACAATTCTCAATGTGATATTGCATCAGTTTTAACGCATATGCTGTATCCCACCCCCCCATCTGCAAGTGCCATATATGTCTTCATTTCACTTTTAATATTTTCTTGATTGCTTTCAAAATGTCACAAGAAAGATTCGGCCAGACTGAATAAATTTCAATGTTTTTAAATATTTAAATACCATGTGGTAAAGTTAATTGAGTCTGCAGTGTGGAAGTCTATTTTCGGACAATCTATGAGTCCAGATAATTTAGATTTTAAAGAGCTTCAATATCAATGGGAAACTGTTTCAAACAATTTAGATAATTTCAAAAAGATTGTAGTTAATGACAGGAATCTAAAATCTTTAAAAGAGCAAGCCATCACGTTCTTAAAATTTGTTTGAGCAAAAAGAAGGAGCTCTTTCTTTATGGAGACTATAACTAATTTCCGGGAAGTCTTACTTACAATATTAAGTGAAATTCCACCTCGAGGAATTCACTGGCAGAAGCCTGGAGCTTTCCATAAAGCAAGATGGATGTCAACAGTAATTTATGGAGCAAAAATGTACGCATTTAATAAGCAATTGGGTTATGATCCAAAAAAAGTTGAGAAACTCCCTAAAATATGCATTTTTAATATTTATATTAAATGCTCGTTGAATGCTCCAAAAGCTGTAGATGCTCGTGTAAATGACATTATGCTTTGGCATAGTTTGAACAGCTACAAAGTTACGATCCTGAGGTTACTCACTCAGGCTGCTCTGGCAGCCTTAAATCGACACTTGTGGTATTTGGCAGAGGAGACAATACCATTTTTTCTCTTTTCAAAAAAAAAAATTCTGAAACCGTGAAGAAAAAATTCGTCTCTTCATTGTTAAAATTCAAGAATGAATCGATAACGTTACCAAAGGGCGTTCCTGTATTCTCAAATTTAAATTTACAAACAAAATTATTTCAGCTAGTAGGGCCCAGTTCATGGCTACTTTTTGAAATAAAGCAGAATGGATCCTGTCTGAAAAAATTTCCATTGACATGGGAAGAGGATGCTGACTATAATGAAATAAAATTATTTGTAAAAAACTTAAAAATCGCCAGTGATATAACAGAACGTGGAGTCTAGCTGGTGCAGGATTTTTCTCAGAAAATTACGAAGGATGTGTTGCTACAGTCGGTTGAACAATCTAGGAAATCAGCACCAACCTTCACTAAATCCTATTTAAAACATTTGTAAGATTTTAAGTGCTAAGTGCACTTATATAGGAATTTCATTTTACTTTACAATAGATTACTTGAATTTTTACTCACTTCAAAATTTAGCCGTATTTGTAAAATGAATATTTTGTGGGGTTTTTTTTCAGTTAGTATTTTGTTACTATGCCAAAGTACATAACAATTTTCTAATACTTTCAGTGTGAATTATATTATTATATCAATATATATTTATAACCAGTACGAGAAAAACGTGATTTTTCCATTTCCATTCTTAAATAAGTAATTTCTGCTGTGATTACAAAATATATGAATCTTATTTATATGCAGATTCGTACTTCTTTAAAACTTAAGAACTTATAAAAACTTATTCAAATGCAAAGAAAATGTTGAAAAAAAATCAATAAACCCGAAAATGACACATTTTCTCAAAAAATAAATAAATAAATAATTAAATAAATCTTTATGCCCTTACAGGCAAACTCTAATGTTGACCTACAGACTTAAAATTTCGCACATTGTAATTTCACACCAAAAGGAACCAGAAAAATCCCGGGAGCGAACATTTTCAGACATTCGTATTTTCCGAGACATCCTAAAAACACTATAAATACACACACACAAAAAAAAAGAACTCTTGTGTATTTGCTGAGAGTATTTGTAATTCTTTCATCACACTGTGCTCTAAACTCAGCCAAGTAAAATTATTATGCAGTTATTCAGACGGGTGTGTTAGCATAGCACCTATCATTTTTCCAGCGCAAAATAAACACAGGTGACTAACCAACAAACAAGAAACAGTCTGGTTTTCAACAACAGTCGCGCATTTTTATTCGAAGTTTGGTTATTTGATTGATAGCTGTTTATTAGGGGAAGTGGAAAGTAATATCCCTTTCTTTTCATATCATTACTTCGCCTAGCCAAAACCACTCTAGCAAATAATACGAAATCTGGCAAGTATGTGAGTTTTTTAACATAGGTGCTAAATTAGATAGCATTTTCTAAAATTTGTAACCCATAAAGATAGAGGGGCTATAACGTCCTTTCAGCATATGTATGTTTTGATCTGAAAGGGAAAAAAAAAAAGGAGATCCATAAAATTCTTATTGTGAAATATAACACTCACGAATACTTAAAAATAAATTTCGAGACATTTTGAAATTCATCCTCCAAGGAGAGCAGACGTGAAAAAAATATTATGGGCTTTGGATCATTTTTCTTGAAAGAAAAAAATATTATTTTGGATCATTTTTCTTGAAAGAAAAAAATATTATTTATAAAATTCTTTCTTTAAAATGAAACGAATATGAATCCTATGTTTAGATTCAGCTCGTCTGTAACTAAAAACTTGTTGAAAATTTATTTGTTTGAATTTGTCGTTTAAAAATAGAGAAACTACATTACTACTGTATGTACATTTTTTAAAAATAATCTCATAATTCATATTAATATTTTATTCAAATATCATACTATAGGAAAATTGTGTTTGGGCCTGTTTAATTCAAATAGTAGGGATAAGAATCAGCTTCTTAATATTAATTTTAAGCGATATAAGAATTAAAATGTGAAAAAAAAAAAATATTTTAACACAGGGAGTAAGGAAGTTTTGGAAGCTTATAATTCATACACACACACACACTCACACGTGTGTGCGTGTATTGTCTATTGTACAAGTGAGTTCTACTGTATATATATTGTTATATGTCTACCTAAATAATAATTTTATGGGGAAAAAAGCCTCCATGCATAAATTTGTATATAATAATTACAGAAGGATATTTTTTTAGAGAAACCATTCATTTATTAATTTGCGCAGAGTAATCGTTGCTTGTAAATAAAAATCATCTTCTTAGGGAACTTTTTGTAGATTATTCTTTTAATTAGCCTCCCTCCCCCCCCCCCCAACTGATCACAAATGTCCACATAGATATTCGGTTTCATAGTTCTGATAATTGTTGTTTTTTGTAAATATTTAGATAGCATAAAAATGAGGTTTGAATTGCACTTGAGTTTTAACGTCTAATTCACATTTACGCATAATCCAGAATTATGAATAAATTATTCAAGTATGTTATCATTGTTTTTTCATGGAAAAACTTTCAAACTAATATAGAATATCTGGCTATAATTATTATATTTTTAAATGATTGATGCAAGTATGCTTACTTTGATATTTTATGCACTAATTGTGTACTTAATAATTGTGAGGTTTTTTTTACTTATAATATTGGCTGCATTGCATCAAAAGGGATGAATACGTATGTAATTAAATCTTATGGAGATTTCATATTTTTCTCTTAAATTAATTAGTATTTATAAATAAAATTTTTCATCAGTTATTAAAAATGCCACTTTCACCATAAGCCGAGCTATGCGAACGTAGATGAATGATCTACTGGGGCGATTTCGCTAATACAACGCTGGGTCACAGCTGAGCATTCAAAGATCCATGTTGAGAAACAACCCTGGCCACAAGTCACCTCTTTTGTCTCTTCTTTTTGATGGTGTGAATAAGCAGGTTAAAGCCTGGTTCCCGATTAAATATGAAACCCATATCTTATAGAGGAGAGGAGGGTATTATGGAATAGTGGAGAAATATGGAATACCGAGTTTTTGGCTCTGTTAGTTGTTATTGCCACAAGTTAATACCATGAACAACTCAAGAAAGATTCCCGTCTTACAATGCAGTAAGAGTTGGCCGCTCTCTGTTGCCGTGCCACTCGCTACAGAACAAAGTATGTTTTGTGATTTTCAAAAGTTTTTGTAGATAAGTTTTCAAACATTTTAACTTACTAGTAAATACGTGACATGAACATTGATGTTACGCATAATGTACACTAAGAGAATGGTAGTTTGTTCTACTGTGGTTATTTTTTAGATGACAGTGTTTTGCCAATTAGTTTTAAAGGTTCGTTTTCCGAGATGGCGTGTCGGGTATTATGGAATACTGGGTAATATTGTAATGGGTTTCATGTCATCCACTAAAGACCCGGAAAACAAAGACACTGAATGCATCTTTTGTCACGAAAAATTCTCCAATGATCAACGACGATAAGTTTGGATTCAAAGATCCAGCTGTTCTCTGTGAGCTCACCATGACTGTACCGGAGCAAAGAAAGAAAATTATATCTACAACTTTTCTAAATCGACTCGAAGCAGAAATGACTCCAATATAATGATTTGAACTACAAAACATAAAAATTTGTTTTATAGTAACAAATAACTATAGATGAAGCAATATGAATTGCTTTTCATCGGTTTAAACCATCTATTCCATATTACCCGACTATTCCATATTATACTCCATTCGTAACTTTTTTTTTAAATATTTTTTTTCTATAACAACAAAATAAATTGTGTATTTGTTTGCAATTGATATTTCATTACGATTCATTATAGCATGTACTCATGCTGTTTTGGGGGATTTTATTTAAAAATATAAACTGTGTCTTCAAATGAAGTTACAGTTAGAAATGTAAACGGTATTCCATAATCACCTCCTCTCCTCTACACTATAACGAGAGGGGGGGAAAGGGGGGTAAGCAGGCTTCACAATAATTATCCCGTAACCAGTTGAAACTTTTATGAATTTACTATTCCGCACATTGGGGCCGCTTAATTAGCTTAAAATTTTATTTGCGCAACATGTTCTGACTTTTTCATCATATCTAACAAATTTCAAAGCTTTATATAATTTCAAAAGCAAATGAAACACCCATCAACCATACATATTGCATTTACGCAGTTCCGGAAATAAATAAATAAAAACAAATATTTTTTCGGTGTCACGCCACATTATATATACGGATTAAATCTGAATTTTTAACACTTCAAATGCACGTATGAGTTAATATGGTAACTAATACATGTACTAATACGGTAATATGTTAGTAATTGATATTATTAATATTAATTTTCAATTAAATAATATTAATGTTGCTAAAAATATCGTAACAAAATTGCAGTCCGTAATTTTGCGAGACGAGACAGGCAATTTCTCTGCGAGAGGCGAGACGAGACAGAGGTTTCCCACTGTGAGGCAAGATAAGGCAGACTTGCGGTTTCCAAAAATTATCTAATTTGCAAGTAAAAAAGAGTCTTTGAATATTTAGGAAAAAGCTTCAGCTTTAGATATAGAAGTGTAACTCCAAATAGAGGTAGATAGGATTACATTTTGGTCAACGCAAGGTGGTAAAATTTCTTTTTGATTTTTCATCACATGGACTGCACACCACTGAAATAGATCACGAGCCACCCTTGGTAAAAAACTTTTTTGTTTTTTCTTTCTTTTTTTAAGTACCTTGCCAAAAGCCTAATTTTCAAAAAGTAAAAAAAAATATAGACAAGATTTATTTAACTTTTCTCTTTTTTTTTTTTAAATTTTGTAAATAAAGTACATCATTATAGAAATGCATAGATTTAAAGTAATTTGGGCATACTTTCTTTTCTCTTTTACCTTCCTAATCTACCGATATTTAAATGATTACTTTCAACCAAATTTGTGACATCAAACGTCTTCCTACCCCCTCCCTCCAAGTGTGACCCCTTGTGGATGGCCCCTTCAGACAACTTAGAAAAGCAGCTCTGGTGGGTTCATTAAGGGTGCATTTCAAAGAAATAAAATCTCCCTCATGGTCTTGGTACGCAAATTAAAATGAACTAATTGCGCCTAAGACTTGAAAAAATTTGGAATGACTCTTTATAATCTGTACTACACAGTAAAATAAATGAAAGAACGGTGCCTTTTATGAAACTTAAAAAAGATAAAAAAATAACCATGGAATTGCAGAGCAAAATTTTTTTATATGTGATATATTCTGCAATTTTTTCAATTTTTTTTAAGATTCGTAACTGATACACATTTGTCGTTTATTTCAGTGTTGTAGTACAGCTTGTAACGATACATTCTAAAAATTTTGAAGTGCTTGACACGATTACTTATTATGTACTCATGCCCCGAAATCATATGACTTATTCGAAATACGTCGTTAAGCAGAAAACTTCAATAAGTCGGCTCGTTTCGGTTTGTTCACATTAAAAGACATTCAACTTGAAGTTCGCGAAACGATAAGCGGCTTCTGTTCATTATCCGTCCGACAGCAGTTGTTAGTACTGAACGAATTTTCGGAAGATAGGTGAAGGTTACGTTATCGGGATGATAATATAGGGTTTTTATCTTACAAACCGTGAACCTGTTTTCGACTGTGTAAAATCAAAAACACTTGTGGAAAGACTATTGCAATGTGTCTATCAAAATTCAGATCGGAAGGCAAGATATGATGCTGTGCACTGCAACAATATGTTAGATAAGATATAAAGGTTTTTCGGAAACTTTTTAAACATTTCGCTAAGCTTGCAAGTTTTCTTTTTGTCAGATGTCCTGCATCAACTTGAAACATTGTTGTAGCCCATGTAAAAGCTAATTTTTCGGAACTTAGGCTCATGCGACTTAGAATATTATACAAAATATAACAAATTATTACTAAAATTTCTTGCATTTTATATTTACTGTAAAGATGCAAAAGACTATAATTGAAATTTCTATGATCCACCAAAGGCATGATTGAAATTATCGGCTAAAGCCATTGATATAATGATAATCTACACATCCCCAGCACCGAGGGGCAGTTCTACAACTATAGAGTTTTTATCACCCGGAGTAAACCTTAATTAGAGCTCACCCGTTACATGAACAACGCCTAATTTTGGAATCCCCTTCTTTTGTATTACATTACTATCCACCGATGGGAAATTGCCTTTACAGAAATTAAGCTCGAAACCAGAAAAAAAATCGACAAGGGTTATATGTGGTAGGGTCGCAAAGGGTGTGGGAAAAAAAACAGAATTTCAAACAAAAAGGTTAAATTGCAGTATTTTTTCCTTTATTTTAAGAATACTAGCGGCCAAGGCCTCTAGACTCGCTACGCTCGCTTATCGCATGAGACATTCGGCCCCTAATAAGGCTTATTCGTAGAGCCATAATTTCAACAGACAAAACCCAGAGATTGGATCAGATAGAATGCTGCCGAGTTGCACATTGCTTGGTTTTTGCATGTTCCTTGAAACATAAAAATTTAAACTTCACCCTATTTTTAATTATGTAAAACCTATAGAGCACCTTGCGCATTTGCCACCCATAGCGGTTTTTCATAATTTGACGACGTACGTTTATGTATAGTTAATAATTAGTTGTATGAAAACAGTACTTTATATGTTTTCTTTGATAAAAACTACGGAACAGCTAAAATAGCTTGCCACCAATGGCGACTTTTCATTATTTGACGATTTACACATGCTCATAACTGATAATTACTGCTCATGTAAGGTTACCGGGGAAACCGTTACTTATATATTCATATACATAATCCTTTGCAGACTGGCGTATTTAACACCACGAAATCAATCATCTCGCTGCGCTGACAAATATCCAAGTAGTAATATAACTGCTATAACGCAATAGTTAAAGCCGCCAAATATTTCTACTGGTACCAAATACCCAAGCTGAATAAAACCAGCATTACTATAATCTGCATTTGAATTACTTTTCACTTTCAAGGTACTGGGTGCTAACATTTTGGAACACACTCATTTTAGATTTACCCTGCTTGGAGAGATAGCCTTTTTCCATATCGTACCTGATGCCAAAATTGCGCTTTTTAAATCCGTTACAATTAGTTATTTTGTTTTGGAAAAACGAATAATCGGTAACTCTAAACTCCTGTTATCTAGAACTTACTATTTGAAAAACGTCAACTTTGTGTAACACACTTTGACTTATTAATTTGGCGTAAAATTGGTGTAATTCTACTTCATGTTTGTCAGTTTCACGCAATTCTACATACTTGGAATTGCTTTGTTGCAAAGGCATGAATGAATTTATGCTGGCGAAAATTGCCAAACCTGTAAACCATTAAGATTATTTTTTCAGTTTTTTATTAATAGCTTCTAAAATAATTCGAATTTCGAAATTTAAGTCAGCTTATCAGCGGAATTTTCCGAATCCGTGGACACCTTCGTTGAAATTAAAATCCCCACGGTTTCGGAGAAGATAGCAGAACAAGTTTTTGACAACGTCCTTTACTTTTTTTAGAATAGAGAGAAAATACAATGACAGAGCAACAAAGTAATACAGCTAAAGTTGAAACCTCCGTATTCAAAAATTATTTTTAAGTTAAATTTTCTCAAAAGATTTTTTTTTAAGATTTAAAATTTTTGCACATTTTAAAAGTGAGTTTTTTAATTTTTGCTTCTTGCTTCATTGCACATTTTTCAATCCAATATCACATGATTTATCCATACTTTAATTAACAGTCTGGGTGATTCAGGCCGGAGAAACGGGATAGTCATGCTAGCGAGAAATCAGAGGAACACAGAAAAGGCAACATTTGTTCAAGACCAGGTCGAAAGCCAGCAAACTCTTGTATACACAATTTTCTTTTGATTACAACTGAAATCGGTGCATTAAGGTTTGTACATTCTCCAAAAAATCTATATAAGTAAGAGATAAATTTCCTACATCGGTTTCTTATATTAAACATTATTTATCATAGAAAATGAATTAGGCTATGTATAAGTATGACTTTCCATATTTTTGTCACGTTGTGCGTTTTTCAAAAACTTAATTATTGTTCGCAAATCTAAAATAGGAAATTTATATCTTACTCGAATACTTTTTTAGAGGGTGTTCATTATAAATGAAAATTAAAATTTTCGCATACATTAATGTTTTATTGGCAGGGTGTATTTTTTATTTACTTTCTTCACTCACCTTTAACTGAAGGTTTTAACACTAAAAGTGACTAAACGTCCCAATTTTCAGGGACAATTTCCAACTTAAGGATTTTTTTGTCCCCAAAATGCAAAACAGAAATTGGGGAACAAATTTTAATCATAATAATTTTTTCTTCCCCTTAAAATATATATATATATATATATATATATATATATAACCATGTTTATTTCATTTTAAGAATGTTAATAATGTTTTTGTGAAACAGAAGCTTATTTCAGATGAGCGTCACCCGATACTTTAGTGCATTTTCTGTAAAATACAATAATTATTACTGTTTTACGTAAAGTGACCATACGTCCTCGAAATTCGACGACAGTCCCCAAATATAGATCTTTTTTTCATTTTGTCCTCAAAAATACTTTGTCCCCAAATTTAAAGATTTGTACTTTTTTCCCCCTGAAAGTTTCCGTTTAGTTTATTTCATTCAGAAAAAACTGAAGAAAAATAAACCAACTAAAAGCGCCATCTACTCAGAGAAACAATGAAATTCGATCTCTGAAAACGTATCCGACTATGAGCCAAATTTCCCATTTAAGTTTTGTTAATGATTAATCACTTTTCATGAAGAACCATGCTTGAAATTGACGTACGAAAATTTTCTTGCACTCGAATACTTTTTTTAGAGGATGTACACCCTCCAAAAAAGTATTCGAGCAAGAGAGAAATTTCCTATTTTAGATTTGCGAATAATAATTGAGTTTTAGAAAAACGAACAACCTGACAGAAATATGGAAATTCATGTTTATACATAGCCTAATTCATATTCTATGATAAATAATTTTTAATATACGAAACGAACTTAGGAAAATTCTCTCTTGCTCGAATACTTTTTTTGGAGGGTGTACAAAGTTTCATGAAAAGATATCACAAAATGATCCAATGTAAAAAGCAATGTCTTCTGAAAAATACATGGTTTCAATAAATATTTATAAATGATTGAAATACTCCATTCATTTATTAGAAATAAGAATACACAATTGATATAAGGAGCTATTAGAGTTCGTTTTTAAGTATCAAAGTCAGTCAAGATTTAAAGTATGGGTATACTGGTATACACCCTCCAAAAAAAGTATTCGAGTAAAAATTTCCTACGCTGGTTTCGTATATTAAAAATTATTTATCATAGAATATGAATTAGGATATGTATAAATATGACTTTCCATATTTCTGTCACGTTTTACGTTTTTCAAAAACTCAATTATTATTCAAAAATCTAAAATAGGAAATTTAACTCTTACTCGAATACTTTTTTTGGAGGGTGTACATGGTAATATGTTGTGTCCTCGAAAATATTTTCTAGTGTCCCCAAGTTTTGTTCAGATTCGAGGCCAATGCTTGATTTGTCCCCAAACTACTGTTTAGAAATATGGTCGCCTTAGTTTTACGTCATGCGTGGTCATGCGAAATTCATTTGCTCTTGATCTTCCTTCAGAACTTGTTTTATGACCGGACTGCCATGTGGCCGCCGTTAGGACTGTGCGACTTGATTTATTTTCTTGTGTGCACGTGCAAGTTTTATGGCGTGATTACCCGCCAGACATCTTGGATTATTCTGTTATGTGTATACTTTTCCGAAGGACTGCCCATCGTCAGCCTTCTTAAGAGCTGCTGATTAGTTTCATAGCCTCATCTACACCTGTGTGTGTTTCTACGAGGACTGCTGTATAGCGCTTCATTGCCTCATCTGTTATTTGTGACTTAAGTGCTTCCTGTGATTCACAATGGAAACTACTATGCTCACTCCTACTCTCGAGCGCCTTAGCTCGACGGACCACTTCAAACAAAACTTCTCTCAAGATACTGTTGAATTCTTTGACCTTTTTCTATGTGCTACTCAGGTATATGACGACCTCATCCGACGCACTGAGGGAGAACAACAGCAGTGCCTGGTGAGTACATTTTCCCACACAATTAATTTTCTTTGCTTGTCACCTAACATAGAGGTTCTCTGTAAGTCTAATCTGTTTAATTACATGATGCAACATTTTCCACAGAAACTTGCATGTATTGCCAATCAGGACAGTATTAGATTTAAACAACTTAAAAACGACACTTATAAATTTACTAAAATTAAATCTAGTGGTAGGAAACGCAGCATTTCTAGTGACGAAGAGTCACCAACTTCTACTACATCTAACAAAGTAACAATAGTACATCTTAATGTAAACAAAGACCAAAACTTAGCTAATGATACTAGTTCTGCAGCAAACATTGAAACACCTGAAAATTCTATGATCACTGAACATGCTGCGGACATTGCCACTTCGGCTGAGCTGCCCAGCACTCACTCGCACGCCCAAACCCCAGATTAAAACTCAGCCAATATGGACACTTCCATATCTGGTACACAAGGGAACCAAAACGAAGAAAATACTAGAGGCTCCACATTTTATGCCGAAATTATCGGCAACTGGATGGATATGCTTCGCGAACTCAAGGATATCTTGGGCGAAGCCCCGAAAACCGACTTATCTGTAAAACTACTTAGGATCAGAACAAAAAACATTGCACACTACCGTAAGGTGCAGGAGTATCTTGAAACAAAAAACATCAAATTCAACACAATTGATCCCAGGATCGAGCGACCGAAAAAGGTTGTTTTAAAGGGTATCCCCACTTATACTCCCATTGAGGAAATTGAAAACTTTTTAAAGGAAAAGAATTGTCATCCCCTCAAAATAGCATATATGCTAAACTAAACAACTAATCTGCCACTCCCCCTCTTTGTTGTGACTGTGAGAAACTCTCCGCACTTTGAGGATATATACAAAATAACTGATTTTAATGGTATTGATGTCAAAGTTGAGACTCAAAAATCCAAACCATTTAAACAATGTTATAATTGTCAAGCCTTCGGTCACAGCTCGCTTACCTGCGAATTAAGCCCAAAATGTCTCAGATGTGCCAGCCCTCATTTAGCCAAAAACTGCACTCTGCCTAAGGATTCTAGAGACGCCACTTGTGCTAACTGCAGTGGCCCCCACCCCGCTAATTACGCTGGCTGCCCTAAAAATTCCTATAATAGAGGGAAAAACTCAATTGCCCCCGCTCTTGCTAGGGGAACTCAAAACTTGACTAACTCGAAAAATAACAAAAATTCTCGACCTAGCTTCAACAGCAAGAAAGTAAATAGCAATGTTTCTTACGCTTCAGTTTTGAAAACAAATACTCTAACCCAAAACAAACATACTCCCAAAACTCTTCCTAAACAGTCAAATTTTGCACATCACAACAGATTCAAACTTTTGGACGATGAGTCTGACACTGACTGTTCTGTTTTCAGTGACCCAGAACCCTTTGAGGAAACTGAAGCTCCGGCTGAAGTCCCCCAGGCTCAAACGGTCACCAAAACAACACCAGACACAAATACTGCTAGCAAGGCTGTAAACATTCAACCTGATAATACAAACAACTCCAAGCAAACGACTAAAATCCTACCCCAAACTAGTAAACAAAACAGGAATAAAAACAGGACTAGTGGTGCCACCACTAAAACTAAACGGCGACCTGTAAACAAAACTAGAAAAATAAAGAGAAACATAAAATATAAGAAACAAAACAATGAAACTAATACGCTTAGTTTTTTTTTGAAATTATACAAACTCTGCGAGAGCTAAATGAAGCAATAGGCCTCAGAAACATACTAAACTTCTTTAGAGACCTTCTACAAGTTTTAAATAATGATGAAGATGACAATATGGAAAAAGCATTAAAAATATTTGAGATAATCACAATTCATTGTAACTTCAACGAAAATCATGGGTCAAAATCTAAATAATCTCAATATTTTCTGCTGGAATGCGAACAGCATGGATCCTCGCATAATGGAACTTAGGGACTACCTAGCTCTAAATGCATTCGATATAGTCCTCTTACAAGAGACAATGTTGCGACCAAACAAAAATTACAACATCGCTAACTACAATCTTTACCAAAACACTCCTACCCAAACTTCTCAGAGACGCCGTGGCGGCACAGCTATTTATGTAAAAAAGAGCCTCATTAGCAGACAATTGGACATAAATTTCACTCGGCTTGAGTGCACAAATGTCATTATTAATATAAACCAAAATAACTTCCTCTTTAGCTCCATTTACATCCGATCTAACGAACACTTACCCGCTCAAGACTTATTAACACTAATTAACTCCCACCCCCACGTCATTATGGCTGGGGATTTTAATGCTCACAGCACTGCTTGGAACTGCGTTCGCACCTGTAGTAGGGGCCGTCAGCTCCTGAAGTTTATCACTGATAACAACATCGCGCTAATTAAAACAACCACCCCCACTCATTACTCCCAAGGTAATCCCTCGTTTATTGATTTCTGTCTCACCAAAGACTTTCATTATAACACTGCAGCTCGTACAATAGACATGTTTGACTCTGACCACCTTCCCATTCATATTAGTGTTGACTTGCTCTTCCACTCTCCTCCAATTAAGAAAACATACACTCGTACTAATTGGAGAATTTACACCGAGTCTTTGTTGGATGCTCAGTTTGAAAACTTGCATCTTGACTCTTCCACCTCACTTAACTCTGCAATTAAAGATTTAAATGATACCTTAACCACTGCCAAAAATCTTGCCTCTTACGAGTGCCCTTATAACAACTTCAATCTCCTCCCTGCTGATATCAAACAAAAGATTAGGGATAGGAACAGAGCGAGGCGTCTTTACCAACGCACTAAGTCCCCCTACATAAACAAGATTATTATCGACAAAAATTCCTAGCTAGAGAGGCTCTCTACATACATCGTCAAGAGCGCTGGGAGTCTTTTCTAGAAGAACTAAATCAAGACGAGTCCGATGTTTGGAAAATAATTAAAAGATTTCGGAGGAAAAAATACGATTTCCCCCCTCTCCAGAGCCCTTCAGGTATTGCTTACACGGATGAGGACAAAGCCAACACTCTAGCGCAAGCTTACAAGCAACAATTCACTGTACACTCTGATCTCGTTAACCCTGATTTTGATAGAGATATCAAGGCTCAGATTGAGGACTTTCTAAGTCGTCCCCGACTCAGTCCTTACCCCTTACTACTAACTTAGAAGTAAGCGAAATAATTAGCAAACTTAACAATAAAAAAGCCCCCGGCATAGACAACATAACTAATCTTATGCTTAAAAATATCCCACATAACATTCTTGATCTTATAACTCAAATCATAAACACAATTCTCGATCTCAAAGTTTTTCCTGATGTTTGGAAAACGGCCATTGTTTGTGCCATTCCTAAGTCTGGTAACCTGGCTATCCCAGAAAATTACAGACCCATTAGCCTTCTGAGCAGTCTCAGTAAAGTAGCTGAAAAAATTATCCTGAGGAGACTTAGCTCTCATTTGCGGGATAACAACATCATCATTCCTGAGCAATTTGGCTTTAGGCCCAAACATGCTACCACTCACCAGCTCCTCAGAGTAGTGGAATTTCTTTCTGAGGGCTTTAACCTCAAGGAATCCACCGGAGCAGTAATGCTGGACATTAGCAAAGCTTTTGACCGCGTCTGCCATAACTCACTTATTTACAAACTAATCACTATAAACACGCCGGACGCGTTGATTCATTTGATTAACTCTTATCTGAGAAATCGAAAGTTCTCCGTCCGCATCAACAACACTTACTCCAATCACACTCCTATTGAGGCTGGTGTACAACAAGGATCACTCCTTGGTCCTACACTGTTCAACATCTACATAAATGATATTCCAAGAGATTCTCACACATCTTTAGCAGTATATGCAGACGATACGGCTATAATGTCCAGATCCACACACCCTGACACTATGGTCAACAAAATTCAGCACCACATTGACACACTTGAAGATTGGTTTGCCACTTGGAAATTAAAAGTAAATCCCTCTAAGTGTCAGGCCATTCACTTCACTAGATCCCGCAAGATTGCGAAACCAATATATATTAATGACCAAAGAGTTGAATGGGGCAGGACCTGTAAGTATTTGGGAGTCATGCTGGATTCCAGACTGACTTGGAAGGCACAGGCCACCTACGCCCGTAACAAAATGATTGCGGCCGAAAAATCTATCTCAAAGTTACTATACCAAAGCAAACTTATCATTCCCAACAAACGAAAACTGTACAACATGATTGTCCTCCCTGCAGGTACATACGCTAGCTCCATTTGGGGTTATACTGCGAAAACAAATCTAAACTTAATCACAACTCAACACAACAAAATACTGCGAAAAATTAGACATGCTCATAGATACATGAGAAACACGGTTATACGTAGAGATCTCATGATTCCCTCCATGTACGAAATTATTAAAAAACAAGCCCAACACTTTTATGACAAAGTCTTAACTTACCAAATGAACTAATTGCAGAAATCCCTGATTATGACTTCCGCGATTCAGACAACCAGACACGGCCTAAAGCTGTCCTCCGGCTTAATGAGTAGGATTATAGCACAAATTCTCAGTACCTTTTCTTCCAAATTACGACTTCCCTATTTGTGAGTCCTGATCTTGTCCCACCCTTGACATTGTCTTCTAGAGTCCCTTGTATATCTATATATATAAAAGAGAAGAGTTTGTTTGTTTGTTTGTTTGTTTGTTCGCTATACACGTCCAGGCATTTCGACGGATCTGGACCAAATTTGGCACGCTGACTAAGTAGGACAAGAGAAAGCTAATGCCGTAAAAATTAAATTAATCGGATTAATAGTTTTTGAGTTATTTTATGTTTTGTTCGGTTTTTGGCCCTTTTTCTCGCATTTTACGTTATCGCGAGCTAAATTTCCGTCCGAATACTATTTTTTTTTATATCACCGGAAACTACAGAGTTCTCTTTTTCAAATACAATTTGTTACAAAATCGTAGTTACATTTGCCGATTTTGGGGAATTTTTTTAAGGAGATACTGTTTCGAAGAAAATGTACTGCTTTAAAAAATATGCTATTTTTAAACTGTCGCATCGAAAAACGTAATGGGCAAAAATTTTCCATCTTTTTACCGCTGATTGAACATGTATTTCTCCCTCTTTTAAACTTTGAACCGTGCGGAAATGTTTGTTAGATTTTTTTATATGATTTTTTTTCTGCCGTCACATATTAAAATGTTCTTCAGAATGCAAGTAACGGAGCGAAGGTACCTAACTTTCCCCACTCGGTTGTTCATTTTCAAGGTCGTTCTTCTGACGTCAGGCGAGCAAAGGAGAGACAGGGGGGGGGGTGGGCAAGGGGAGTGGAGTGAAGAGAGGAGAGCGCTGAATTGGGAAATACGAATTTTTACATCCCCCCCCGAGATAAATCATTTATTTTTTTTAAAAATAAAACTAAAGAGGTACATATTCCCCCCAGGAGTCTTGAAATTCCAACCATCTGCAATTTCTTTTTACCAATGTGTGTGTGTATAGCGTGTACAGACATTCAATAAAGTATTCGACTATGAGCCAAATTTCCTATTCCAGTTTTGTTAAAGATTAATCACTTTTCATGAAGAATCATGTTTTAAATATGAAATTTACGTACGAAATTTTTCTTGCACTGGAATACTTTTTTTAGAGGGTGTACAAAGTTTCATGAAAAATTATCACAAAATTAGCCACTTGATTTGTCCCCAAAATATTCTTATAGAAATATGGTCACCTTAGTGGAGATTGAGAGAGAGAGATGGGACGGCGACCGCGCTAATCTAATCGACCAACCCTCCCCTTCGCGTCGCCACTACGCGAAATTCAGGCAGACTGGTTATTATATTGATGCCTGGAAACTGTTTTTTTTTACGTTGGTGCGTATGCATTAGTGATAAAAGACTACATATTAGAACTCAGGTAGAATGGAAGAAGCCTAGCCACGTGAAATTCTCGGTAACTCGGACCGTTGGCAAGCCCTGTGTTCATTTTCTTTTCTCTTTGCAGCGGGAAATCCCATGTCTTTTTTTATCACTGCAGCGGGAGGATTCTCATTCCAGCCTACCCACGTCCAATTACCGGTAACCTCTGTACGCCAACAGATGCCATGTTCATTTCTTTTTCGTTGGAGTGGGAAGTCCCATGTCTCTTTTTTATCACTGCAGCGGGAGGATTCACATTCTTTCCTTTTACAATTTCATACTGACGATTGGGCTCTATTTTTTATGAGTTGCGTAGGTATTAGCAATAAATGACTGTTAGAACACAGACAGGAAGAAGAGGAGAAATCTAGCCACGTCCAGTTCCCGGTAGCCTCTACGCGATCGGGTGCTTTGTTCTTTTTTTTTCTATTTTGCAGCGAGAAGACCCATGTCCTTTTTTTTAATCATTGCAGCGGAAAGTCCCATGTCCTTTTTTTTTAATCATTGCAGCGGAAAGTCCCATGTCCTTTTTTTTTTATCATTGCAGCGGGAGGATTCACATTCCAGCCTAGCCAAGTCCAATTCCTGGCAACGTCTGTATTCTATTAGGTGCCGTGTTCATTTTTTTTCTTTTTGGTTGCAGCGGGAAATCCCGTGTCCTTTTTTTATCTTTCCAGCGGGAGGATTCACATTCCTTCCCTTAACAATCTATATTTAAGGTAAATGGCATTTCTCATTCATTGCACGGGCAACGCCGGGCCATGCTGCTAGTATTGTATATAATTTATTTTCATTTTTCATTATTCTCATACTGTTTTGCTCTAATATATATTACTATTTACCTTTTCTATTATGTATGTTCTGATACTGCATTTTCTCTTACATGTCCCATCGATTTATAACTACTCATCAAACAACTGGAGTTAAACCGTCATGGAACAGGCACTCCTTTCAAGAACAATTCGATGATGATGATGATGATTGATCTTCCTTCTCTGGTTCATGAGTAAAGTGACCAGATTTTTGAAGTCAGAATCGGGGACATGTCCCCGATTCTGGGGATCCCCGAAAACTGGGGACATTTATAATTAATGCAATAATTAACAGTAATTTAGTTGAAAAACAATGCAATAATTAAAAATTGTCCCCAGTTCCATTTTTACATTCTGGGGACAATTTGATAAACGCCCTGAAAATGGGGACGTTTGGTCACCTTATTCATGAGTTTATCATTTTGCTAGCAGCTCCGATTACGACCAACTGAATTACAATTAGAATTTCTCAAGTGGCAACAAATCTCACCCGACGCAAGTGGTTGTCGTGTTTTGTGGGAAATGTGAGCCGTGATTGGTTAGCATGATTTATATCGCGAAGTTTGTTATCAACTTTTGGATTTTGAGTCGACTATTTAACTCTCGTGTGACATAAAATTTTTTAATCATCTCTCTCACAACGTGTAGGTAGCAGCTCGTCTTAGGAGTCTATTAATATCTTCATAATGTCTGGGGATAAATCCTATCTTGATAACGATGGTTTGACAGCCGAACAGCTCTTCGGTGCCGGCGATGGCCTTACGTATAAGTAAATAATTTATTTTTTATTTTTAAATAACGAATAAATCTGCCTTTCTCACACATTATACGTGAAATGCTACTAAATAGACACACAATTATTAGTTTCTGAATAACACATTTACTTTCACGGAGTTGTGTTGATTAAGAAGTAAAATATGTGTACTACTTAACCAGACTAGACATATAGCCCCGATTTTCTGTAATTGAGTTAATCAATGTTGATTGTATTCGTATTTACTTACGATGTAGCTGTAGTTTCGGTGCAAAAACACTGTTGCATTATCTAATCGATATGTAAACAACAATTTGTTGATTTTATTGGATTGTAGGACTGTAATGAAGTTTCTTTAACAATTATGAACTACTGTATTGGCCCGCATATAACGCTCCCCCGAAAATTTTCATAAAGATAAATAGAAAAATCTTATATTTAGGTCTGGAATTTAGCGCGAGTCGGGTTTTTTTTTCTGGAAATGATCAGTCAAAAAACATCACCATTATGTTCGGGCCAATACGGTATTTTCATTTTAATTGACTGTTTTGTTGAAAGTTTGACTGATGTTTGAAAAAGTTTAGCTGACAAAATTTAACTGTACACTATTAAAATAATTCAGATTGTAAATGTTTTATAATACGTACTTATAGTCTCCAATTTAATTTGGGTTTCATTAACTTAAGTTGCTATCATAGTGTAAAAGAAAAAATACACTCTCTTCTAAAATAAATATATTATTCAAATCTCACCAAACTCAATAACAAAATCACACATGCATACATACAAAAATGCATTCGAAATTTTAGTCACATGAGGATATTTACTATTTGTGACTAAACTATAAAATGGACTTTTATATGTAGTTTATCGTTAAATAGGTGTTGCGATTATACTGTTGCATTTACAGGACAGTACGTATGTTAAGTCTAGTTTATTAAAATGTTTAAACTGACATGCACTTTTTTATGTGTTATTTCAGTGACTTTCTCATTTTGCCTGGATATATTGATTTTGCTGGCGATGATGTTGTAAGTACTATTTTCTTTTTTTTACTCTCTACTCATGGTTTGTCACTAAGGGCTGTCCGTAAATTATATAGCACTTTTAATAAATATTTTTGACCTTCTCCCCCTTGTCACCAACTATCGCACTTCTTCCCTGTCCCCTATCACATGTCACCCCTGTGGCATAATTTTTTCCTGCTTTCTGCGACAAACCTCAAGAGTACCAATTTCTTTCTGCAACATATTTTTTAATAATAAATATGTAATCAATCTGCAATATCAGAAGCACTTTGTGCGTATAAAAATCTTTACATGAATAGATTAAAGCTGTATGTATATTATATATATAAACTGCATAACTAAGTAATAAGTTTTGGTAGGAAGTTAGATGCAGACAGAAATGTAAACATTAATACAAGAGGGGAAAAAAAAAAAACTTGCCTGCATCTATAGAATTTTTGAAGAGAAAAAATCAAGCTCAAAAACATGAAAGCTACAATCGATGGACTATAAACACAATTTATTTCTCAAAATTACTTGAAACATGGTAAACATTTAGCTTATGAATTCACTTTTTTAACAACTTTTGGGGTAACAAATTTTTTCATAACTTTATTTTGGTGGGTTGTTGAAAAATGGAATGCATAATTTGGTCTGTACATCAAAATTAAGCCTGCTTTTATATAGGTATTTTTAAAAACAGATGGTGGTCCATTTATGTGAATGAAAGTTCTTTTTTCATTTGTCCCAATGTCCTCTTCATTTCCATCTGAAGATCTTAGCATTGTAATTCTGTTTATAGTGTGAACCTAACAACTGATTAGTTAAATAATAAATAACTAAAATCATAAAATAGGGGTTGATTTTTATTCATATTTTGTTAGCAAGTTTAAATAAAGGAATGCTTAAGAAAAAATATTCATTCTTAAGAGAGATGGAAAAAGATTGAAAACATGATGCTTAAAGTACAATTTTTCCATCAAATTTTGTGACGCTCGATCAGTGTAAAAATAAATAAAATGACAAAACAGTGCATTATTTTTTATCCTATTTCGTTGAAAATTGAAATAAAAGAATGCAAAAGAAAAAAAAAAAACATTCATTCTCAAGGATAGAAAAAGATTGAATAATGGGATGCTTATAACACAATTTTTCCAATAAAGTTATGTGATGCTCGATCCTTGTAAAAATGAATAAATAAAATGACTAAATAGGACATTATTTTTAATCTTATTTTGTTGGAAATTCGAATAAAGGAATGCAAAAGAAAAAATATGCAGTTTGAAATGTGTTCAAAGATAGGGAAAAAGATTGAAATGTGTTCAAAGCGCTATTTTCCCTGTCAAAATCATTTACGTTATTTTTTTTTCTCATTAAAATTTTATAAACACGAACCAATACGGCCCGAAAAACGGACTTTTAGGATTCTCCTTTTCGTTGGAAGACATGTTGAGAAACAGTTGAAATATCTTTCACTTATGCATTAAAAATATGCTGAATATATTACCGTGAAGTGAGTCGGATAACTAACCACGTGTATGTTACAAATAAATATGCTTACAAAGCGAGTTGAGTGAACGGGGTCATACTCACAGGTCAAGTGCATTGCTGAAAATAGCTCTCCAGTGGATGTGAATTCTGCCTCCTTGATTCTGCTCCTGCAGAGACGGCCCGAGGGGCATGCGGGGCCCCAGGCGAAGCGCAAGAGCGGGGCATCTTCTCTATCATGTGTCTTATGAGATAGCAATTAAATAGCTCAGGAGCCGAGCCTCTATTAGCGCGGGGCCTTAGGTTGCCTACATTCGCACCCCCCTTGACTGGCCCTGGCTCCTGCATACATGCGCAATGTAAGAATTCCGCGAGAAAAAGCAATCCTTTGGAAACAATTCTGCAGAAACAAAACATGTTCTGCAAAAATCTAGGGCTGGATTTTTATCCTAACCTCCATTCTCCTTTTTCTTTCTATATGGAAAATATTTCCTTTCACCAAGAACTCTTCAATTTTTTGTTTGACAACTCAGATACGAAGTCGTGCCTTCTGCCAATCAGTCTGTTCTGCAAAAAAGTGGGACTATATTCCGTATACGGTGCCTTGTTTACATGTCAATGGTTTGTTTACAAATCATTGGCGAACAATCTGACGCGAGAGTGAGCGATGCACCGCCAACTGCCGGTGGTAGTTGTGACTGGCAACCATAAAGAATACGTGTTTCGTCAGGTTTGGGAATTTGAAATTGTTTGCGTTATTGATGGAAGGGAATGAAATGTGTTATGTTAATATAAGAAAAGAATTTGTGGGTGTTTGTTAGAAATATAGTAAGTTATAAGCCGGTGGGTGTTGGGGACATTTCTGAGCGGTTATTTACCAAAAAAATAGAGGTAAGTGTTCTTTTTTAACGAATCTTTCGATGTTTAAGGTTTTTAATGTGAATTTTAAATTGATATTTGAAGTGTTTATGTTTTCGTAAGTGCTATTTACGTGCTATTCTAATCATACTGACTTTATAAGAGGTGTACAACTAGGTTGTTTAATCCACCGATGTTTTTTTGAGTTGAAAACGGGCCAGTGTTTGCCCAGTTTACATTAGCTGTACAACTAGGTTGCTTAGTTCACTGTTGTTGTTTTTTTTAGTTAAAAACGGTCCACTGGTTGCGTAGTTTACATAGCTGTACAACTAGGTTGCTGAATCCACTGAGGTTTTTTTAGTTAAAAACGGGCCACTGGTTGCCTAGTTTAGATAGCTGTACAGCTAGGTTGCTGAATCCACTGAGGTTTTTTTAGTTAAAAACGGGCCACTGGTTGCCTAGTTTAGATAGCTGTACAGCTAGGTTGCTGAATCCACTGAGGTTTTTTTAGTTAAAAACGGACCACTGGTTGCCTAGTTTAGATAGCTGTACAACTAGGTTGCTGAATCCACTGAGGTTTTTTTAGTTAAAAACAGACCACTGGTTGCCTAGTTTAGATAGCTGTACAACTAGGTTGCTGAATCCACTGGGGTTTTTTTAGTTAAAAACGGACCACTGGTTGCCTAGAATGACTAGTAAACATGGCGACAGTCGCTGGAGCTTGGCGGTCGCCAAGCTCCAGCGACTGTCGCCATGTTTACATGGGGTGGGCACCGGCTTGTATGATTTTACCAAAAAGGGTTGCCGGACTGGTTGCTACGGTATGACGTAGACCGAAAAGCTCCGTTGCATTAACGAAGTGAGAAAAGAGTTGAGCGAACAGAGTTACGGGTCACGTGCAGGTCTTTTGTAAACGGAAAATTCTGCTGTCACGGAGCGAAACTGAATGAATTGACATGCTTGGGAAGATAAATATTTATAGTCTACATCTGCGAGTAAAATAATCCATTGAAAAGAATTCTGCAGAAACAAAACTTAATCTGCAGAATTGGGAGTTATTTATTTTTTTTTTTTGGTCTCCCTAAATGGAAATTTTATTCCTGTGTTGAAAATCTTTCTGCAGGAGCTCTGTGCTGTTCTGCGACAATGTCGCTGCGATTCTGCCACGGGACATGTCACGCTGTATATTACATGAACAACTTGAGCTTAACAAAGCACCATGTTATTGATAATATTTCATCTTTCATTTTTAAACTTTAACTATTTGTTCTAATGACATTAATAAGCACAATTTTATTTTAAGTGAAGAACTTTTGCTGCTGCCATATTTTGAGAAAAAAACCCATAATGCTTTCTCCAAAGAAAAAAGGGGGAATACAAATAAAGGGGGGAAATTGACAATTGTTTTTTAACTTCATTAAAAAGATACCACCAAATTCTGATAATTTTGTCATTCCTTGTCAAATCAACACAATTTTCAGCAAAAATTTACCTTACCCTCATAGATTTTGATGAAATTTGGCATACAGTTACCTTTCATATAGACATAAAAAAATACCAAATTTTATTGAAAAATATCAACCTGTTTTGAAAATGTAGCCCTTTAAATGTAAAAAAAATCGGCCAAAAAAACCTTTACTTACCAGTTTTCAGAATGACCTACAAGCTTTTCTAATTAAGGTAGAGAGTTAATATTGGTGCCATTTGATAGCACTTTTAAAGACCTTTTCAGGGATATGCAACACAATCAAGGCATTAAAAAATTTATTTTAATAAAATTTAAATTTAAAATTTGAATTTTTCAAAATGCGCCGTTTCAAAAATTTTCAAAAAATTGAATAATGCTTTATACATTGCTGAAATGATTGTGTAAGTTTAAAAGTGGGATCTTGATGGGTTCATCTTAAAATATTTCATTCAATACAGCATTCCTGGTAAAAAAATACAAATTTCTTAGTATAATGTGTTTTAAAGCCTAAAAATTATAATTAATTTAAAATTATAAAATTAAACATATTTGCTCTGTATACTACTAGTGCATAATTACAAATGCATGTATTTATTCCTTGAATTCCTTCTGTGTTTCATTTATTTGTAAAACTTTATCTTATACCTACAATAATACTAAAATAATTATGTAAATTTGAATGTTTGCAAGGATCTTATTTATATTTAAATGTATCATCTATTAATTAGATTATAAAAACTATTTTACTGTATCTTGAAAGTCTTCCTGAATTGGAAAAACTTCCCAAGCAGAATTATACAGCTTTGCAAGCCAAAACAGGCTTCAACAGAACAGTGCATGTCAAGATATGTTTTGTTAATCACAGTCAGTCAGGCTCCTTAGTTTTCACACTCAGTCTGCAAGCTGATAAGCTCTAAGTCAGATGTGTTTGATTTTTACTGAGAGTTAGACAAACTTGTGAACATATTGAATTTTATTATTGGATATTATAATAGATTTTTAAAAGTTAAATATTTATTTTTTCAACTTTAATTAATTTGTATATACTGAAAAGTAATATCATTTTTTAATATCAAGATTTGTTCATTGAATTAAATATATATATTTATGTAATATTATGCAAGGAGATTATATAATCTTGCATGAAATTTAAAATATGGCTCATCAAAGGCATATTACTCAAAAATGTTTCAATCCATTTAAGAAAAATAACCACAGAGTACGAGACAAAAGCGAATTAAGGAATATTACAGACTGGATGATAGATTTTTGCAAAGAAATGCCAGAAACAGCAAAGGTTTGCCATTCTTGCAGGAAGCAGATGTATGTTTTGAAAAATGACTTAGGCCAAAAACCAGAAGAAAATGAGGATTCTCAAAATTCAGATGTAGATCCAAACTTTGCTCCTAAGTCTGAACTTTCTTGCCCAAATCATTTTAATCTGAACATACCACAATATTCCATTCTCCAATTTTTACAGTTACAAATTTCACATCTTAAATAAATTATGAGAACTTATTCTTATTTTCTAGGCTTTAGTTTAAACCTTTGTCTCATGTATGATGGGGTGTTTTTTAGTTTAACCTTTTATGTGACAGGACCTCTAAGTCCCATTAGTAAAATCAACTAATAGTACACAATTTAAAATTTCAAAACAAAGAAAATGAATAAATTGTAATATTTTTGTAAATTTAGTATGAGAGGTTTCTGATGCATAAGTAAATATAATAACAAAGTTTTAAAATTACTTTTATAAAATAAAATAATTTGCGACATAAAGGGTTAAGTAATTGTGTATTTTTTCAAACTAGGAATGCTCTATTCAATAAAATATTTTAATATGAACACATCAAGATCCCACTTTTAAACTTACACAATCATTTCAGCAATGTATAAAGCATTATTCAAATTTTTTTTAAACTTTTTGAAGTGGCGCATTTTGAAAAATTCAAATTTTGAAATTAAATTTAAATTTTACTGAAATAAAAAATTTTGAGCCCTGATTGTGTTGCATATCCCTGAAAAGGTCTTTAAAATTGCTGTCAAATGGTACCAATATTAACACTCTAGCTTAATTAGAAAAGCTTGTAGGTCATTCTGAAAACTGGTAAGTAAAGGTTTTTTGGCTGATTTTTTTTAACATTTAAAGGGCTACATTTTCAAAACGGGTTGATATTTTTCAATAAAATTTGGTATTTTTTTATATCTATAAGAGGTAACTGTGTGCCAAATTTCATTCAAATCTGAAATGGTCAAGTAAAATCGCTGTGTTGAATTGACATGGAATAACCCAATTTCAAAAGAACTTCAAAGTTTAATCTACTGATTTTCTATGGTTTTTGTTTACCCAAATGTGTGATCTCGCACATCTTTTCACCCCCCTCCCTTCCTACCCCTTGTCACAACTGCAATTCCAAGACCCCCCCCTCCCCTTCTTAAATCATGACATCATTTGTGGACAGCTCTTCATATTAATGTCTTAGACTTTTTTTAGATTCTTTCAAAATAGTTAACTGTAAAATAAATGAATGTGTAAATGTTTTAGTATAAAGGAATCAAAATTTTTTATAGAAGTACATTATTGATGTAAAATGTTACTCATCTGATCTATAATAATCGTCCAGACAGTTCTTAAGATACTGAAGTTAAACCTTAATCCTCTGAAGCATTATGGAATGATATGAAATTGCTTTTCATTTTTGCTGTTTTAACAAAATACTTGAAGGAAACAGTACCAAAGCTTTATTTTTTACCTTTAAAATTGAATATAGTTTATGTTTGTGATTTAATAAGTACTAGTTAAAAAAAGTCATTATTTGACTGAAATCTAAAACTAATTATGTCTCTTCAGTTTATAAGTCCTCTACCCCAAATCATACCCCTTTAAGCGTGTATGCCTAGCATAGCTCTGCCTTAACCACACAATCGATGTGTCTCTTCAGATGCTTTAATATTCTGTAATGAAAGATAAAGTTATTAATGAAATATTCAGAAAAAAATTCTTAAACATGCAGTGTGTGCACCTGTTATGTGTAGGACTACATTTAACAAATATGTTGTGCTTCAGAAAATTTTGTCTTATTTAGTACAGCTTGCAAAACAACTTGTTAATCCTTAATTACTCTTGTTGGTGTGTTGTGTTCACCATTGGAGTTTTAGCGACCACTGTTTTAATCCTGCTTTGCCTTTTAAATATGCTCTTTTTCATAATATTGTCATAAATGCCCATTTCAACTGCTTTTTATTCACTGTATTCGGCTTAAAACTGTATAAAACAATCTTTTAACCTGGAAATTTAGAATTATATGGAGTACAAAATACACCATGTAGAAAAATTTGTTGCATGAATTGGCAGGCGTGCTTAAGGGTCAAAAGTTTTCAAGTACCTGAAGTATTTAGCTTAAAATGTGGTCAGAAACCTTGATTAAATTTTTCTTCCGCCCCTTGCCTCCTTCATACACACACTGTTTCCTGTAGTTTATTTAAAAAAATAAAGTTTTAATTTCATTTTTGTATAGACAAGTTTTTTTTTTTTTGAAAAAACTTAACTAAAACAAAAAGGATGACTTTGACATACTTAACAATAAGTTTTAGGCTTGAGGAAGGGACAACAAACAGTCTGACCTTGTTTAGTTTCTGTTATACATTGTTTTTTTTTTTTTTTTTTTTTTTGTTTTGAAAAATTTCTTTTTCATTTGAAGCTAAATTTTTTTATCATGAGAACTGAAAAATAATTTAAGGATTTGTAGTGTTGTTAACAGAAATATTTTCTAATTTATCAAAAATTCAAACCAGAAGCTTTATCCTTTTTATATTTTACTGCATTAACTTTCTTTTTTTCTCCAAAAGATGAAAAAGGGTGAGATTAATGTGTTAAGTTACTTACTGTAAAAGCAGTACTGTTCTATCTCTTCTAATAATGTATCTTTCTCTCCGTGTAGGAAACAGTATCTCCTTTGACCAAAAAGATTTCTATAGCTGCACCATTAGTTTCTTCTCCAATGGACACAGTTACCGAATCTGAAATGGCTATTGCCATGGCTGTAAGTATATGCTTAGTTCTAGGGATGCACCAAATATTTGATTGGTATTTGGTATACTGCCTATTTGGCAGACAAACTAAATATTCAGTTCATCAAATTACATTAATATTCGGCAGCCGTATAGTAAGCAAATTTAGATATTCAACAATTGGTAAGCAAACACATATTTTTTTATACTATGAATGAAAGTTAAGTATAGTACCATAGTACTCAATTAATTCAAATTGTTACTTACTAATATCACATTCAAAGTAATTTTAATGTAAGAGAAAACACTCAAATGTTAAATTTTGTGCTTTTCAATTTTTAATTCTTATGACACATTACATTGCATTAACCTTACTATTACTAATTCCTTTAAATATGAAACTGTCGCACACACACACACAAAAAAAAAATCGCATAATATTAAGTGTTCCTAAATATATGTAAAGTCAATTAACCGCTAATATTTTTTATAAAATATACAGATTAAAAAAAATATCCTCATTTCACAAATATTTAAATGGGATTAACAATATATAATGGAAGCCCTTGGATATTAAATTTTTGCAGCATTTTAATATTGGAAGCTTTATACCATATGAACTATTAAATATTGTTTACAAAAAAAACTAACTATATTAATCATTGTAATCAAAGTTTAGTAATGGCTAAATAAGTTTAATAAATTTTAGCCAAATATGTGGTATTTGACTGAATATTCGGTATTCGCTATTTGACAAAATATGGTATTCAGTGCATCCCTACTTAGTTGCCTCTACCTTTTTTATTTATTTATGTAGGGCTACCACCAGTGAGCTCTGCCTAAGAAAATTGATAATGTTTATTTAAGAACCTAAGCTGTAAATTTATTTCTAGTCACATTTATAAATGTCTTTTCACTTTGAATTGATATCAGGAAAAATTTTATTATTTATTTATTTGCGTGTGTGTTTAATGAACGTATTTGTAAACCATGATCTTCATTATAGTTTTTCTTTTCAAGATTCAGTACATAGTAGGTTTAAGATTTAGCTATCAACTGTATCAAATTAGTCAATCATTTGGGAGACCAAATCTTTTCTAAACAAAATTTTGTATGATATGTGCCAATTTTATTAAATAGCAAGCTGAATTCAAATTACATTTCATTGTTTAAACCAACAAAAGTTTTTTTTTTTTTTAAGAAATGAAATATTTAAATTAACTACAGTAATGCCTTTTATAATGGCCACCTCCAAGCAATGGAAACTTCCAAAGACCAGCCACATACCAATGGTATCATACTGGATCCTGATAAACATGAAAGCTAACCCCTAAACAACGGCTGCCTATCAGCATCACAAAAAATCTTAACAGCTACTCAAATGCAATTACATTTTCTTTTTCAACACAATGTGTTAATAATGGAAGTTTATTTGCCACAGCCACAAGATACATGTACTACCAATACGGAAGCCTATTTCGATGTTTTTATAAACTTTCGGATGATACAAAAGCTTGCTTTCATTAAAAATGATGGAAAAACAACAAAAATTATGATTTCTTAGGAAGAAAGATTGATCTTTTTCCAAAGTTTGAAAGAAAGCAAATTCGAATAACCGGTGATTTAATGTAAATTAAAATAAATGATATTTAGTGAAGCTAAAATAACATATTTGTGACCGTATTTTTAACTTTGTTTATTTTGATTTTTTTAAATATTAAACTTATAAATAACAGCCGCCTCCAAATGATGATCACTTTTGGATAGTCTCCCAGATGTGTACATTATTCAGTTTAGCAAACTCCCTAAGGTCGTTAAAAATCACTACTGCTTGTTTATGAAGATGATGTTGCATAAATTCACTAAATACAAATCTGAGTATTTTAGTTACGTGTGTTTTCTCTTTTCCCCCTATCTTTTTTTAATCCTCCAGTTTTGTTTTTAATGTATTGTGTATGTGGTGTATTTTCTTGAGCAGGGAAAAAAAAAAAAAAAACAGCAAAAAAGGAAGTAAACCTACTTTAACTTATAGTAGACTTATTGTACAGCATGATCTATCTTACATGAGTTTTTCAGAAGTAACCTATTTCTGAGCTAATCTAGACTACTTGCCCAACAAATTTTTTGCCTACTATAAGCAGCACAAACATAAGTGTGAGGGATAAGTATAATCTTTGTGATTTGCTAATACAGGGCCAAGTAATGAATGGTATTTCATTCCTTGTAGCATCACTGAAGGATGAAGGTGGAAGTACCCAAACCTTCCCAGTCTAAATCTAGCTTTATTTATTACATGGCATAGGAAATGATAATACAGGGTTATTCACACAATTCTCTACTGGGTTTGGAAGACTCTCCAAAAAAATATATTTCCAATACAGCAAAAAGTTGACTTTATTGGATAAAGAAATGTTACAAGCTTTGTTTCATAAATGTTCAATATATGAACCTTTTGTGATGCAGCAGATATCAAGTCTAAAGTCAAATTCTTCCTTCCTCACACTCTCTTTAACATGTCGCGATCAATGGTAGAAAATGCAGTTGTGATCCTTTGGTGTAAATCTTTTAAATCTTAATATTTATTATTATTATTTTAATAGGGGGGTATGAACACACGATTTTTTATGTAACACCATATAAAAAAAAATCGCATGGAGTTAGGTCTGGAGAGCGAGGTGGCTACGGAAGGAGGCGATTGCCAGCATCAGAACCTCGACCAATCCAACGATGAGGAAGCTCATTATTTGTGAAACAAAGCTTGTAATGTTTCTTTCCCCTGTAAAGTCAACTTTTTTGCTGTATTAGTAATATATTTTTTTTTTTTTTTTTTTTTTTTTTTTTTTTTTTAGGCCTTCCAAACCCATGAGGGAATTGTGAATAACCCTGTATATAGTTTGGGAGTGGTTTAAAATGGTTTGAGGGGTGTTTATAAGTGTCTAAAATAACTGTGTGTATGTTTAAAATCATTTTATATGTATACCTTATTTCACAATGCAAAATGTTCACGATTTAGGTTTAGTGCTTATAAAATTTGGAGGTTTTGATGTATGTTCCTTTGTATTTAAACAGTTAGGAATATTTTTCTGTACTTTCCAACTTAACATTATCATTTATTGTTCCGTTAACAATTTATTTTCAGTTTCCTTAAAATTTGTTTTTCTCTCAATGAAAAAACTGTTTGAGTAATACTGAACTGTAACAGAACTTCATAGAAAAAAAGTAAATTTTGAACAATGTTTTTTTCTCCCCTCTCATGTAAGGTTAATTATGCCATAATTCATTAATAAGATGTCTGCTCTTGACAGTTTATGTATTTACAAAAAAGTTACAATTGTGTAAATAATGAGTACATGCTTTTCTTTCTTCATTTGCAGCTTCAAGGTGGAATAGGTATTATTCATCATAATTGCACACCAGAATTTCAAGCTAGTGAAGTTATGAAAGTCAAGGTAAAAATGATTGATGGATTGGATTTTGTTCTTTGGTTTAAACAACACATAATTCTTTTTCTGGCCAAAATTGACTTGCGATTGGTAAAAATGGATTGTACATGCATTTGTATGAACACACATACATGCTTACGATTTAATGTCTTGGAAAAAACTCAAAAAGTAAATTTAGAGTAGTCAAATTTCATTTCTTCGTCAAAATCTGAATACCAAAATTTTTCAAGGTGTCATTACTTCCTTTTACCTTGTACAAGGAAGTAAAAATTGGTTTTACAAGACAATACTGAGTTCTGAGCAATATTCTATGTATATTGAGTAATTCAAAATAGATCTGTTCTTAGAAAGCCCCCCACAGACGTCATTCCCCCTATAGGCCTAGGACCCAAATGCAGTAAATTGGCCTTAATGCACAAACAAATCAAAATAGGTGTCAAAAACAAATCTAAATGGATGTTAAAATGATTCTTTTAAACCATCAGTGATTGAAACATACTTTCAATTAGTAAAGTTCATCAAATAAATAATGGCTTACAGATATGGCCACTTTTTCTGCTAGGGGCATACATATTAAAATGCGAAATTTAATTTTTATTCAGTCCCTCCTTTCCTATCACTTATATTTGGAAAAATGTTGCTCTGTATCCAAGAAGGTAAATTTATATACCTCCTATGTTTCTGAGTGGAATAGTTATGAAGATATCACAAGTAAGAAATTAGCATTCACCAAATTCTAAAGGAATATCTCAAAAGTGAGAAAAATGAAATTACTTTTCAGCTGTCAGTACTTTCTACTAGCGGTCATTCGATACCTGCATTTGATTCCTGGAAATCCAATTTTAGCTGTAATTTTCCTATAATGCATGTTTGGCAGTTTCTAGTGAAAATTAACTCTCACCATAACATTGTCATTCGCTATTTGAAATTAACTTCTTTAGAAAGCGTGACATAATTGTGGATGACCCCCTAAAAGATTAAATTATCGATAATTTCATAAGGTAGTACCTTTCAGTTCAGGTAAAAGTGCACTTGTATTATAACTCATATTTGATCCCCTAAAGTAAAGATTTTTTGCCTGAAAACAGATGCCATCACAGCAAATAAAGGACATAAGTCATCATTTTTAACATTAAATATATTGCTAACTGTTTCACTTTAAGACATGGGATTTTTAAAATTAATTTTCTTAAACACTAAGCAACATTTTTCGAAATATGTGATAGGAAATGTGGGACCATATAAAAATTAAATTTTGTATTTTAATACATGTACAGCTCCTTGTAAAAAGATTACCACATTATTTAGTTAAAATTCAAACATGGAAATACTTTAGTTAAATAATTAAAAACATTAAATGCCTTAAAATTTCCGTAAAATTCTAAAAACACGCACCATTTGAGCGCTTTCAGCAGTTCAGTCCACTGCCATTCTCAGAACTGAGCCCGTCTGGCTCGCTCTCCGCTTCTTCATCAATGCTTGCCACGATTGCTCTATTTGCGCATGTGCCATGTTGTTGACAGCTCCCTTTTGTGTCATTATCTCCAATGCTCCCAGTTTCAAGCCATAACTGTGGTTATTGTAATTAGCTATTTTCTTGACATTTATGAAATCTATATTCTTTTAAGGCTAGGAGGGAAAGGGCGGTACTCTGTCTATTTTATTTTATATCGTTTGTGTTCTTTAATTCTATCTTTAATTTTTCTTTTTGTAACACCAATGTAGTATCCGGGAAGGTTGGAATCTCTAAGTGAAATTTATTTTGTAAATATATTGCAATTGGGTTTAATAGGGATACGAAGGTTCATTTTACGGGCACGGTTGGTTATTTTTACAGCGAGACCGCAGCAGTAAGGGATCGGATGAGTAAAGGCGGATTTTTCTTTCTGTGTGTCGTTGACGATGTTGAGTTTCTTTCTTCTATTTCTGATTAGGTGGGGGATAATATTGCTGGGTAATTAGCTTCGCGCGCAAGTTGCTGTATAAATTGTATTTCATCTTTTAGTAATTTCTGGTTGGAGCATATTTCTAGGGCCCTATTGGCATGTGAATGTAGGATTGATATTTTGTAGTTATAAGTAGTTTTTGAAGAGTAATTGACAATTTTATTATTATTGGTGGGTTTTCGATAGACTGTAGTTTCGATATTGTTTGGGGTGGTTCTAATTACTTTGACATCAAGGAAGTTTAGGCTATTATTCTGTTCGAGCTCTATAGTAAATTGTATATTTTCATCAAGAGAGTTAATTTCGTCAAGAATATTATCAATGCTATTGTTATTTACTATGGCAAAAACATCATCAACGTAGCGATACCAGTATTTGATATGGGGGTGGAGGTTTTTACTAATTAAAGTTTCTAGATTTCTCATTTTCCATTCAGCTATGATTCCGGAGATCAGGGAGCCCATAGGGACACCTTTATTCTGTTTGTAAAATTTACTATTAAATTTGAAATAGGAGTTATTGAGGATGAGGGACAAGGCAGCTTTAAGGGTTATTACCACATTTTAAAGCTACTCTTTATTTGGACAAACTTTTCTAATTGAAAGTGTTTAAATTGCTTGTGGTTTAAAAGATAATCGTTTTAACATCTATTTTGAATCGCATAGTATTAGTGCAATTAGGTAAAGACTAGGGTGTGCTAAACTCACCCTCCAGAGATCCCCTCTAGAAAAATTGGATTTTCTATTGCAAGAATAGGAGATAGAGCCCCAGAAGTATCCCAAAAAGCCTACCCAGTTAAGCCAATGGCTAAGTAATTTAATACATTTTCTTTTCCTTCTAATACACGTAAGTACTTACACCAAAAAAGAAAAAAAAAAAAAAGAATTTACTCTGGTATTTTACTGGAATACCAAGTGAGCGATTTTGCTAACTTTCTATATTCTAACTTTCTTAGTTTATTTGCCTTCTTTTTTCTTAGTTTTCATTGTTTATTTAAATTTTGCAGTTTTTAATCATTGAAGTACGTACTTTTTCTTTACAGAAATACAAACATGGATTTATTAGAGATCCTGTCTGTTTGAGTCCAAATCACAAACTTAGAGATGTAATAAATGTAAAGAATACCAAGGGATTTGCTGGTGTTCCCATTACAGAAACTGGAGAAATTGGTGGTATATTAGTTGGCATTGTAACCTCAAGAGATATTGACTTTATGGATGAATCTATGTATGACATGCCACTCTCTGAGGTAATAATTTTGTATTAATTCTTAAATTCTGGAATTTTTACTTTCCAAAAGTGTTATGCAATGAAGAAAAACAGCTTTGTTTTAGTTAAAGGTTGTATTACAGATCTTTAGATATTTATTGAGAATTAATACTCTTATTAAAAACAAATATATTATATATATACACACACACACACAACATGGTTATATTTTGTTCATTTATTGTTATGGAAATTTATGTCAATGGGTAGTGGTTGCAAAAATAAAATCTGGATAAAAACTTTAACTTATCCAGAACCTTATATAAAGACCATTGTTGGCTTTTGTTCATCTTCAAAAATCATTAATTGTAGTTAAAAAGTTGCTACATTTCTTGAAACTTTAACTATTATTTATCTAAAATTATGTTTATTTACTATAAGAAAGATAAAATATCCTAAAAACATCAATTACGGTGTTCTGCCAAACTCTAAAACCTTATGTATCGTGAAACATCTACTACATATGAGATTAAGTAGTATTTAAGCATTTTGTCATGCAATTCTTCTTACTTTGGTTTTGAGTTTTAGCACTATTATTTTATTTATTTATTCATATATGTAAGTTTCATATTAGGCTTTTTATAACTTCACAGAGTAAACTAAAAATGAATTTCTTTTCAGGTTATGACCAAAAAAGAAGATTTAGTATGGGCCAAATCATGTGTTACATTAAAAGAAGCTAACACAATCCTTCAGAAAAGTAAAAAAGGTACATAATTTTAGTTTTTCAAAATTTATTTTTACCTCTTTAACATAAATTTAAACTTGAAAATATTATGCAACTGAATACCAATTTCTGATTTTCTGAATGAAGTAATTGTAAATAATCTTATTTATTTTGTACAAATTAATGGAGGATCATTCAATGTCAGGATTATCCATCCAAGGATTCATTGTCCATCCCACTTCCATTTCACAATGTACTCAACTTTCAGCAGTAACTAATCCAGCAGTAATATGATTTGTTAAATGTATAATATATTCATTCTGAACTGCTAGTGGTTTAAGATTTTTTAGTGTGCTCCTATGTGTTTCATTCTCTGAAAAATCGTGTTCCCAAACTTATCCACTCAGCCACTCACTCAGGGCTGATTTAATTTCATAAGACACTGGACATGGTAGATGGCTGAAGTGTGAAGGTCCCACACTCAGGTTTTCTGTAGATGCAACGTGAATACACATTAGAAAAAACTCGTAAAATGTCCACCACTCAAAATTCCACACCCCCCTTCCTTGTGGTCTGGTCATAACATAAAACATAATTTGAAATTAAGTCAAAATTTGTTCCAGGCTGCTGCAAACCTTGTTTTCATGCTTTTCTGTGTTGGATCTTACTAAGGTTGCAGCATAATGTGGGTATTTAATCTCCCTGCATAAAAGATGTCTTGACTGGCTTATCAACATCCAGCCAAATCTGTTAGATGCCCATGAAAGTTTAAGAACTAATTTCTTTTGTGACCAAAGCATCGCTTCCCCTCCCCCCCCCCCCCCCCCCCGTTTTGTTTACTTTACAGTTCATAGCTCAAAGAAAAATACAGATAGCCATTAAATTTTTGCTTTAAAATATTTAAACTGAAATACCTAAGTACCAATTTCATGATTTTTTGGGAGGTCAAAACATTCTTTTCACATTGTTCTTCATCTCTCAATGAAAAGAGACAGCCATAATTTTTATTTTTTGCTTTTGAATGTAACACAAGTGATCTTAAAATCATTTCCGAGATTTTTAAAGTTTGAAAGGGAGTAGTTGACACAAAATTCTTTTGCATTTGCATGTCTTTTTTGTCTTAAAATACAGTTTTCTTTGACAATCTTGTTTTTAAATATAATATAAACAGAAATACATTGTTTATGCTTAGCTTTGGCAATTGCAAAGAGAGTTGGCTGTTTCCACCCAATCAGAATGCTTTTCAGGTTGTCACCAGCACTAACATTGGCAACAGGGTTGAAGCAAGTGCGTTAAAATGTAGCAAAGGCAAGACTGGAGTTTAGACTGACTGGCTACAGATCATGGAGCTTTACCAATCTGGAAAAGTCAGGAAAATGCCTGAAAATGAGAGAACTTGTCATTTTTGGCTTGACAATGTGGTCATTTGATTGCCAAATAAGCAAATCGTAATCAGGCGTGGATGCCATTGTTTGCTTGAACCATCCCTCCTTTGTCAAAGAAGTAATAGTATGAATAGTCGTCTCATACTTGTGCTTCACTTAGAAAAATTAACAGTTCTCTTAAGAAATCATGCAGCGAACTGAAGAAAATTGAAACCTCTTTCTTCTCTTATACCGATAGTCTGCCTGTAAGAGTTTTGAAAAATTTATAGAAATATCTTAGTTGCACAGTACAAGGTTTGCACTAGACTGCAGGATTGCCTGATTCCCATAATACCAGACTAAATCCCACTTTAAAAAAGGACACTCATGGAATTTTCCCGCATGCGGAGTTGTTCGATTTTGATGGGGTAAAGAATCAAAAAATATCATTAAATTGTATTATCAAATTCATTTGTATATTATATTGTTAATTTGATGTTTATAATCTTAGTCGCACTGTATTTTTGTAATGATATTAATTTTGCTTGTAAATTGTGAAAAATAAATAAGTTTTTGAAAATAAACAAAATTTTCTTACAGACCTTAAAAATCGCACTTAATTCTGAAGCTAAAGGGGGAGAATCTCGCCCAATTTTTTTTCCTAGTGTTAACCCTGCAGTATTTCAAAATATTTTTCTGAATGGATATTGTTTTAGCCAAATTTGTAAGGTCATTTTTGTGAGTACAAATTTTTGTACAACTTGCATAAAACATATTTGTTGTTGCAATCGCAGATTATTATCTGAAATTGTGCATTTCACAGCTTAATTCACATCAATAAAGGTTTCCTAATTATTAATTTGTTAAAATGTTTTAATAGAAAACACATCATGCTTTTAAATCATTCTTAGACGCTTCATTTTCTTCTGTATTGTCTAATAAGGCAAATCTAATTACAACTGTTAATTTTTATTTAATTCTATTTTTTTGACAGGTAAATTACCAATTATTAATGAAAAAGGAGAACTTATATCACTAATTGCTAGAACAGATTTAAAGAAAAGTAGAAATTTTCCTCATGCTTCCAAAGATGCAAACAAACAACTTCTAGTTGGTGCAGCTATTGGTACAAGAGAACATGATAAAGATAGACTGAAGCTTTTAGTTCAAGCTGGTGTTGACATCATTGTTTTAGTATGTTAAGCTTTATTTTCATGATATTTATTGTTAATTATGTTAATTTTCTTGTGCACAGTTATGTTTAAAAAAATTAAAATCAGAACAAATTACTTATAGGAGAGTTTTTATGAATTTCTTATGCATAAAGTTAATGTAGAAAGAAATTTCATGTTGTAAAAATCTACATGACTTATAGAATGTTTTGGGATAAAATAAAATAGAAATGACGCAAAATTTACTTCATTTTGGGTGAAGAAATTTAATATTTAAATTGCATTAATCTGGTTCAAATGTTTCCGTAACCATAAATGAAACCAATTTCCATAAACTGGATGCAACATTCGGAGTTACACTAAACTGGACTTGACTGCCCTGCTTCTATCCTCTCCATGATTTGTCACCTCATTTCATCATGTAAAAATGTTGATGATGTCGGTTTGAATTTAATGAATTGCTGGGAAAAAAAAAAAAAAAAAAAAAAAGAGCACAAATAAATTCGGCTAGGTGTTGAGTGAATGAAATGTATATTTTGGATTTGTGCTTAGAAAGCTTGTTACTGTACTAATTCTGGCCACACACATAAATATGCTTAAATATTCAGTGCACAAGATCCACATATTTATTTTAAGCTGTAGTTTTGATTTCATTGGACTTGTTTATTTCACGAAATTTGTTGAAATATGTGAATTCTCTTCGGTTTGACCGTTACTGTATTACCCATTGTTGGTGCAGTTTCAGCTGAAAAGAAAATGAAAGAGCGAAAACAAACGGGTTGATCCAGGAATTTTTTCCAGGGTCCCATTTTTGTGAAGACTGTGTTTATTTTTGTGAATTTAATATCTATTTTTCTGAATTTCAACATCTATTTTTGTGAATTTTCATAAAAAGTTTCGTAAAAGTCTTTTTCTCTTAAAATAATTTACAAAACAAATTAAAATTTGTGGTAAAAATGACAAAGGATTATTTTAATCGAATATAATTTTGTGAGGGGGCTTTTTTTAATCCATTGAAATTTTGTGAAGGGGCCTTAAAGAAGACCAAAATTTTGCCTGCATCCATCCCTGACAAAAGTTGAATTTTGTCATCTTTGAGAGCTATAATATCTAAATTCTTCCCATCCAGTAAAGACTAATAGTTATGTTGCTCATCCCAAAGATCAGCAGGGCTAAAGCAGGTTGACATTGCCTTAAAATAAAAGTACTTACTATGGATTGTCAATCTAGTGAGCCCCTAGCATGCCCAAATATGATCAAGGGAGGCTTACTTAGAACACTTGGTGTTGTCCTTAAAGCATTTAGAACCCTCTGAAAATGTCAAGTCTAAAATGCCAACTAAAGAAATAAGTGAGTGCAGTTTGATCTATCCTGCTACAATCAAGTGCAAGAAAGCCTTCCAGTCAATTACTCTGATACTAGATACTATTACTGATACAATATGATGTCTCTAAAATCATGTGAAGATTATTGCTTAAATTTATCTATATTTATCCACAATGTTATTGTACATTTTCTCAGTTATTTTACTCATTTTCAATATTAGTTATTTATACTTTTGTATTTTTAGGACTCATCTCAAGGAAACTCTATTTATCAAATAGATCTAATTAAATATATTAAAAAGACATACCCCGATGTTCAAGTAATTGGTGGGAATGGTAAGTTCTGCCTTCCTACATTTATTTTTGTGGTGAATGTTAAAAAATGTGTTATGAAGCAAATATTAATTGTTAAATGTTTAAAATGGCTAATACTAATGTCAAGTTGTAATATAACTTTGTATAAACTCGCATAAAAGTGTGGTGAGACATTTTGTACTCTTTAAATGTGCATAGAAATTTTATTATCCCTTTGTGGCTTTTAAACCAAGTTATTTTTTTATTTATAGCTGTAATAAAGGCTTTTTGGCATATCAATAATTGTATTACAGTGCTTTAATTTATTTTTATATTGGGTTCTTTCAGGTGTTTTCTGGTTGTTTTCTTAAGAACGTTTTAACTGAGTTATTAAATTCTTACTTTATTTCTTTATTACAGAAATATATAATTCCTCCATGTATCATAAGCAGAGTGTTGCAGCATCAAATAAAACACGAGCCAGTACCATTTGCAGAACAGACTACCCTTCCATGCTGCCCTCGTCTCAGGAAAGCATATACAGTAGAACTTCTGTGTGACCACCTTTTATTAAGAGACCACCCCCCCCCCCTCTTTTAATGACCAAATTTTTAAGGCACCCATTTTTTACCCTATCTACTTAATATTAAAATATCCTCTAGAAGAGACCACACTACTCTCTATAAGTGGCCGGTCCCGGTTACCTGTCTTCTTGCATTTTTCCAGAAGTAAAATAAATAAAATCACATTCCAAATCAGTCGCTCTTCTGCAAATCGAAAGCAGGTGCTTGTACAAATCTTGTAGGTTAAAGAAGAAATGAGTGATTTTACTGTTGAAGCAGCACATTGATTTGTTTGAATCGCAAGAAAAAAGTAATTCGGAGAGGAAGTTCAGTTACTTTTGGCTGTGCAAAAAGCAAATAGATTTTAAGGCAAATTCAGAATGCATGAAGTATATCCGGATAATTGCTCTTTTGTCAAATGTAAGAAATCAAGTAGCGTGATAAATATTCCCAAAGAGGAAAAAGAATGAAAAAGTCTGAAATTTCTAAATATTTTTTTAGATTTTAAAAATATTTGTGTAATTATTTATGAAATTGCATACTAATACGTAAGTAATGAAACAAACAATATCTTCAGCATTTCTTTTCTTGGCTACCAAATATTTGTACTCCTTTGTGCAACCACCTCTCTTAAAGACCAATTTTATGCAAGACGGAGGATGGTTGTTCCTGAGAAGTTTCGCTGTAAATATACAAAAATAGTCACAAAGTAATAATGTAGATTCAAGCCCTGTGAGAATCGAAACAGCTCAGTAAAATCATTTTTTTTTTTTTAAATTGTTTCTGGCAGAGGATTTGATAGTACTAGTAGGTGGCCAAATTATTAGGGACATTATTCAAATTCTTGTTTTATCTTGTATGTGTAAAGGAATTTTCTGAGGATGAAAATTTCTCATAAAGTTGTTTACTTGATGTTTTACTGCTGGTGTCATTATTGTTGTTTTTGGTAAATGTCAACACTTTTCAAAAAATCACGTTGGTATTGAGCGAGTGAGCGCTCGGGGTGCTTTTCCCATAGAGGACTCTGGGAGCTCACCAAATGGGCAATCTCCAACCCAAACAGCACATAAGCTTAAATCAAGCTTGACATTTCCTTGAATTTGACGTATTAATGCAAGCTTGACTTTAGCTTGATTTTAGCTTTCAAAGTGCGCAGTGATGGCGCCATCTGTGAAAGATAATGGACATTGTCTAGTGTTCCTCAATTTGATGAATGTTCGTAAAAGATGTGTTTTATTTTATTACCAGTGCCATATTACCGGCAGGGCAAACGGGGCAACTGCCCAGGGCCTGCAGATTTTAGGGCGCAAAAATCTTACATCTTACACTTTTGTAGTTTTAAAATAAAATTACAAAGGATACAAAAAATTCAGAAGGTAAAAAAATTTTTTAATTATAAAGTATGAACAATGAAAATAATTCAAACTTACATTTGTATAAATTAATTTAAACTTATTTTTAATTCTTCGAAATGCTCTATATCGATATAGCATAGCAATATGTATGAAAATAACTAACCACATTTGTAATGAGAATTTTTAGCGTTAAAAAATAGCAAAATTTTTCAATTATTTGTATTTTAAGAAATATTTACAATAATGACTAAAGTGTTTGTATTCCACACATGTTAGCAACTGTGATATAGCATTTCGAAGTAACGTTTAACTATCTGTTTCTTTGATTTCAGATTACTTAACACAAAATTTGTGTTAAGTCAGTAAACCCATCCTATATTTCCAAATATGGAAATTCTTCAAAGTAAAATACAATTATACTACGAAATTGATTTCAAAATCAGTCGTTTGTCTCGATTTTTAGAAGTTTTAAAATGTGTGCTGCTCTTAAGTTTATATTATGTTTATTTCCCTATTAGTAGAGTCTCTAAATCACACATAACATTATTTTAATTTTGATGCATCCCATGGAAAAATAAAAGAAACTAACACATCGCCCACTTATCAATCTGGCGAGAAAACAGCATGATAAGTCACTTCAAACTTTAGTCATAGCTGTGTGAAGCTTAGTGTATCTGAACGGATAGCGTGCTCGACTCCAAACCGAAAGGTCCTGGGTTCCATTCTAGCCACGAACACTTGATGGAAACAGATTAAATTACATTGAAATTTCAGCGTAGAGGGGGGAAATGCGTGGCAAAGTAAAAGATGTGGGGAGAGTTCGCCGACCGGCGCCCCATGTATTTAGGAATTTTTTTTTAAGGAACATTTTTTAAGCTTCAAATGTCAAGCTTAATGCAAGCTGGGCAAATGTAAACTAGAACACTTGATTCAAGCTTGCATTAAGCTTACGCGCTTGAAATTTTCAAGCTTATTGACTTGATAAATGAAGCTTGCTGCAAGTTTGCTGTGCTGTCTGGGAAAGAGCTTATCACTACCAAGTAGCAGTTGATTGAAACTCAAATAGGATAATGGCATCCACATACTGAACTCCAACAATGTGCAAAAGTATGCGAAGTGAACATGTACCGAATTTAGGTTGTAATTGCACCAAAGAATGGCACCACCAAATACTAAGATTATTTTAATAAGATTTTGTTGAATGTAAATATTACTGTACACACAAAAAAGATGCATCTTTAATCTCATTTTATTTCAACATTTTGATTTTGTTGTTGTTGAAATTAACTACTGGCAGATGAATTGGAAAAAATTTAACTTTGTGATTGTTGACTTACTAATGAGGTATGATAATCAGTAGCGTTTCATCAAACCATTTTTATATAGTAAGAATGTGAACTTAAACAGCCAGAACTTCAACAGTACAACAACTCGACAGTACAAATAAGATTATTAATAGCATTTTTCTTCAAAATGATATATTATAATCTTATTTGTACCGTCATTAAATAACATTAAACACTAAGTACAAAAGATTGGGTATCTGTACTTTAAATAAATGAATTACGTTTATTTAAAAAAGAAATGTGCACAAATTGCATTCATTTTAACTCTGTTTACTTTTTTTTTAATGTGTTGCATAATAATACGAACTATTCTGTTTCATATCACAAGAATGCACATTTTTTTTTAAATTTAGTTTTTTCTCTTTATAATATTGAACAAATGTTTTGCACTCAGTGCTTATAAGTTTACTTTTGAAGTTTTTAAAGGAATTTTTTTTTTTTTGCAATGTCTGTTATTTTTTAATTTTTCTAATTATTTTCCTTTGTTGTCAGTAAAGTACTTCATCATACACACCTGTGTGCTGCTTTTTGTATGTGTCATTTTCAAAAAATGCTATAAAATCAAATTCCTTGTTTTTAAATGAAATAGTCATTTTTTTTTTCTTATTGATACACTGATAAGTATTAATGTACATTCATAAAAACCTAGTATCAAGGAGTATAATAAACTTTGCTTTGTAAAAATAACTATCCTTATTTATTTATAAATGATTTTTTTTAATAACATAAAATATACTGTCTGATAAGAGTTAGACATTTACTTATTACCAGACAGTTAATTTTATAGCTCTTATTAATTTTTATAGTATAGGACATTTATATTTGTTACTTGTCTTTTGCTAAATGTTGTTTGTTTTTTGCTAAGGCAAAGCTACACAAGGGCTATATGCCTAAGGGGTCTTGGAAAAAGGATTTTTTAAATGGCTCTAAAGCATATTCATATTACAGTTTGTGAAAATTGCCCAAAACTCCAGGCTTTTAGATTAACAGCTGTACAGTAAAACTGAACCCGTAACCTGCACACTTGAGCCATCTCCCAATATTCAATGTCTTATCCACTTGCAAATTGGTCAGCTTGTTACATAAGGGATAATAAGTGTTTTAAAAAAAAAAAAAAAAAAAAAAAAAAAAAAAAAGTCAATTTTTCTTTTCCTTTTTTAAAAATATTTAATGTGGTAACAATGAACATTCGTCATCTTTTTATAATCTTAAAAATGTTGTCTTTTACAGTGTGAAAGTTTTAAAAGTTTTGTAGAACTTTGTTCAATAAAATATACTTTTTTGAATAGAAATTGTAAAATTGTTTGAGAATGAACCATGTGTTTAAAATTCAATTTAACTTTTCTTTTTCCTTAGTTGTGACTGTTGCTCAGGCAAAAAATTTGATTGATGCTGGTGTTGATGGCTTAAGAGTTGGAATGGGAAGTGGCTCCATTTGCATAACGCAAGAAGGTAAATCGTTCTGTTCCTGTGATCTTTATTTATTTATTTATTTTATAAAGTGTTCTAAAGTAATGAAAGTAAATCAGGAATTCAAAATAAATATTTTGTGTGAAGTTTTCCAATATATTTTTTCTTTTAGTAAACTATTTTTAATCAAAAAAGTTATAAATCATTGCTTTCAGTCAACTTTAAATTGTGTACTTCATAGTAATGAGACATACATTTGTGACTGCTGTGATGGGTTACAACTGTGTAATTGCCAATTTGAATGAAATTTTGCATAAATGTAGTTAATAAGTCATGTAACTGATGTAAAATGTAAAACTCGATTGTGCAAGCATTCACAAGAAATTGCATTCTAAATATTTGAAAACAGCATATACAGTTTAAGTAGGCTTTGATTGAAAATATTTTGAGCAGTCATAGCGTGATCTGTAAAAGTATTAAGCTAATATCCAAAGTTTGTGGGCACGAGTTCTGCTAGGAGCAATACATAGTTTTTCTTTCTTTCATTTATTTTATGGCATATTAAGCTAAAGAATAGGAAATTAATCCTGAAACCTAGAAAAAGAATTTTTTTTTTTTCTGAAAAAATTTATTTTAAATATCTTTAGCTTATTTACTGTCTATTTTATATTCATCAAACATGGAAATAATTTTTTTAAATAGAAAATTTTTACTGTAATTTGTTATTTTGTTGCATAGCCTTACAGAAACAAAACAAATTCATATTTGCCAATTTGCCAACTTCTAAACTTTTGGCATAAAGCTTAATTTTTTTACACAATTTTATGTAAAATGCCTGTGTTTTTTTTTTTTTTTCATTGTTTAATGAATTTTTAAGTTTTCTTAAATTTTAATAAAATTTGGCAACGCAAAATCATGTCCCATATTTTTTTAGAAAAATAATCTCTTAAAGTTTATCATTTGAGTTTTCTGTTGTTCGGTTTATTTTAAGATTTTTTCCCCCAACACCCCCTCCCCCCTTTTTTAAATTCATTTCTATGCGTTCAGGTGTAATTCCAGAGTAACTTCCTTATGTGTGAAAAACTGCTTTTTTTTTCTTCCCTAATGTGTTGTGACAGTATGATGGTTTTTTCCTTTTTGTTTTTTTTAATGCCAACTTATGAAATTAAGCTTTGCATTTTAAAGTTAATTAAAATATATATTTTTTTCTTTTTAGAAATGCCTGTTGTGTGTAATCTAACTGTGTATGTTTTTTTTTTTTATGGCAACTTACTAAATTAAACTTTGCCTTTTAAAGATAATTAAAATATATATATTTTTTTCTTTTTAGGAATTTTTTAGGAATACATGTTGAGTGTAATCTAAATGTGTATGCTATGTAAATATATTTTTGAATATTTTATGCTATTTAAAATATCTAAATTGATTTTTAAAAAAGCATTTGAGTATATTTGATGAAAAGCATAAAAAATGTCGTTTTACACATTATTAGAGAAATTCGCAAAAAAAGATGTATCATACTATTCGCTAAAATAATCAAAAATGTCATTCATTCACTATATTACATCTCTAGAAATTTCAAAAGTTGGCAAGTATGCAAATTGATTCTCATTGGCAGTAAAACATTACAAATTAGTTGGAACCACTTTCAAACTACGCAAAAATGGAACGGCTGCAAATCGAACAAAGGGATGGAAAGAAGCAAGATATTCCTTTTAAAACTTTCTTTATAGCTAATAAACATTAATCAGAGTTAATCTTTAAATTTTGTAGGAATAATTCCTTTAATTTGATGCTGTCTCAAATTGTTTGATACTTTTTATATTTATTATGCATATGATGAGTTAATCAAAAGTAAATTTTAGCAATGCTATCAATAATAAGAAACAATTACTGTTTTTATTTTATTTTGGAATTTATTTCTTAATTTCACAAATGCTTTGCATGCATTTGAAATTTGCATTCTTAATGTTTCTCAGAACATTGAAGATGCGGCTGTTTATAAACTATTCATAGTCTTTTTAACGTTATTAATCAGCAAACAGAGATAAATAATTACAAAAGTCCAATTTTCAGTTTCATTTAAATAAAGGGGAAAGAAAGATTTTTGCAGTATTTTTTTGTGAATTCTAACATGAATAAAATATGTAAGCTTCAAGGGCTTCTTACTCTTAAAGTATTTTTTAAATATTTACATGTCTTGGTTATCAGAATTGAAGTACTAATAATATAAACCATTATAAAATGTAGCATTTCTTTTCTTACTTAATTGAACTTTTGAAGCATAAGTTTCAGATTTAGCACTTATGTATTTAGATTGAATTTTTCTGTGATTATCTAATTCGGTAGTTTTAATAATTTCTATTTTAGTTTAGTTTTAATGTATTTATTAAACTGCTGCTTATTTTAAATATTTTGTTTAATAGTGATGGCATGCGGTCGACCACAAGCTACAGCTGTATATAAAGTTGCACAGTATGCAAAAAAGCATGGAGTGCCAATTGTTGCTGATGGTGGCATCAAATCAATTGGCCACATCATTAAAGCTCTTGCTCTAGGTGCATCAACAGGTAATTAAATAGAATTTCAACTTTCCCTAGCTGTTAATTTGTACTCATTTTTAACTTGTACTTATTTTAAAAAGTTATGTTCAATTTTATTTACTTATTTTTAAATTTTTTGCCTGAATATCAATGCTTAATATATAATAGATATAAACAACTAAAAAGATTTATAATAGCAGGAAATTATCTTAAACATTTAAAATTTGAAATGTTAGAATTTTAATTATACATGTCATGCAAAGATCAAAATACTGTAGTTATTAGCATGTTGAGATCCAAATTATTCAAAATATTACTTTTTCAACCAGGGGTTGATCCAGGAATTTTTTACAGGGTCCCATTTTTGTGAAAATTGTTTATTTTTGTGAATTTTCAGACCAATTTTTGATAAAAGTAACTTTTTGTTAAAATAATTGATAAGACTGTTTAAAATGTAGGGTAAAGTGCCAATGAAGGGTCATTTTATCGATTGTATTCGTGTGAAGAGGCTGTTTTAATCAATTGTAATTTTGTGAAAGGGCCATAAAACAGACCCAATATTCATCTGCATCAAGCCCTGTCACCACCCCCCTCTTCCTTAGTTTTATTTATTTTTTGTGAGATAGCTAGTTCTAATTTCTATTTAGTTAACTTTCATTGAATATTTTGATTCAAATTACTTAATATAACTAAGGGTGTGGTAGTGAAAAAGTGATATTTATTTTCCATAATATTGCTACTTCTCCAGATTTTATACAGTTAATTTTCATTGAATAATTTCACATGCTGCAAAAATTGAATGAAGTAACTTAGTTTAATATTACATTGCGCTCCGGTTATAATGGACCTGGGATATAACATACTGTCGGCTATAATGTACCTAGAAACTAGGTCTAAATTGAAGTCCTATATTTATAATGCAGGGATGCTACACCTGCGACAAACTGAGACAAAACCGCCGGCCTGCGCCATTTTGCGACATTCGGTACTATTTTGGCCATATCTGCGCAATTCTGCGCCAAAACAGCGAACATGAGTAATTTTGAATGACTCACGGGAGCGCGCACCGCGCGACCACGTGTTGAGAGTTGTGCAGAACATTCCGGTCCTCAAAATAAACCTCCGGCCGGTATTAGAGAAAGAAAAGCTCCCGGTGTAAAGGCAGGGTGCGTAGCGACTTGAAAAGTGCTTAAAAGGTGCTTGATTTTAAAAATATTTTTCAAGCACTCTTGAAAGTGCTTATTTTTTTTCATAAATTCCCTTAAGGGGCTTGAATTTGCAAGGAAGTGCTTATTTTTTTCTGAGCTTCCAGCAGAAACCTTTATAAACACTACGCCGCTAACGAAAAAAACTTTTTCCCTCCCATCCCATCGCTTATTCATCTTGAAACCGGAAGAGCGTGCCTAAAAGCGGGTGCAGGTGGTTCACTGTTGACCATGACAATAGTAATGCTGACTCGCATATGCTGGCATAAGAGCCAGTCCGGGCTTGATTGTTCTTAAACTACTGAATATCAACCAAAACTAGTCTGTTGCACCCGATGCGATTTTAATCATTCTACCCCCCCACAAAAAGATTCATCTATAAATTATTTATGTTTTTTCGCCGTGTGGCTTTGCGCCTTCTGAAGGAGCACTTTATCGAATAAACACTGCCTTTATGCTATTATTACGGTAGAAAGTCAACTACGAGTAACTGGCGAACTCGAGAAACGCTGAGTGCTTTAAAATAAATCCCTATGTTATAAATATCAAAAGTAATAAATTAATAGGAACATGGAGTTGTCGCACAACATTCAAAGCTTAAAACAAACAATTTGCTGAAGCACGCTCACTACGTAATCAACAGCTGGCCGTCCATGAAAAAAAAAATTTTGACTGGAGCCTCCTCATCGGCTCGCTTCCGAACTTTTTGCGAATGCAAGAAGTTTTTTACATGTTATTTATTTATTTTCAGAAATTCGCCTTTGTGAATATAAAAATTCATATGTTTTATATGAAATCGGACACTGATTAATTCAAAAATGGAAATCGTAAGCTTCGTAAAATAGCGGTAAATACTTTAAAACATTATATGGGAAGGGGTATAAAAGGAGATATTTTTACCATTTATCTCCCCCCTCCCCCTTTCTCCCGAAATATATCTCAGTGCGATGCTTGTTTTTTTTTGGGGTGGGGGGAAGAGATCGTGGATGCGGCGTTTCTTCCATAAATTACGGTAGTAATTTTGAAATTTATCTATTCATACTTGTCAATTTGTGTGCTTTCAGTTTGAAGGCTACACTTTTTCATCGATTTTTACGATTTTACGTGAAACTCCCGTTTTTTTAACATTTCCACCGATTTTTACGATTTTACGCAAGACTTTAAATTTGGCATCTTAATAATAATTTCATAGAAACCAAACATGTGTAAAATGCAGTTGCAATTGTTATGATTTCAGGCTTGCTCCACTTAAAAATGAGGTGGCCAGCCACCCAAAAAATTCAGGCCATTGCAAAAGAGCTTGGAGAAGCTGAAAGGGGAAACAGATTTAAAAATTTTCTGGTAGAGATAAACTGAGATAAAATAAATAAAATTAGTTGAAAGAGATGAACTTGAGAAAAAAAAAAAAAAAAAAAAACTAATTTTAGTTGAGACATACAGAGACAAAAAGGAATTTTAATTGAGACAAACTGAGACAAAAAGGGATTTTGATTGAGACGATGCTGAGACAAACTGGGGTTTCAGCTGTAGCATCCCTTGTTATTTAACTTCGGTTAAAACGTACTTAACAAAAGTACGTACTTCAGCTATAATGTACTTTTTATACCAAAGCCAAAAATAAAATTTTGCTTTTCTTCAGAATTTTATTTCCCTGTTCTCGGAACTTTCAGTATTTCAAAAACACTCGTTGTCAGTTTTCAGATTCTCTAGCAAGATGAATGTGTATGGATGAAGGGAGCTATCTTCTATCTTTTTTGCCTGATAGGTAGGGCTAAGAGCAAGACAATGTTTTTGATTTGTCATTCATCAATGTAAATGCCTCATGAAAAGCCCTATCTATATGATTGCGATGATAGTGAAGAAGAAACAGGGGAGCCTATACCAAGCATACCAGACACATTAAATGCTGCAAAAGCATTATCGGGATTTTTTGAATGCATTAGTGATGATGCAGAGACTCTACAAAAGTCTTTTATGGATATCCAAAACGGTATTTTTAAACTAGCATCTGCCCATTTAAAACAAAAAAATTACAGATTATTTATCTCACTAAAAATTGTAAGTAATAAAGAATTTTCTCTGTTTAATTTAAGTTTTAAAAAATCAGACCAGCTGAAAACACATATTAAATGATATTATGAGCCCACTTCCTTTTTTTTTTTTGTTTTTTGTGTAATATTGAATCATACTAGCGGTACTCCTTATAATGTATTACTTTTTTAGGTCCCATGAGAGTATGTTATAACCGGTGTCAACTGTATTATAAATGTACTGTAATTTCATATTGAAATATTGCTTTTTTATTTTTCCCTATAGTTATGATGGGCTCATTGGTTGCTGGTACAACTGAATCCCCAGGAGATTACTTTTACTCTGATGGTGTTCGACTGAAGAAGTTCCGAGGCATGGGATCTTTAGATGCCATGGACTCTAAAGAAGGTCAAGGAAGTAGGGACAGATACTTTGCTGGGTAATTGATGTTTTCTGATTTCAAATTACAATTTGTTTTGTTTTTTCTTATCTCAAGCCTTATTATCTGCTAATTTATCATACATCAAGTTATACTGATTTTTGTGCATGATGGTTTTGGAAATGTTTTAAATGTTGGTGTTAATTAACAAACTGATTTACAAAAATTATATCTAAAGCTGCATAATTTCTCAATTTTGTAGATTTTGTATTACTGGATATAGTATTATTTATTCTTATAACCAGTTCTTCAAATTTTGGATTCTTATTTTCAAAAGCTCATGGTATTCATGCTTTTTTTCTTAAGTCATTCTGTTTTGCTACTAAGGCTTTGTTATATCTTTAGAAGAAATCCTGTAGAATCAGGTTGTAACTAATCATGGATAGCTGGTTACTGACTAGTCAAGATAGTTATAAAAATTCATGAAAGGCAAGAAGTTGTTACAAAATAGAGGCATTGAGTCATGGAATTTTCTGAAGAGTTTCAGAAGGATTTTGTTTTCATTTTTTTTTTTCTTTATATAATTGCATATTCTTATAATTTTTCTTTCATTTGTTTCTTATTATTTCTATTTTTTGGGGGGGATGAGTGTTAGGCAGAATACACATAAAATAGTAGTATAAGTGGTTTTAGATTTTAAAATCTCTGCACATGTATTGACTGCGATTTGCATTCTGTTTTACTTTCAGGCACATTAGTTTTACAAAAATTGAGTGAGAGCAGAAAATCATTGCTTGGCTGTGTACAGTACAAATATAAAGGGGTTTTGACATTGCTGAAATTTGTGTTTCTAGAATTCTAATCAAGAATTTGGAAATAGCTACCTTATGTATGAAATCTCAAGGTAGAGCAAGGGGGGGGGGAAGTTTTGCCCTAAAGTTGCTCAGGATAACTTGGAAATGGTTACTAATGATGAAAATGTGCTTAAGGTTTATTACAGTGATCATTCATGGGTTTATAGATATGATCTTGAAGCAAAACAACAGTTTTTCATGGCAGAAGCTTCCATTTGAACTGAAGTATAAAAGCACAATGCAAAGGTTTTTTTTTTTAAATTATTTTCTTAAGTTGCAAAGTTGTTGTGCATCATGAATATGCTTTGAAAAGTCAAACTATAAATTAAAGAATTAAACATTTTAGTTCTGAAAAGAGTGTGATATGCAATGAGAAGAAAAGAACTGCAATCTCTGGTGAATGACAACTCGCTTTTTCTCTATCGGTGCATTCAGCAAATATTGTACAACATGATGTGCCAAATTACATAGTTTACAGTAACAGTTTGCAGAAAATCCTTGCTTATGATTTTGATGGAACCAAGAAGGAAGGGTTCAAAAATTCTGTTTTTGTATTATTATTCAATTTTGTATTAACATGATTTGTATTCCTATTATTTGCATATAATCTGTAATACAGCCAGAAATTAATTTTATTTAAATCCCAGTTTTGGATCTTTTTTTTTTTTTTTGTGTGTGTGTGCATTTTGTTTGTTTCCAAAGTATTATAATGGTTTTGATTTATTCTTTTACAGGGACACTGACAAAGTGAGGGTAGCTCAGGGAGTCTCTGGGACAATTCCTGATAAAGGATCTATTCACAGATTTGTGCCATATCTTATTACTGGAATTAAATATGGATGCCAAGATATTGGAGCAAGAAGTATAGAAATAATGCGGTAAGTTTTAGCATATTACTATTCATGTAAAACTGTAGTATTCCTTGTTAAAACTTAAAATGTGAAATGCTTTGTAATATTTATCTAGATTTTTAAAGTGATTTAAAAAAAAAATTCAATATCATAATTAAATTGCTTAAGTGTAATGGCTTTTAAATTTTTATAAACTTACTATTTATTAAATTCAGGAACTCCATCCCAAACTTAAAGAAAAATAAAATACAGATTTTTGTGTATTGAGTTTGATGCCTTAAATCCTTGAATTATCCTATGAAAATGCTCTGGTACTTTCCAAAAATTAGAATTTAGAAAATTTTATTTGTTAAACTGAGTGAAGTTAATATGGACTAAGTTTTTGTTAGAATACTATTGACTGATAAATTGCAATAATTATGCATGTAAACTTATGTAGTTTATTATTTGCTAACATTGTAGTCCGGCTCTTCTTATTGCTGTTTCAATCCCCTGATGAAACTATCTTTATAAAAATATCACAGTGCGATGCTAAGAAATATGGATGGTTAATTTTATTTATTATTATTTTTATTTATTTATATACAGTATGACCTCGATATCCCAAAGTCGAAGGGACACTGGAAAAATTAGATATCGAGGTGAAATAAAAGGGAGCCTGTTTGTAAGGGAAAACACATTTGAGATATCAAGGTTTTCGAGATATCAAAGTTACACTGTAACTTTTTCTGATAAAATTGAAAATCACAATTGCAAGCCATTGGGATGAAAAATACAGAAGCCTGCAAATTTATAAAACCTGATTAAATGCTCAACATGAAATAATTGATTGAACATTTAATTTCTAATCACATTTGATATTTACTTTATAGTTTGGGTATTTATGGCTTAATACTCTAAAGCACAAGTGATTAATTAATACTATAGCTAGAACTTTTAACATGGCACTTTATGGATTTAAAATCAAATTTATTTCTGAAGTTATTGTGTTGATGATATACTGTGCAGTTCTGAACCATTGGGATTATTAATGCATGTATTGGGATTTAAAATTTTTAACTGTTATTTACTTATACCTATGAATTAATAAACAAAATAGGCCTATTTCAGCCTGTTCAGAAAATTCAGTTTGCTACAAAAACTCAAATAAGAATCAGATTCAAGAGAGTCTCATTTTGACTCTGACAGGCAAAAACAGTAATACATAGGTTACACTGTGAATCCATCTCTTCAAAATAATACATGAAGTTCTAGAATTCAATCAGTTTCAAAAGTCTAATTTATTTTAATCTTATAAAAAACTAAATAATCCATCACAATAATCCAAGAAATATTTAAAAAAAAAAAAAACCCACTGGAAAGTCAAGAAATGATGTTTAAATCAGGTTGGACTTCCATGGAAATACTTCTCAGGCATTGAAAAATAATTTTCAAACTCAATTTGTGTCTGAAAATTTAAAATAAAGTGTTTGTTTATATAGTTTTATCATATTTCTGCACTTTTATACATTTCTGTATTCATTTGTCTTAATAGTGATATGATGTACAGTGGCCAGCTAAAATTTGAAAAAAGGACTATTTCTGCTCAAGCAGAAGGTGGTGTTCATGGACTACACTCGTAAGTATTTGGCACTGTATTTAAATCATTTATCTGATTTACTAGAATAATAAATTTCTAATCATTAATATTTATTCTTTAGCAGTTGTTAATGGAGTATTAAAACTAACGTATTTGACAGTATGTGCAACATTACATTAATATATATATTTTTCTTTTCAGGTATGAGAAGAAGTTATTTTAGTTTTACTTGAAAAATCGGAGAAATATGTATATGTGCCATTATCATCTGAATAGTAATAGTATTACATATCTTGGGCATTGGACATTGTGCGCTACAATTTCAGGCTAGCTCTAGCAAGAGTAATAATGGTGAATTCTGGCATTTGCCTGATGAGAATGCAAGTCATATATCTCACTGCAAATCTGATAGTGTGATGTTTTCAAATCAAATCCGAATTCACTCTATTCCTCTAAGACTTGTCATATTTTTGTACAAATCGTGTCAAAACAAAAATCAGCTTTTTACTATTGAGAGAAATACCTTTATAGTGCAACTTTTCCGTTCCATTTATTTCTGTAGAAAATTATGGTGTCAAATATGCATTATGAAAACTGAAATCATCAGTTACCTTATCATCTACAGTCTCAAAATCTGCAGTTTGTTTATTTCATATCCATTTAATGCAGATTTTTATGAGCTTATTTTGTGATATTTTAAAGACTTAATTTTTTTTCCTTTATCAAAAAGGTTTTAAGGTAATCGAAATAGTAAAATTGGTATGGAAATATTTTATCTTTTTTATATATTATCAACCAATTTGATGTTGTTATATCAAAAGAAAACTTGTATATTTATAAATTTTGTTTTGCACTTTGTGATAAATAAATCAATTGCATATGTTGATTTTAGTCTTTATTGTGTATTCATGCAAAAAAGAAATACCAAGGCTTAATAAATTGTATAAATACTTTGAAAAAAAAGATTGAACATTGCATAAGACCATGAAACGTGATCTGCTTTGGATGGAAAGCCTTTTGCTGCTAAGACTTGAAACGGCTTTGTTTTAAAAAAAAAGGATTGAGAGCTGTTATTTTTATAATAAAAGATTGCTATTAAGCGATTAAAATCTGTAGCTAATTTGAAACCTTCCCAACTGTAAAAAAGGATTTCATTAATGTGAATTATTGCTGTTAAGTTTGTGAATACTTCATATTTTACTTGTGAATGTAATGCTTGAAAAAAGCATTCGTAAGCTCAATTCACAATAATAGAACTAAAGCAAACTGAAAAATTAAATCCTCTGACTGAAAAATAGGTTACACACCTGCCAACTTGAACAGATTGGCCATACAATATTCCGAATTTGGACGTTTTGTATGGTGTATGATTTTACAATTCCATTGTATGATTTTTTGAATAAAAGTATTGGAACTTTAAATTATTTTGTCTGCAATAATTACTGAATGAGTACCAGTAAAGATTTTCAAAGTTACTGGATGTAAACTATTACAGGGTGGCAACAAATTGGGAAAATCAGAGTACTTTATCAATCTGGAAATATTGGGCAATTTTGTAAAAATATCTAAAAATCTGGGAACTTTTGTTTTTGCCTTGTGAATGAGATCGTTTTTAGTTGTAGATCAGCATCTGGCTCCAGGGCCGAGTGGTAGATTTTCTCAGTATGATGCGAGTCTTCAAAATGCCGCCTCTTCAGTATAAAGGGGGGTAAGCGGTTCAACCCCCCCCCCCCTCCCTGAAAAAAATTAACATGAAATCCATTAATTTTTCTTTTTTAACGAAACGATTACATTTAATCTCATCCCCTGTTAAAGGAAATCTGTGTACGCCACAACACCCCTTAAATGTTTCTTCCTTAAAATAAATGCTCATTATGATTTAAAAGCAAAATTACACAAAATGTACAAATGCCATATTTATTTTACTAACATTAACAACAAACTATTATAATTTTACTCTTCTAACTTTAGCAAATTCGTGGATTAGGGATGTGTAGTCTAGAATAGCAGCCAATGTTGATTCACTAGAAATTATTGAAAGGTTTCTTAATTTAGTTTGGCTTATTGAACTTCTTCGATAATTTTTGTTTAATTTTAATTTAGAAAAACTTCTTTCCCCACTAGTGACTGACACTAGGAGTGTTAGCAAAGTTCTCAATGCTATGACAGTATTTGGATACAAAGAAATTAAATTATTTTTGCACAAATATTTTAAAACATAAAGGTTTCATTAAATATGGCAGCATTCTAGATACGTCACGCAATTCTTCTTGTAGAGCACTCTCATTAATGTCATATTCATTTTTGATCGAAAGTATTGACTGGAGATTGATACAGTTCTTTTCTAGCATTTTGTCATCAGTATCTCTGAGTTTTAAAATATCATATAAAAACTTAAAATTTTTGTTATGGATTTCCAGAAGCGTGAATCGTTCATTTAGAGAATTCTATGCAATGTCCAGAATATAGTTTAAAAAGTTTAAATTTATGTAATTTTAAATTTATTCTCCTCTGTTAAAGGCTCGTAGACAGCTTTTTCATCAAATTGAAGTTTTTTTCTTCTGGCTCTAACGTCAGTTTCTGTTGGGAACTCTGCTGATTTCAAGATTTTCTGCAATTTCATTTGCAGTAATTTTGACCTGATCGTATCCCGTTTTTCTGTAATTTTTTTACTTTTTCTACAGTTTCGGATAACATCCTTACACAATCTAATAAATTGACTGTTACAGACTTGCCAACTTTTACGCTTTACGCGTAAAATTTATGCATTTCGGCTGCTGTTTACGCTTTTATGCATACAGCGCTTTTTTTATGCATTTTTGGATATTTTCTTCCTAACTTGTGTTTATTTCTTTAAAATTGAAACAGATATTAAAAAGGAATGTATTAGGTTTTGAATGCTGCTGTTATGCAAGGGAATAAATGTGGTGTAGTGGCATTTCTGAAGAAGAAACATGAAAGTATGATTGCTATGGGGTGTGCATGCCATTTACTTAACCTTGCAACAGAAAAAGCCTCTGCTGCATTACCAATCAAAGCAGATGAAATCCTTATTGACGTATATTATTATTTCAATAGAAGTGCCAAAAGGAAAGATTGCTTAAAACAGTTTAAAGCTTTACATGACAAAGAAGCCAAAAAGATCATCAAGCATGTGTGTACGCGTTGGCTTCCCTTGGTCGTTCGTTAACACGACTTGTGGATCAGTGGGATCCATTGCTGACATATTTCAAAGAATCTGTAAAAGAACAGCCTACATTACCACTTAATTTATCTATCGAATTCCTAAAAAAGTATCCTTTGACCATGCAGTAGACGGAAGTGGTATTAGCAGTGCGAATGATGTTTCCAGCAAAAAAAAAATTACCAACTTGGGAAAAGAAATAAAGGCAGCTGACACAAGTGAGGTGAGTGACAAAGTTGGTTCCAGCAGTGCAAATGAGGTTTCCAGAAAAAAAGAAATTACCAGCTCAGGAAAACAAACAAAGGCAACTGACACAAGTACGGTGAGTGACGGAATTGGTTCCAGCAGTACAGATGTTAAAAAACAAAAAAAAGTTACCAGCTCTAAAAGAAAGATTGCCGATGCAAGTATGGTGAGTACTGCTTCTAATCAATTTTCAAAGAAAAGAAAAATTTCTAATGTGGCAGAAAGTTCTTCCATCAATCTCACTAGAGAAGAGAATATATTTATGTTTTTGAGCTCTTCAGAGAACAAAGCATATTGCTTGTTCTTATTGAACATCCTCCCATTGTTTGAAAACGCAAATACTGCATTACAGACAAGAACTCCGCTCATCCATAAATTACGACAGATTTATCTGGACTTGTTGAGAGAACTTTTCTCTAGGTTTTTAAAACCAGCCGCTGTAAAAAACGAGTTTACCAGTGTTTCCTACCATACAGATGAATCCCACAAAGAATTATCTGAAATTATAGTTGGCAATGCTACTGAATTAGAAATTAAGAGCTTAAGCTCAAACAAAAAGAATAAATTTTATGAAAATGTAAAACAAATTTACATTTCTGCATGTGATTATGTGATTCAAAAATTTCCCCTGAATGATGATGTGCTTATACATGCAGAAGTTGCAGATTTATCTAAAATTGAATATGCTCAATTTTCAAGTATAAAATTTTTTCTTGAATTGTTCCCACATGTGTTAAAATCTTCAGAAATAATCGATAAACTTAAGAATCAGTTCTGCAGTTTGCAAATGGAAGACATTTCAGATCTTTCAAACAGCTCTGATCGAATTGATACCCAATGGAGTAAAGTAAGGAAAATTGTAGGAGTTGATGGCCTTCCCAAGTTTAAAGAACTCTCTGATGTGATGATTGCAATTCTACTTATTCCCCATAGTAATGCTGAATGTGAGAGGGTTTTTAGTATTATTCGTAAGAACAGAAATAAATTCAGATGCAACTTATCTAATAAGACTTTGGAAAGCCTCCTTATTATGAAAGCTGAAAGCGGAGTATCTTGCTTTGAGAAAACTTTTACCTCTGACTTCCTGAATAAAGCCAAAAAAGCAACTGCTGCTTCTTTAAAATCAGGACTGTCAAAATGAGATTGTTTTTTTATGCCAGTAAAGTGATTATAATGAATAAATTGTTAGTCACCAGAAATCTGGATAATGGTGTATTAATTGATTTGCTTTATACTCAACAACTTCATCTTTTATTGTTCTTAGCTTTTTTTAATACTTCAAATCAGCAATTAATTATATTTAACCTTTTCTGTGCAAGTTTAGAAATCTAAAAATGCTTCAAAGGTAAGTACTATTCTAATTAATTATTGATTGATCACAATATATGGTTAAAATATTGGTGATGGTGTAACACATACATAAGTATTTATTTTCTTTTTAATTATGTATATTATTAATAATAATGGTATATAAAATGCATTAAAAATAATGCTCGCACATTCTATGGGTAAAGTTGAAAAATAATGCTCACGCGTTGTATAGCAAAAAGTGTCGAAATTTCTGTTCGCGCGCTGTTTTACACATTTTGATTTTCCCAGGTTGGCAAGTCTGCATATATCCATTTTATGGAAGCAATTTAGGATCTTTTACATTAATTTCTTTTTTCTCGGAGGGCAGTCGCCCCTGCGCCCCTCCCCCCCCTTTAATCCGCCCTCGGGACAGTCAGACGTTATTCATGCAGAACTGTTATTTACATCTTTCTTGATCGAACACAATGTTCCTATTTTAGCAGCTGACCATGCTGAATGTGAGAGGGTTTTCAGTATTGTTCGGAAAAACGGAAATGAATTCAGGTGCAACTTGTCTAAGATTTTGGAAAGCCTTATTATTATGAAAGCCGAAAAAGCTATGCTGCTTCTTGAAGTCAGCACAGTCAAAATGAGAGTTTTTTCAAGTCAGTTAAGTGATTATAATTAATAAATTGTTATCGGAAATCTGGAAGATGGTGTATTGATTTGCCTTTTATTCAACAACTTCATTTTCTTTTATTGTTCTTAGCTTTATTTAATACTTAAACTTCAAACAAATAATTGTGATATAAAATGCATTAAAAATAATACTCGTGCATTCTATGGTGAAAGGTAAAAAATAACGCTCACGCGTTGAATAGCAAAAAGTGTTGAAATTTCTGTTCGCACGCTGTTTTACACATTTTGATTTTCCCAGGTTGGCAAGTCTGCCGTTACAGATTGCAATTGCTTTGAAACTGAGTTTATTTCAACTAAAATGTCATGAAAAGAATTACACCACATATAAACTTGAAATTTTAAATATTTTTTGCTAACCCTATAGCTCTAACTTTTGTTACTGCATCCCTGTTGACATCTATTATTTCAATTAATGCATCATAGATTTCGCAAAGTTGAAATTGTAATGGATTTAACGCATCAATTCTGCTTGACCATCTTGTAGCACTCAATGGCTTTAGAGTTATTTGGGAAACATTGTTTTTAAGCACTTCCCAACGTTTCGTAGAACTAGAGGAAAAAGTGTAAAGTTCTTGCACTACAGGGAAAAAAGTTGCTGTTTCTGTAGAATATGCTGCATGATTCACAACAAGGTTTAAAGAATGACATGCACAGGGCAGATGAAACGCCCTTGGATAATTTTCAGTTATTCTGTTTTAAACACCCTTTCCTACTCCTTTCATATTAGAACCGTTATCGTATCCTTGTCCTCTAAGCCATTTTAACTCAAAACCTAATTTCTCCAAATGTGTCAGAATAAGCTCTGTCAAACCCTCTCCGGTGGAATCACTAGCTTCTAAAAAACCAATGAAAAATTTCAACATTCTACGACCAATAGTTTTTGAGATATGCGAGTTACATACATATGTACAGACGGCATGGAAAAACTGGCCAAAATAGACTCGCCGCTGGTCAAAATGAGTTGCAGACACGTTTATGTGATCGTTCATGCTAACTTACGATGAGATGCATCGAAAAAAATCGGTTTTTTCGTCGAAATTTGGCTTCCGAAATTCTTCGGGATCACATTACTTATACTCCGTACAAGGAAGTAAAAATCCGCATGGTGATTTCAACATTGGGAAAGGCAGAAAGAAAAAGTCGTGTACTAGTATACAAATGATAATACAAAAGAGAAATGCTGAAAGTTGTCCTCTTCGAATCATAACTACTGGCCTCCTCTTCAGAATCATGAACAGTACCCTATTGCTTTCTGCTCCTTCTGCTGATTTTCGGATAGTTTATATCGATACATTTCTCCGAGAGTTGTTCATTCTTCCATTTTGTAATGTTTGAGATGCACTGCTATCTTCTTTATTGGTGGTCTTTATTGATTGCTAAGGTCTTCTTTATTGATGCCGTTTTTATAAGAAGTCAAATTTTTGCAATGCTGTTTTATCTCTTCCTCTTCTGTCGTGAATCCTTTCATAAAACCCAAATTTTTCTAAAGTTATTTCATAAGCTTGAAGACATTTTCTTAAGTTTGACATTAGACGTCAGACAAGATTTTAAGTTTTTTTTTTCCAAATAATAATTTTGGGAAGAGCTTTTTTTCGAGCTGAAGCCCCTTTTGGGTTGATGCCCTTGGCGACAGCCGGGTTCGCGTATGCGCTAAGACGGCATTGTATGTATGTAAATTTATTACGCTTAAATGAGTATGCAAAGGGTCACATAAGGCAGACCTATTGTATGCAGCTCTTTGAGTTGGCACCCATACCTAAGGGCGAAAATGAGCCCCCCCCCCCAAAGCTCTCAGAAAACATGTATACAACCGCAATTATTTATGTATTGTTGCAACGTGGAAGTGATTTAAACAGGCTTTCGGTGCAAGACCACTGATTCTCCTCCCCTTACAAAGGACTTGGCAGATCTCTACAAGCATTCTTATGGACGCCCATAGACCCTTGAATTGCTCTTCCTCTGCTCAGAGCAGATACACTAGTTGCCTTTTAGTTTATCTAAGGAAAGATAACTATTTCCAGAGTTAGATTTTTGAAATGCTGCTCACAAGTGTTGTAGCAGAATTATAAAATTATAGGAGAGGAAAAACTCAGATTTAAATATTTGCATTAACATACTAGTGTAGGACACACTAGTCATTGCCCTTAGCTTCTGTTGAGCTTGAAAAACATGCTAAAACTCGTTAAAATTATTGAAGTAAAACTTCTTTAGGCGCAACTAGGGAGTAACGCAGATCTTTTTTTTGACGGAAGTAACGTTCGGTAAAGGAAGTGATGTATATGTCACATACTTCATGCTGACCCTGAAAAGGAAGAACCACAGAAAAACCTACCTTTTCGACTGCTCTGCTGCTTTCACCGACTTCATCCTGTAAAAGTACACAGAACCTCCTAGGGAAAGAAACTGCAAGAAAAACAGTCAAGTGCCGTACCTTTGAGACATCAATCGTTATTTTATATATCAATAAGCGTTGTGAAGGTACATCCAACACAATATTTTACATGTAATCCCAAGCACACAGGAGGTTCTCGATAATCCTTATTTTTAGATGAATAATGTACATGGCTTTGGAAAAGTGCAAAGAAACGGACCCTGGCTGCAATCAATCCCAAACAATAGACAGAACCTGCAGTTTAAAAACACGGATACAGAATAATAATTTGAAACCTACCGGCAAATGAAATTAACGTTTAAGAACACTGTGATAGAAAAACACGAAAAAAATTACACTACCTGCATTCGAACCCAACAAACAGAGGAAAATATCAGTTAAAGAACACAGTTAAAGTATAATACTAGACTATGGACATCCCCCCCCCATTCAAACCCAACCTCCAGACGAAACAGTGGTATAAGAAAACAGCTAAAGAATAATACTGCAACATGGACACTTCCTAGATTTTAATGTTAAATTTTCGCTCTCAAGATTCTCAGCCGTTAGTTGATTTTTTAAAAGAAAAATTTGATTTAACTATGAATACTTCTCGACTTCAATCAAGAACGCGTTTCAGTACAACGATAGATGCTGTATTTTCAAGAAAATTAGCAAATTTAGAGAGTAAAATTTATGTTTCACATTATAGTTACCACAAATCTATAATTTCATACATAAAAAATTAGGATGAATTTCAACTACAGCTCTTAAAGAACATAAAGTTTAATCAACATATTTACCGAGTACTTGGTGTAAAGAAAGTTATTTGGTTAGGCTGTTTTAAATTTACAAGATTACTGCGTTGTTACAAGAAAATCCAGGTCCGATACACTTATGTTGCAATAAAATAAAAAGACGTTAAATACTGAAAAACTATTTTATTAAACATATACTATTGAAACATTATTATAACAAACATGGCACAATGTAACTAAATGTTGACACAAACACTGAATACGGCTAGAGATCAGCACAGCGGGCCGAGCACTAGATGAATAAACGGCTATACATAAGTTGCAATCCCGACCCAGGGTTGCCAGATGTGGCTAATTTTAGCCATTTTGGCTAATTTCAGAAGCTGCTGGCTAAAAAGAAAAATTTTTGTTTAGCCACTCGTTTTTTGGCTAATTATGGCTAAATTCTGAGGCTGCTGGCTAAAAAGAAAAACAATATTTTAGCCACTTGTTTTTTGGCTAATTATAGCTGAATTCTGTGATTGTTGGCGAATATATGCTCTTCATAAAAATGCATCATTTAATGATACACTTTCCAAATGGTATTTATAAAGGTGAAGTGTAGTTTGACTATGCCTGGCGAAAATTGTTAAACAGTTTTGGTAGGCGATTTTAATATAGATTTCTATTCCGAAGAAGTGTTTTATAGAACAAAGAAGAAAAACACGGTACACTCATGGATTATGATGCTCATTCCAAACAGTATTTAAAATGTCTACGTGATATAGTTGGAATATGCCTATAGTTCGAATATGTCTGGTGAAGATTTTAGAACAGTATCAGTAGGCGATTTTAAGATGGATTTGGATTCCAAAGATGTGCTCTATGGTTCAAGAAAAAGTTGATTCCATTTTAATGCCCCTACTTTCGCCAACCTAAAAATTCCCGCACTTTGGCGAGCTTTGAAGTCATGGGTCTCTAGGAGTTATGCACAAGTTTCAACGCTGCCTAAACAACTATATGAAAACTAAAGTGAACAAATTAGTGATAAACGCACTAGTTAAGGAATTTGAAGACACTTGATTATTAAAACTACATTCATTGGCAACCCAAAATAAATAAAAATGTAGCGGAATGCTGTATTTACAGGTTGTTCCAAATCGCCATTTTAATTCTAAATTACAAATGCCACATAAATACAAAAAATTGTCATGGTTGCTGTATATGCTTAATGATCGCCACCTTGGCGAGAGTTGGGGCGTTAAAGTAGAAATCAACCCAAGAAAGACAAACATGGCACACTCATTTAAATTGCTAAAATGATCCAGTATAGTTGGAATATGCTTGGCGAAGATTGTTAAACAATTTCGGTAGGCATTTTTAATAGATATTTTAACTCTGCAAAGGGGTTATTTGGCAAAGAAGTTATCTGGTTGCAGACTTAAATTTGGGATTAAAAGGCGTTGTGAGATAATGCAAAAACCAGGTTCGAATGGACTTAGTTGCAATAAAATAAAAAGACGTTAAATACTGAAAAACTAGTTTATTTAACATAAACTATTGAAACATTATTATAACGGGCGGTGGTGGCTCAGCGAAAATAAAATGACGTCCTATATGGACAGTGAAATTAAGGTGGAATGACTTAAAAAATACGCCAGCACAGAATTACACATTGGTGAGAACAAACACTTGGCTGAAATCAATAACGCCAATTCCAGAGCAACCCTACAAGTTAAACCAATAAAATTAAAAATGACGTAATCGCGAGCAAATAATTTTAAAGACGAGGTATGGCAACAAATAAATAACTTACGCCAGCAGGATGCCAAGAGGGGAAGCAGAAAGTACGTTGATTTTGCAAACGGACGTAATATAATCTATTTTTAGCACACCGACGCTAGAATGAAGAGACAAAAACAAAAAGAATAGTGCATACGGGGAAAAGCGAAAATACAGATTTAAAAGCCGAAATGGCAGAAAAATGAAAACAGAAGTGATTTAGAATTCTTAATTTTGGATAGATTACATTAAAGAAAGCCAAAGTAAATATTATTAAATTAGATATGTGATCTCCATCACACTTGGCACAAGATCATTGTCCGTACGAAAAATCTTGTAGAAGGCAGAATGAAGATTTGTTGAACAGTTCACATATTAGTACGTAATATTTTAACAGGCACTAAAAATCACTATAGTTTCAATTACTGTCACATTGACCAAAGTTTCAATTTGTCTTTCATTAAATGTCCGCTGTTTTCAAATGCGCCTCGCAAAATGGTGCAGCTTCACACATCCAGTATTCATCTTCTAAGAGAACACAAAAACTTCAAAATGGTTGGGTTTCACACCGACAGATTTTAACGCGACACACCGATGGAATGAAGACCCAAGCTTGCATCAGCAACTACTTCGTTACCATCTCAAATTCGATATCGTGATGAAGGATCATGAATTTTGAATCCTTTCCTGGAAGAATTCTGCACGGTATCAGCAAAATCGAAGATCTCCGCAACGGTTCGCCAAAACTGATGACATAAGACCTTAGCACTAGTCACTGTTCTGCAACCATTTTTGCACCGACCTTGTGACAAAGATTCAGATGAATTGTACATTCATATCTGGAGAAAACTGGAACATGTGCCATGCGTTGAACAATTTGTTCATTTTTCAGAAGAGTCCATACGTAAAATTATTATCAGTTGAAAATTTCTCACAGCTACTTCGTTATCACTTTAAAACTTTCGCTGCTTTTTTTTCAACTGCTGATAGCGTCCCTTGAACGGATGCGCTTTGAAAACTGTTGCTAGATATCCTACGGGAAAAAAATTACTGTGCGATCTTTTTCTTCCGTCAAGTGCAGCGAAACCGGTTTCCCCGTGCAGGAAGCGGACAGTCCACACTGGTTTTCTTCTGCGCAAAACTAGTGGAATGGCATCGTGGGCTTTGTTTACATCTTGTTATTTTGATTTTGTGAAGATCTGACTGACGGTGCTACATGTCTATGTAACACATCCATTGGAGTGTTAACCGCCAATTCCACATCAAGGACAGTCCACTTCATTCACTGCTATATATACTTCTCCGTCTTCCTTCGTTGCGCAGTTCTGCATATACGCTGTGGCGGGCCAGCGTAGATGCACAACTGCTGACCATCTCCCTTCTCTTCACCTGGGCAGATGTGGATGTACACTTTCCCTCAAAGTGTAATGCACAACTTTTGAACAACTCTCTAAAGTATTTAATTGCGCTAGAGACTTGGAAAAAATTTAGAATGCCTCTTTACAAGCTGCACTGTGAGCTGTTGCAAACAATAAACCTACAGGAGATTCGAAACACTCGGGGGAGAAAATTCTAAACATACGGAATTTTGCAATACTTCCCTAACCACGTTAACTGCTTGGCCCATTTTGGAATGCAGTTTTTGTGCTGATGAATTTTTATCTGAAAGTTGCATGAGACGTGCAGCTTAACTGTTAGTGTTAGTCTATAATGCATTGGGTGGAGAAACATTGTTAATTTTTTCAAGTGTTTAACATCATTGATTTATAATTAAAGTAGTTCAAATGTTCTGTGGCAGGAATCTCTTTTCAGATGGAATACCCTTAAGGTATTTCTTTTAAAAATTCCTGAAAGTGATTTTTTTGAAAAATGAAAGTCAGCACGAGAGTTTTGAGCTGTTTTAAAAACAAACCAATGATGTACTCGAAAAAACTAATAATCTTCTTCACTAACAGTAGTTTCTTCCGTAATAGTAAGCTAATCTTAACAGCCAACCCATATGTCTTATGCAATATTTAGAAAAAAAATTTATCAGCACAAAAATATCGTCCTAAAATCGGACGAAGTGTTACACATTTCGGGAAATATTGCAAAATTAAGTATGTTAACAATTTTTTTCTGAACTTTTTAAACTCTTATTGGTTCATTTTTCGTAATAGTTCGCAGTATACCTTCTAAATAAAAAATCTAAATTTTTGTAGTCCCTAGCTGAATTCGATTTTTTAAAAAGCTGTTCAAAAGTTGCATGATTTCCAAAAAGAACAGATGTAAGAACTTTTAAACGCAAGGGAAAGTTGGTTCAATTTTGACCCACCAGACAGACACACTTTTGGACCCGGTCTCGTTCAAATCATTCCTCTCACAGACTACGTAAGACTAGTTCAAAAACCACATTTTAATTTACTTTATAAGACGAATTATTTATTTGAGGGAGCGTAAGGTAGCATCGTTTTTCGTGTGAGAGTATGTTTCCTAGCAAAAACTACTGAAACTAATAGAGCATGTTTCCGTTACAAAGAACCTCTCGATACCGTAACACTTCGTTATAACGAAAATTTCGTTGGAATGAAAATACGCTAATTTGAATAAAACGATAGAAAGTTATAATTATGCACATTCGGCTGTTATTTTGAAATAAAACCACGCACAATACTTACATATAAGAAAATTGCATTAACTACTATGATAAGAAAGTTGTAATAAGTTGATTGCAATTCACGGAAATCAGCCAGAGAATTTTTTTAATTCTGAAAAAAAAAAAGACTTACCTCTTTAGGGAAATACCAGCCTTTAGTGAATAAAACCCGAAGAAGCGAAAATATTTTCTGAAATCTACGATTTTCTTCTGAACGGAGGTTGCTCAGTGGAAGACATAAAAACGTTTTTTTTTTTCTTAAATATATATTCAGCCCTGCTCTTTACATTTTGTACTATGAATTCTTATGAAAAAATGAACTTTACAAAATACTCAGGAAAAATTGCTAAACGTTGGGGGAAATTTCACTATATTTCCCCAAACATGTGACTCCTCGGTCCATTTTGAAGACGATTTCTGTGCTGTGCTTATGAATTTTTTCTGAAAGTTGCATGAGACATGCAGCTTCACTGCTAGTACTAGTCCATTGTGCATTTTGTGAAGAAGCGTAATTTTTAGAGTGTTTAACATCATTGATTTGCTTTTGTAGCGTCCTGTGAAGATGATCGATCTTCAAATGGAACATCCTTAAGTTGGGATTCCTCACTTCATCCTAAACATTTTTCGGGAAAGAAAAATTCTTAAAATCAATTCAGTGAAACTTCATCTTTCCTGACTTGAAAACGATGTGGGTGGCGAAACGCTACCTTATACTTCTTACAAGCTATGTCTATTGACAGTTGAGATAGTAATATTTAATCAACCTGCACTATATTAACGGTATTTGACTATATTCTATAATATAATGACATAAGTCAGCAGTTCCTTAAATAATGAAAAAAAAAAAAAAAAAAAAAAAAAAATCCGAATGTAGTCAATCAACAGTTTAACTTGAAACTGAGTTTAAATTGATTATTTTTAAATTTAAAAATTTTGTTTCTTTAAATTGTTTTTATTTATTCTTTACATCACTTTTATTCTAAACTAAATGTATGATTTGTAAAAGTGCTTACACTAATTACAAATCATACATTGGAGTGTTAACCGCCGATTCCACATAGAGGACAGTCCACTTCATTCACTGCTATATATACTTCTTCGTCTTCCTTCGTTGCGCAGATCTGTATGTACGCTGGCCGCCCACAGCGTACATGCACAACTGCTGACCATCTCCATTCTCTTCACCTGGGCAGATGTGGATGTACACTTTCCCTCAAAGTGTACATGCACAGCTGATGGGAGTCGAACCGAGGACTGCGCATTCGACTACTCATCCAGGACTTTATCTTCGGAGCCGTCCTTGCCCCAACAGTAAAGGATGATAGCGTCTATAAGAAGTTTTGTCTATTGTTGTGAAATTCATATACACGGGGTGACAGCATTGGAGTAGTGCAACAATGCTTTAATCTGTGTCTGGGATACCATCATGGAATAGTGGATAAGACACTGTACATGAAAGTTGGCTGATGTTTGAAGGTCTGGTGTTTTGGCCTTCAACGAAGCTGTCGATCTAATGGTGTGGAGTTTTGTGCGGTTTTTATCTAGATTTAACGTGAATGCACATTAGAATCCCTTAAACGGCCTTCCGATTAAGGATTGAATTGCACCAACAAATTTAATATTTCTTGAAATTGTGTGATATCTGTCACTGATTACTGCTACTCGAACAGAATCAGTAATCTGTTAATCGAATAGTGAATATTCGCGATTTATACTATTCGAACAGTATTCGCGATGTCTATTCGAACAGTATTCGCGATTGTAACTATTGGAATATCGCGATTTTGCTAGTGGAATGGTATTTGCGATTTCTATTCCAATATTATTCGCGATTTCTTTTCGAATAATTTTCGGAATTTTCACTTATATTAGTATTCGGGATTTGTCTTTTCGGGATTTGGAATGTCACGTGCTTATCGATCAAATGGATTATTGAGATTCGGTTATCTTGAATGTCCTTGATAATCGACTTACGTATTGGCCAGAATATAACGCGATGTTTTTTGACTGATCAATTTCCGTTAAAAACCTGACTCGCGTTAAATTCGAGGTGTAAATATAGGATTTTTCTAATTATCTTGAAGGGAAATTTTAGGTTCGCGTTATATTCGGGGCAAGTGGTGTATTCGAGCCAATACTGTAATTCGAATTGTTTCGGAGGCGGGCACCTGAATGGAAGGTATTTATGCCTGTAAAACTACTTTCCCCGTTACAACAGTCTGTCTGCCGGCAAGCAGCGGTTACGCTCCGCGTACGCTTCGAATGAATTGACGAGGGAATGAATGCTAAATCCCCGATTGTCGATTCTATCGCCAAAAGTGGACAAATTAAGAACATTTGAGGCTGTTCTCTTGAAATGAAATCAAGCAAATTTTCAACAATTCTTTAAAGAATTTAATTGTGTTTGGAAACATTTAGAAAGCCTCTTTGCGAGCTGTACTGTGAACTGTTGCAAACAATAAACCTACAGGAGTTACGAAACACTCCGTTGAAAAAATGCTAAACGTACGGAATTTTGCAATACTTTCCTAAACAGGTTAACCCCTTTGCCCATTTTGGAAGGCAATTTTTGTGTTTATGAATTTTTTCCGAAAGTTGCCTGGGACATGCAGCTTTACCGTTAGTATTAGTCCATAGTGCAATAGGCGGAGAAACATTATTAATTTTTTCGAGTGTTTAACATCATTGGTTTGTTATTAAAGCTGTTCAAAAATCTTGTGACGACGTTCGCCCTTCAGATGGAATACCCTTAAGGTGTTTCTTTTTAAAAAAATACTGAAAGTGTTTCTTTTGAAAAATGAAAAGCAGCGCGGGATTTTTGAGCTGCTTTATAAACAAAGAGATAATGTTAAACACTCGAAAAAACTAATAATCTTCTTCACTAACTGCACCATCTTCTGTAATAATAAACTAATATTAACAACCAACCCATATGTCTTATGCAAGGCTTAGAAAGAAAAAAAAAATTATTAGCAATTCTGGCCAGCGAAAATGGGACGAAGTGTTGGAGAAATGTTGTAAAATTAAGTCTGTTAACATTTTTTTCCTGATCGTTTTTTAACCCCCCACTCTACCAACCTAAAAATTTGCCACACTTTGGCGGGGATCTCTAGGAGTTAGGCACAAGTTTCAACTCATCCAAAAGAACTAGATGAAAACTAAAGTGAAAAAATTAGCGATAAACACACAAGTTAAGGAATTAGAAGACACTTAATTATTAAAACTACATTAATTGGCCACCCAAAATAAATAAAAATGTAACGGAATTCTGTACTTACATGTTGTTCCAAATCGTCATTTTAATTCTAAATTACGATTGTCACATAAATACAAAATATCGTCATGGTAACTGATTATGTTTAATTATCGCCATCTTGGCGAGAGTCGGGGCGTTAAAGTAAGAATCAACCCAAGAAAGAAAACATGGCACACTCATGGATTATGATGCACCTTCGAAACAATATTTAAAACGGTGAAGTATAGTTGCAATATACTTGCGAAGATTATAAAATAGTTTTAGTAGTCGATTTTAAGATAGATTTCGATTCCAAAGATGGGTTTTATGGAACAAAGAAGAAAAATACAGCACACTCATGAATAATGATACACTTTCCAACTTAATGGAATAAGGAAGAAAGTAGGGACGGTGCATAAATTATGATACGCTTTTAATACACAGCACTTTAATGCGTATTTAAAATCTGAAAGTGTTTCAGATTTCCTTCCTTTTTTTATAAATTTTAATTTGTATCGCTCTTAATGGAAAACCCTTTATAATGGACATAGTTGAGCAACTCTTCCAATAATAGGGAAAAAAAATGGCTCCGTATGTAGCCAAACAACAGTTTACTTAATACTAAAAAATGACTGAGTTTAAATTAATTATTTTTAAATTTAATTTTTTTTATTGTTTTTATTTGTTTTTTACATCACATTTATTTAACGTCATCAATATGCTTATACAAACTACAAATCATCCATTGCAGTATTAACCGCCAATTCTACATAAAGGACAGCCCCCCTTCATTTACTGCTGCATAGACTTTTCCGTCTTCCTTCGTTGCGCAGTTCTGCATGTACGCTGGCCCGCCACAGCATATATGCACAACTGCTGATCTCCCTTCTCTTCACCTGGGCAGATGTGGATGTACACTTTCCCTCAAACTGTACATGCACAGCTGATGGGAGTCGAACCGAGCACAGCATTCGACTATATAAATCCAGGACTTTATCTTCTGGGCCGTCCTTGTCCGACAGTAAAGGATGATAACGTCTATATGAAGTTTCTATTGTGTAAAATTTGTATACATGGGGTTACAGCATCGGGGTAGTGCAACAATGCTTGAATCTGTGTCTGGAATACCATCATGGCATAGTGGATAAGACACTGTACATGAAAGTTGGCTGACGTTTGAAGGTATGGGGTTCTGGTCTACCGCGAAACTGTTGATCTAGCGGTGTGGAGTTTTGCGCGGTTTTTTTATCTAGATGTAACGTAAATGCACATCAGAATCCCTTAGAGAGACTTCCGACGAAGGATTGAATTGCGCCAACAATTTTAATATTTCTTGAAATTGTTTGATTTCTATCACCGATTACTTCTACTCGAACAGAATCCGTAATCTATTAATCGAATAGTGAACATTCGAAATTTATACTATTCGAATAGTATCCGTGTTTTTACTATTCGAACAGTAATCGCGATTTCTATTGGAATAATAGTGGCAATTTTCACTATTCGAATAATAATCGCCATTTCACTATTCGAGATTTTGAATGCCTTCTGTCGAGTTTTCCAAATCGATTATCGCGAATGCCCTTAATAAATCGACTCATTCGAGCTGTTTCCGATGAGGGTACCTGATTGGAGGGAATGTATGTCTGTAAAACTACTTTTCCCGTTAGAACAGTCTGTGTTCCGGCAAGCAGCGGTTACGCTCAACTACGCTATGAAATGACGATTGAGTGAAGGCTAAATCCGCGACCGTTGATTGCAATAAAAGAGAAAAACTTAAGTACTTTTAAATCTGTTCGTTTAGGAAATCATGCAACTTTTGAACAACTCTCTAAAGTATTTAATTGCGCTAGAGACTTGGAAAAAATTTAGAATGCCTCTTTACAAACTGCACTATGAGCTGTTACAAACAATAAACCTACAGGCGATTCAAAACACTGGGTTGACAAAATGCTAAACATACGGAATTTTGTAATACTTCCCTAACCATGTTAACTGCTTGGCCCATTTTTGAATGCAGTTTTTGTGCCGATGAATTTTTATCTGAAAGTTGCATGAGACCTGCAGCTTAACTATTAGTGTTAGTCTATAGTAGATTGGGTGGAGAAACATTTTTAATTTTTTCAAGTGTTTAACATCATTGATTTACAATTAAAGTTGTTCAAAAGTTCTGTGGCGGGGATCTCTTTTCAGATGGAATACCCTTAAGGTGTAAAGGTGTTTCTTTTAAAAATTCCTGAGAGTGATTCTTTTGAAAAATGAAAGTCAGCACGAGAGTTTTGAGCTGTTTTAAAAACAAACCAATGATGTACTCGAAAAAACTAATAATCTTCTTCACTAACAGTAGTTTCTTCCGTAATAGTAAGCTAATCTTAACAGCCAACCCATATGTCTTATGCAATATTTAGAAAAAAAATTTATGAGCACAAAAATATCGTCCTAAAATCGGACGAAGTGTTACACATTTCGGGAAATATTGCAAAATTAAGTATTTTAACAATTTATTCCTGAAATTTTTTAACTCTTATTGTTCGTAATATTTCGCAGTACAACTTCTAAAGAAAAAATCTAAATTTTTGTAGCCCCTAGCTCAAATCGATTTTTTAAAAAGCTGTTCGAAAGTCTCACGATTTCCAAAAAGAACAGATGTAAGAACTTTTAAACACAAGGTAAAGTTGGTTAAACTTCAACCCTCAAGACAGACACACTTTGGACCCGGTCTCGTTCAAATCATGCCTCTCAAAGACTACGTAAGACAAGTTTAAAAACCGCGACATTTTAATTTACTTTATAAGACGTATTATTTATTTGAGGGAGCGTAAGGTAGCGTCGTATTTCGTGTGTGAGTATATTTCCTAGCCAAAACTACTGAAGCTAATAGAGCATGTTTCCGTTACAAAGAACCTCTCGATACCGTAACACTTCGTTATAACGGAAATTTCGTTGGAATAAAATTACGCTAATTGGAATAAAATGGTAGAAAGTTATAGTTATGCACATTCGGCTGTTATTTTGAAATAAAACCACGTACATTACTTACATATAAGAAAATTTCATTAACTACTGTGACAAGGAAGTTGTAATAAGTTGATTGCAATTCACGGAAATCAGCTAGAGAATTTTTTTTTCAAATGAATTTTTTTAATTCTGAAAAAAAAAATGACTTACCTCTTTAGGGAAATATCAGCCTTTAGTGAATAAAACCCAAAGAAGCGAAAATATTTTATGAAATCTACGATTTTCTTGTGATCGGAGGTTGCTGTTTTACGTGAGGGGTGTAATGGCAGACCTAAAACCTTTTTTTTTTTTAAGTAAAATGTCTTTAGTGGCGACTAGGGAAAGTCAGAATTTTTTTTTTTTCTGGCGGAATTAGCGCTCAGTAAAGGAAGTGACGTGCACGCCCCGAAAAAGAAGTACCACAGTAAAACCTACCTTTTCGACCTACTTTCGCCGTTCCCCGAATTCATCGTGTAAAAATACGCGGAACCTGTTAGAGAAAAACAGTCAAGAGCCGTATCTTAGAGACATCAATCTTTATTTATATATCAATAAGCGTTTTGAAGGTACATCCAACATAATATTTTACATGTAATCCCAACCTCACAGGAGGTTCTCGATAATCCTTATTTTTAGATGAATAATATACAATACATGGTTTTGGAAAATCACAAAGAAATGGAACCTGCCTGCAATCGAACCGGAACAGTCAGGGACTGATTTACGGCGGGGCATTCGGGGCACGTGCCCTGGGCCCCCGATTTTTAGGGGCCTCCAAAACTTTCTTTTATGTTTTCATAATATTTACTAAAATTATCTCTCAAGAGAAAAATTTCTGATTACTTCATTCATCACAAATATTCAAAATTTTTAATTTAATGTAATTTGTAACACTAAAAAGTATGCGTTCGATTCGACATTTGATAAATTCGATATTCGCAAATTCGTTCGGACACCTCAGCATGCTCCTCCTTTTATCTTTTCAAAGGTGTGTGACGGCTGTAAATGCCCATAAAAACATTTCAAAATCGAAAAATTCATATAAGTGGTATCTGTCGTGACATTTTACTGATTTGTAAATGTTTACGTATGGTTGGTTAACTTAGGAATGATAATTGGTTTTAACTTAATTTCATTAAGTAATATTCTGCGGAAAATTTTTGTGCAGGGGTCCCCAAAAGTATCTGTGCCCTGGGCCCCAAAGTATGTAGATCGGTCCCTGGGAACAGTAGATGGCAACGTCAGTTTAAGAACCCTTTTCCTGGATTCTAACCCAACTTCCAGACAGAACAAGGGGATGGAACACCACAATTGAAGGGACAGTGGCTGCAAACGAACCTAACACAGCCCGGGGAAATTTTCGTTTAAGAACACTGTTGGAGGATCATACTTCGATCCCACGAAGGTAAATTTATAGGAGGGGACACTTCTCTTAGAAAGTTGGATAACGCCGTAGTTGCAAACAGATGGCGCTACGCACACTGGGTAACTGCGCATCTTCTGCTTCTGCGCATCTAAAAAAAAAGTCAAACATTGGCGCAACAGCCCCTCTGCGGGGCCTAGGCCTGCGATGCCCAACCGCGCCTTCGCGACCATAGGCTCTGCGGTGCGGATGCATATGCCTCGGCCAGGTGGTCAGCCTAACGCGAAGCCCCCAGTGTTTGACCTCAAGCAAGCTTGGTCATCATTTTATCGACCCACCCAAGGGATGAAAGGCTGCGTCGACCTTGCCCAGCCCGGGATTAGAACCCCGGACCTGTGGGACGGCAGCGCGGTGCGCTAACTATTACACCACTGGGCTTCTCTGCGCATCTCAGGTTGTTTATATTTCCATGGAGGCGAAGTAAATGGAGATCGTTGAATTAGCAGAACTTCAAAAAATTAAATACATAAACTTAAGAACGTGATATATAATAATTACTGGCTTCAGATGTGTTTTAATTACATAATTGTCTTAGAATACTATTTCGTAATGATTATAGGCAATAGCTTCGATGCGAAGTGATATTATTATTTGTCAAATGCCAGTTAACTTGGCCGCTAAGCCATTAAACTCCTAAATATTATGTATGTCATGTCTGTTATTACTTTGCCCAAAAGCGGTATTTTAAGAAAGGTTAGTAAATTTAGAAGAATGTAGTTTGTGTGAACGCAATATTTATAATGATATATATATAGTATAATTATATATATATTTATACATAGTAATGGTATATATATTTATAATGACATATATACAACAATTTAAGAATACGGGTATGTAACACCACAAAGAAACAAACACTGACTGCAAACGGTTTAAGAACAAAATAAAAGAATAACAAATGGACACTCCGTGGATTCTAACCCAACCTCAAGACGGAGCAAGCAACGGCTTTACACGGGGATGGAACACCTCAAAGAAACGGACCCTGGCTGCAATCAATCCCAAACAATAGACAGAACTTGCAGTTTAATAACACGGATACAGAATAATAATTCGAAACCTACCAGCAGACGAAATCAATGCTTAAGAATACTGTGATAGAAAAACACAAAAAAATTACACTACCTGCATTCGAACCCAACTAACAGAGGAAAACATCAGTTAAAGAACACAGTTAAGTATAATACTAGACTATGGACATTCCCCCCATTCAAACCCAACCTCCAGATGGAACAATGGTATAAGAATAATACTACAACATGGACACTTCCTGGATTCTAAGTAATTATCATGAATTACCGATCATTCTTACTGGAGATTTTAATGTTAATTTTCGCTCTCAAGAATCTCAGCCGTTAGTTGATTTTTTAAAAGAAAAATTTGATCTAACTATGAATACTTCTCGACTTCAATCAACAACGCGTTTCGGTACAACGATAAATGCTGTATTTTCAAGAAAATTAGCAAATTTAGAGAGTAAATTGGCCTATTTTAAAGAGATTAAAATGACATTTTTTATTCTTATATATTAATATCGGACGGAAAGAACTGCAAGCAATTTTTTTAAAAACTATTTCTCTTTCCGTTTGTATTATCATGTTTTCCCTTCCTTCAACTTGGAAAACTTTTATAAATTTTTTTCCTCCCCATCATTTTATCTTGCAGTTGGGTTCCTATTCTAAAATTATCTTCGCATGTTAGATGTCTTTTCATTTTTTTTTTAAAAATCCACACTGGATATACATTAGGGGGATTATGGTTTAATTTTTCTGTAATCAGGGCGACCATAACGACTGTAGTACTATCGCTAAAAATTATTGTGGAAAAGTACAAACGGATAGTCGTCAACAAATTAACTGTTCAGTAATTTAAAATATAAACAAAAAATAAGACGTCTATTAACCAACTGAGATACTATAATGAAATCTATAAATGCACACACGGTAATGTTATTGGAAATATTAGGAAAATACTTATAATTATCGTTAATATAATCTTGTTTTCATTAATATAAAAATTACACATATTTTAGAGACTTGAAATTGACGTTAAAGTAAATAGTAGAGATTTAATAAAGACTAAAAGTGTTCTGTTTATAATTTTTCAAGGGTTATCTTACAACCAACTGAACGATAAGTAATTCTAATTTGTGTTAATATATCCCGCAGTAATTTCAACAGAGGAGATTACTTGAACTTTAAAAAAAAAATCTGTTTTGTCTCATGCAGATATGATTTTAGTAAAATATTCGCTACTTCTCGTATGAAGAGCGGTACGCAGCTATTTTAAAACAAACGGTTGTCCATTTCATGTAGTGTCTGAGGTATTTAATGCTACAACTTGAACAGTATGATGTAGAACTACAGTTTGATGTAGAAATAACACATTTTGAAAGTCGGGAGTTCTCTGCAAACCGCTAAGCTTTTCACTTTTCTGATCGCGAATGACACTGACGTAGTTTTTTGAGTCATTATATTGCAATGATGCCAGGTTAATACTCATAACGCAAACTTTAAATCAAGAGTCAAATAATTTTGCTTTTATTTTAGATTCCACATCACTGGAATTAATTGAAATTACTCATGTTAGGAAAATTTTCGTTTACTACAGTGCTAAGAACAGGCACGCAGCTAGTAAATAAAAATAAATACTATATTTTCGGTGTGACATTATATATACGGATTAAATCTCAATTTCTTTTACTTCAAATGCCTATATATGCTGATATAGTTATTAATATATCTACTAATGTGGCTATATGTAAGTAATTGTTATTATTAATATTAATTTTCAATGAAATCCCAATAATAAGTTAGTATAAAATGGTAACGAAATCGCAGTCCTTAATTTTGCGAGACTCGCGAGACGTCTCGCGTCTCGCTCGAGACGAGACAGCAATTTCTTTGCGAGACGCGAGACGAGACACAGTGTTTGCGAGACGAGACAAGACGCGAGACGAGACAGAGGTTTACCACTGCGAGACGAGACGAGACAGCCCCGATTCTCGTCTCGCACGTCTCGCGTCCATCCCTAATGGTATGAAACGAATCATATCCTTCGGAATCCCCAATGCAATTTATAGCCTTAAAAATAAATTTAAGATTAATATTTTTTGTCTACTATAAATTAATTAATCATAATTTTTGATCTACTATAAATTAATCAACACGTCCCATACTAGTATATCTAATAAATATAATAATCCTCAGTATGAATATGCAATTTTTCTGTAACAAAATGTACAATTATTTGTTCAAACTTTCCTCAAGCCCTTACTCATAAAATGTTTTTTAAAGTGAAGTTTTTTTCCCTTAGCATAAAGTGGTCGGGCTGGTCAGCACCTGAAGACTTCAAATCATGACCTACCCCAGTCAGTATCTGTCTGGATTCAATGTGACGGACTGTGGTTTGCAAAAATTTGTTTTCTGTATAGCACGTTCATTGAACTCTCAAATATTAATTAAACTTTTATTGAAAACTGAAGAATGAAATTCATGTAAGGAATGCTCTTGAAATCCAATGCGTTCTTCTTTGGATTCTTCTTTGGTTCTTCTTTGGAAAGGGGTATAAAATGTAAGAAAAATTGAACAAAAGTTCAAGGGTGTCATGGTCCCCTCTCTGGAGCCAGTACGACTAAATTCAAAAACTGGGTTTGATTCGGCCTGTACGGATCTCAAGTACATGCCTGCTGAATTTGTAGTTCTGGAAATCTCCGTTTCCGAGGAATGTTGATATTCTCAGATTTGTTTTGATTATAGGAATACGCCCGTTTATCTACACGAGGGATCTAGGCCGAGGGAGGGGGGGGATTGCCCTCCTTGGGATCTTTCTAGATAGTCCTAACCATGGGCGGCCCGACACAGTAAGCATCGCATCAGAGCGCAATTTCCAACTCAAAAACTGAGAAAATCTTGATCTAGAGCATAAAAGGGGATATTTTTTTTTCGTTTGCGGGGGGGGGGGTGCCACATACCCCAGTGTCCCCTGGTCCTAACCCGTATTTACGCTAAGTTTCGAAGGGAATCGCAAAAACTCCGAACGTCTAGGTCGACGGACGCTACCTGGGTTTAAACCAGGTACTTTCCGTCTCCCAGTTCAGAGCGCTATCGCTCGCTGGCCGGTCGGGTGATATTCTCGGAAGTCGCCTATCTTCTGATGAAGGTGTAAATTGTGGTATATAAGTAGATATATAACTTAGTATATTTCCTACTAAATTTTCATTTTATTACTTTGTAGGAAATCTACAAAAAGATTAAAAAGACTATAGATGCACGATAAGCTATATCCTATCTTAGGTATACAAAATATAAGTGAAATTTGGCTGTTTACCAGGATGGTTCAAAAGTAAGGTAACAAGTCCTTTAATCAAAAAGTTTACTGATGAAATCCAAGAGAAACATAGCAATACATTTGGTGCAGATAAGTATTTAACATAGCCTCCATGGACATCATCAAAGTATTTATTCTAACCTTATATCAATCTGTTGGAACAGGCGTTGAAGAAATCAGGGCTTAGATCAGTGATCCACTTAACGACGGCGTCCTGAATTGTGGCATCGGTTTCTCAATGGCTTCCTAGCAGGTGCTTCTTCAACGGCCCTAGAGATTGAAATCAATGGATGCGAGATCCAGACTGTAAAGAGGATGTTTCAATACGTTCCATCGGAAGCGCTGTAGTCAACCTTACTTTTTGAACTAGCTACGTTGTATATTTCCTACTAAATTTTCATTTTATTGCTCTGTGGTATTCAGGAATGTAATTTCTTTATGCAGCAATAATTCCGCTAAAAATTGAATGATATTAAAGAAAGATGCTCTTGAAACTAAATTTGAAAACTATCGATTAATCTTAATGTTGTGATATAGAATTATCAAGATATCAATTTCTGAAATTGTAATACGGTCCAGCCCAAACAAAGACATATTTTTCAAACTGTTTCAAACATATAACGGAACTCCTGTTAAAGAAAGATCACGTGTCGCCGTCGGGTGCAGATTTTCAAGATGCGCGAATAAAGCAGCGTTTACACAACAAGAAAAAACGCTCATGTGGCCGTAGCCTATCAGTTTGCTAAAAGAAGACAGGAATCTAGAAAGAAACCTCTATTTTTCAATGTATGGAGTCAAGTGTACTAATGCAACCACCTAAAATATCTCTTTATGCTTTCTTAAATTTTGGTGCTCTGTTCCATGAAATAGAAGCATCTGCGGCAACTACATCGTTTGTGCCTAAAACTAGCGCTGGCTCCGGGCGTTCTGTGTTTGAAACTTCATACTTCCATAAGCAACCCGTGTTTTGAAATCGCCTTTGACGCAATGAATAAATTCTTATGTACGTACACCTGCGGGAAAAAAAACGGCCACTTGCTCTTCATTTAGCCATCGTTCGTCGTACAGCAAAGTATACCATTCGTTTGCAAATAACGTAAACTTTTTATTTTCTATTAATTTAATTTGCATAAGGATTCGTCTTCATATTTAATTCTGATTTCACTTCGTTTTTTTTCAATGGCAACACTCTCTTTTGACTTTATTAAACGAAAGAAAACCTTCAAATTACCCTAAATATAAATTTTCACCAATTTCCTACGTTAATTTCCGGAGATATTGCGCGATTTCAAGGGACTTTCTGCAAATTATAAAATGCTATTAGAAGGTTCCGAACTTTTGTCTTTTATTAATTTCTCTCGCGATAGTTAAAAGAAATAAATATTATTTACAGGGAAAATACTGTTCCTAGCCTTAAAGTTTCTTGTACTGAGATTATCAGGGGTAGAAATTAAAGAATATTTAGTCAGTGATCCAAATGAACCGTGACTCCAAAATTTCCTTGGACCGTACACATGATTTTTAAAAAAATGCAAAACGACTGCTTACGATTTTGAAAATCTTTCTAATTTTTAAATTGTTAATGAGTATTTGAAGGTTCTCTTAGACAGATGAAATGTTTCCAGTAGTGAGAATCTGGTCTTATGACTACAAGCATGAAAGTTACTCAGCTAGGGTCGAACATGAAGAATGGTTTCATGATTGAAAATTTATTTGTTTGAATTTCATGTAAAAAACGCAACTACGTTTTTGCTGACCCAATATTATCGCTGTGTTTGTTATTTCACTTCTTTAATTTAATATTATTGCCTGCAGTGTGAAATATTTTAATTAAATTTTTGCGGTATTTTAATTTATAGTCTGATGAAAATTTAGACAAAAAAGTATGACTTTTTGAATGTTTGGTAATGTATGGGGAAGTCCAAAGACCTGATGTCTCAGATATTAAAAATGGTCAAATTCATTCCCTCAAAGTTGAGGTGTTGAGGATGTTAGTTTTTTTTAAAAATAGGACGTTGTATTGGAAGACATTATATATGTATAGAATTAGATACATCTACTGCATCTAATTCTATACATGGAGATCATTTTATCGGGGGAAAATAGTAGCGGACGCAACAATGTACGCTTTATAGAATTGCCATCAAACTGTACAAACCTCCAATTTATTTGCTTCAAAATTTGCTATTATTTTTATTTCGCTAAATTTTACTATTTGTGTACAAAAGAAATCTAATTTACATTTATTTTACGCAATTTAAAAAAAATGTGACAAAATAAATTTATATATGATACCTTAACTGATGAAAGTAGCACATTTTATTTAATATAAATTAAACTACTGAAAGTAAAATTTTAAATTTTGCACAGGCATGTAGTTTTACTTTCTGCATCTATTTCCATCGAAATTTGGCTAGTTCGCTATTCAAAATTTTTTTGAATATTAATTTAATAATCAGGGATGGTAATTCTGCGCCGAGCTGCGCCAAAATGCAATCTTGGGCCGAACTGTGCTTTTAGCCGATTTTTGCGCCGAATACGTCATTTTGACTCTTCGTTAATTTTCTGCCACGCTTGCAAACTTTGCTTTTCTTATCTGCATTAATTGTAAGTGTTAACTCTAGATTGATTTTGCAGGACGCAGCGCCCGGCGGCCCTTTTATCGTCTTTTTAGCGCTCGGCGGCAACATTTCTCTTCTTTCTGCGTCCCCCTGCTTTTACATTTTTATTATTATTAGTCAACAATTACCACTTTTTACTTCCTACATACCTTTTGCGGCCCATCACGAAAATACATTAATTAAAATGGCCCCTTTACAGAAATATGATTCAGTCCAATAACTCCATAATAAAAATAGGTTCGATTGAAGCCCCTTTCACGAAAACTGTCTATGAAATCGGATCTTTCCCACAAATACCTCTTAAATATTCTATTCTTTCAGATCGGAATACAGTCACTGCCTTTTTGTTTCCATTTTCGCTAGCCGAGTAACCCGAAAAGTGGCCTCTCTAGTATGTTTTGTTTTTGCTGACTCAACGAGAAGCCCGATCGGCAGGGCAGAACTACGTGGTCATTTCACTTAGGAATTGGGGAAAATTCTAAATTTTCCAAAGTTATGTAAAAATTTCCGATTCCATCTGTCAGTCCTCAAATATCGGTAGCTACGTTTGATAAATATGTACTTGCGAATTATCAAACAATCATTATTCCAGAGTTCGTCGCTAGCTGTACTATATAGTTATTGCTCTTCTCGGTGTTTTTAAAGGTTTTGCACACTAGCAAATTATTTTTTAATTTCCCCCTAAACGATTTCCTCTATTTAATCGGCTTTCTTAGTACATATTAGTCTTAATGTATAACAGTTATTTACTAATCATATATAATTACGTTACGGATGATACAGTATGCCATAGCAAAACGACGTTTTACGATTCGAAAATTCTGCGGGATTTGCTTGTTTGTTATGGCAAACCTAGACAAGGGATATATCCTAAGGGGGTTGCATTGGTTGGATGACTTTTTAAAGAGTTCTAACGTGTGTTGATGTTACATATGATGAAACCGACAAAAACTCCAGACCGACAGTCGCGCGGCCGCACTTCAACACTTCAACCGTCTACCATGATCAGTGGCTTTATCCGCCCAAATCGATCTGAAAATCGCGCGATTTGCGACGTTTTGCGAATACAGCAATTCAAACACATTATACTTTTGCTAAAAAAAAAGAGCATAATGATGATCTTTTGCTTTAGCAGTGTAGCGCTAGGGTTATTGGCGCCCGGTGCGATCCTTCAGTTTGCCGCCCCATTCATTCTAAGTTTCAGCATTCTGCCCCCCATTTCGGTCCTTTAGTTTTCCACCATATTATTTTAAGTGTCCTGCCGGCCAGCATCTTTTTTTTTTTTAATCTTTTCACCCGGGCACCCCCCCATCTTATTACGCCAGAATTTTAATTATATAAAAGTTGAGTAACTGCAGAATTTAGTAAATCAGACTATTGACAAGATTTGGTATTCTAAATATTCATATTATATATCTTCTGTTTTTAAAAAAAATTCTCAACATTTTAATGAATGAAGAAAAAAAATTAAAAGCAAAAGATAGCTAGTTCTGGGAAAGGATGTCTTAAGAAAGCAAACTGTGTCATAAGCTAACAGTTAAGTTATTCATAAAACAAACTGCATCAATTTAAGCTTATTTTCAGTTTTTAAAACTTAAAAAAAAAAATCGAAATAATTCTGGAAGGTTTTTTTAATATATAATTTGTTTGAGTACTTCTGGCAGCAGGATGGTTATTATTTTAATTATTTTAAGCTGATTAAAAACATTTGATAGTTAAAATAAAATATTAATACTTTTTTCATTTTCAAAAGATTAAAGCAATGTTTGAGAAAGAAAATTTAGCGTTTTTAAATAGACCTTTTTAAGTATGTTACAAAAAATTAAAAATAAAGCTTCATGAAAAATAAATTATTTAAAATATGTTAAACTTTATTTCATACCTTTGGACAATTCTGTGAGTTCAAAAAAATATTTATTTTATGCCTGCTAAAAAACTTACATGTAGTAATTATTTTTATTTATTTTAAAGAATAGAGAGAGAGAGAGAGAGAGAGAGAGTGCTTTTTAAAAATCTTATATTCACTTTTCATGAATGAGCAAACATTAAATTAGAAGTGAAAGAGAAAGAACAAATATATTTCAGTGATTTGATATGCTGTTGTACATTCCAACCATGGGATGTAATACAAAATTTGCATGATTATGTCATTTATTCTAGCAATCTTCTGTGTTCTGAATTCAATTTTCCCAATTTCTATAGTTATCAATTGATGGATGAGTTAAATTGTTTGATGCAATTCTAAATAATGTCTAATAGTAATAAAGGTATGTATTCAGTAACTTTAAAAATATTTACTTGGTAATCATTCAATAATTATTCCGAACAAAAGAATTTAAATAAAATTCTGATTTATATTATTAAATTTTATACATCCTGCACTGCAGAAATTTTATTATTTTTATTACATGCTAAACACATCTATCCTAATCCACTTACACTGACAGTCCTTTTCTGTTTAAAAGTTTGTACCAATATAGGTGAAATATCATATATGAATGTGATCCAGTAATTGTGGTCCAGTAGTGACAGTGTGATAAAATTACGGAACAAAAATTAACAGTCCCTCTGCCTTCCCCTACTGCCTAACAAATCATGTCTGGCTAAAAATTTCTGAAACCTTCTTCAATAAATGCACTATTCTTATAAATAATAAACATCTACATCACGTAATTGTGAGAAAAAAAATTAAGCAGAAAATTCAAAATTACTTATATTAAAGCTTCTTTTTTTTAATCAAAAACTTCTAGTTATATACAGATTTATTTCACATATTTATGTCATGTTTAGAGCAAAATATCGACAAATCATTTTTCCTATTTCGCTTACACTTACTTCTACAGGATATTTTCTCCAAAAGAAGAGGGGGGGGGGAGACTAAGACAAATTGGAAAAAATCTAACTATGCATTGTAAGTCAGAACACACATTACAACTCTACATGCTAAAGTTTTGGGGATCAGATAGTTTCAAACCAGTTTCTATGTATGTTATCTACCTGTATATTCTCGTGGAACCCCAAAATGGTTCTAAAATTCCCCTCCGCCGCCGGCGGCCCCCTTCTTTTTTTCTAGAGTCAATACTGCAGTGTTCCCAAATCTTCAATTTTATGCTCCAAAATCATGTTTATTCTGATCCCAAATCTTAGTTTTCCTCTCAGAAACTATTTTTTGCCCCCACGAGGTGCTCCCAAATGGAATTTTTCTGCTCCCGAGGTGCTCCCAAATGAAATTTTTTCTGCTCCCGAAGTGCTCCCAAATCGAATGTTGGAGTTGGCATCTCTGAATAATTTATAATTCATATTAATGTTTTATTAAAAATTGTAATAACAGTAAAATATGTTTGGGTCGTTTAGTTCTAATAGTACGAATAAAAATCAACTTCTTATTATCGATATTATATAAGACAGGGATTAAAGTATGAAAAAATATTTTAACATGGGGGATGGGGTTTTGGAAGCTCATAACTCAACCGTTTTGAGTTCAAATTTATTGAAAATTGGTATCCGGGGTTAAAATGAGCTAAATTTTTGAAATATGAAGTGAAATCTAGGGGTTGCTAGTGGGTCAAAAAAGAAAGTTGGTTACAATTTTTATTTGGAGTTGGATCCTTATGCAGAATGCAATTTCTATGCATAGCAAATTAAAGAGTACGTCAATCGTAAACGATTGGTATATGTAACTTTGCTGTACGACGAACGACGGCCGAATAAAGTACCACTAGGGGGTGTTTTTTTTTCTTTTTCCTGCAGCTGAACCATATTACTTTTCTATGTATTATTTAAACCTTCTCATTCCATTTCATTTAACTTTATACAATGAGTATGCATAAAATTAAGTTCATTTCAAAGAACATTAGTTTTCTTTGACCACAATGTTTAAACAACTGTGCTCTGGCTTTCCTCGTCTATTTAATACCATTGTGCAGCCCGCCTGTTTAGCACGCTGTTAGATAACGTTAGCCAGCGTGGAAGAACAATTAGCTCGAAACAGCTGAAAAGACGGAAATTCGTTTCCGAAGTTACATATATACTTCCCCCCCCCCTTACATGATGAAAATGACACAATGAAAACAATATTTAAGCAACACTTTAAAAAAAATATTTCGCTTTTACGCACACTTTATTAAGTAATACTCTGTAAGCGTTAGTACTTAACGTTTCCAATATGCATAACTTGTTGTATCTACTTTTAGCATTTTATCTCTTATCAAATTATCATGCAAAAGCCAGTGACGATAATGGTGATACGTCTGCTGAAGTGTGCGCAGAATTCTTTGTGGAGATGGAAAACATATTGTTTGGTAAGTTTTGAAAAGCGTTGATAGTTCCAAGAAACTGACGACGAATTCTGGTTTAACCTGGTAGTTCTGTCCATCTGGTTGTTTAACTATTATAAACATGTAAAGGGTTAAATAATCAACATATTTTTGTTTAGTAGTGCCAACCTTTGTCAAAAATTGCATTGCTTTAAAAAATTCTTATTAAAATCCAGGGATTGTTTAAAAATTAGGACTTAACCCTTTAAGAGCTAATTAAATAATTTCTCTCTGAATTAAATAATTTTTCTTTTGATAATAGAGAATAAATTTGTAATTAAAAAAAGTTTTAAAAAATCCTGACTATCATAACTTCCGAGGAAAATCAATTTTTTTTTTTTTATGTGCACAAATTAGGATATACATTTTGTACAATAGTAGAGGATATTTTGTGGACGGAGGGACTGAAAAGATTTATTTCATCACTTTGTTAAAAAGGAGATTTCTTTTTTCCTTCTCATATGGATCACAATGTTCATGTAACACTACTATCAATATGGTTACAGAACAAAATCGGAGATCGTTTTCATTGTGTAAACGTACTTAATAAAAAATTTCATACACATGTTACAAAATATTTTTTGTGAATATTCTTTACTGAAAATATTCAATTATCCATATACAGTATTTATATAATCGTAAGTGCTTAGTGTTTCAATTATACCACATAATCTTGCAATTGCATACCTTTTATATAAAGGCAATTATTTCTGTAAGTAAAATATGAGTAAAATAAGTAATGAACCACTTCATTATTTTACGATATTTACAGCAAATATATTATTTTGCTCTGTTAAATGTTACTTCTGATGCTAAAGTAGACACAAGGGGCAATTACATTAAGCAAAAAATTCCGAGTTGGCTCCTGGTTTTTTCCATCTCTTTAGACGCTATAGAATAAGCAACAGAAACGCGTGAAAATTTATAAAAATGAAAATGAACGACAACACGCAATTTTTGAAGTTAATTACTGCGTGGGCTTGGATGTATACGGATCTAAATAGTTTGAATCTTGTAAAATACTGTATGTATACATAAAAGCTGCCGTTCGGTAATAGTGATAAGAAAAACTAAAACAACGAGGTATAATTTGTCGAAATCAGTCTGCGATAATTAAGCTCATTCATTTGTGGATTTCAGAGTTATTTTAAGTTTTCAACAAGATGCAAAATACAATTTTCAAAAAGTCCTAAAACTTAAAAAAAAAATTGGGTTAATTCTATTTGTCGCGCTTCAACTAATTTTACAATGCGACTATTTTATTTTTTACAACTCCCTTAAATTTATTGCTTTTAGGAAGAGTTTAAATTAAGAGTTTTATTTATTTATTTATTTTTTGCAATGGGCGGACACTTGCCGATTAGGCACTGTCCACTGCAACTGCCCGAAGATATTGTGGCCATATTATTATACTGACCCCCAGTGGTTGTCCAGCGTTACCTCCCATGAAGGGACGGACAAGTTAGCATCCATGCCCAAGTCTAGATCCGAATCCGGATCCAAGTCGTGATAGAATGGTTGTTAAGACACTACACCACCTCGGCGGCTAAATTAGGAGATGATATACAATGCTTTAGAATCTCGCATGAAGGATTTGCTTTTATTTATTTATTTACTAGCTGCGTACCCGTTCTCCGCACGGTAGGGAACGAAACTTTTTCTTACATGTATAGTTCGAATTGATTCCAGTGATTTGGGATCTAAAAATAAGCAAAATGATTTGACTCTCGGCGTAAAGTTACTCATTAGTTATTTGTAAAGTTAGTATAAGTACTGACCTGAGACCATTGCTAATATTATGACGCAAAAAACTATGTCGGTGTCCTTCGCAATTAGAAAAGAAAAGCGTGACGGTTCGCAGTGAAAATTACTAATATTCAAAATGTCTCATTTCTGCATCATACTCTTTTTTAGATTTAAGTTATGCCATTAATACCTTAGATACTACATGATGTGGAGAACCGTTTTATTTTATAATTAAATAGTTGTGTACCCGCTCTTCGCAAGGCAAGAAGAGAACATTTTCCTAAAATGCGATCATAACTACTTGTGACAAAACAGAATCTCCAAGAAAAAAGTTGTGTTACAGTCTTTTCTGTTGAAACTACCGTGGGATAGATTAACGTGACGTAGAATTACTTAATGTTTTGTTAGCTGTGATGTAATACGGCTGTTGAAAAATAAATAGAAGACTTAGTTTCGCGAAATATTTATTAATACGGTATATCGTGCTTTGATCAATATTGCCTTAGCATATCTACTTACTATTACTTATACTATCTTTTACTGATACCCATACAATATATTTTCGTTTTGCAACCGTTAATGCTTAATTTAAAGAAACGGTCTAGATATTTGCCACGAATGCAGTCTATTACACTTTGGTGATTCTTTGCAATTTATGCATTAGCATAAACGATAATCATTTCACTTTATGGTTGCCACTAAATCCGCTCTCCATAATTTTTTACGCATAATTCTTGTCAGATTTAGCACCAGAGCCCTATTATCGCACGGGCAAATAGGGAGTTTGCCAGGGGCCCCCGGCTCGAAATGGCCCCTAAATTCAAATGTTGTTCTTTTTTTTATAAAAAAAATTATGAAAAATAAAACAAATTTTATAGACGGGGGGGGCCCAAATTCAACAATGCCCGGGGCCCCCTGTTGGTCATAATCAGTCCCTGTTTAACACCGCAATATATTTCCTGCTATTCGAAAACGTGACCCGTTTAAAATCTCAATTGAAAATAATTCTGGATAATTCACTTGTGAAAAAACAGCATTCAATTATTTTTCTGGCAACGTAAAGTAAAATATAGAATTATTTCACATGCGCGGCGTATGTTTTGCTTATGAGTCCGTTATTCTGATTGAGTTTCGAAAGGGGTTTTAAACTTGTGACGTCAAAGTGGCGCACTTTTCACATGTGAAAACTTGGTTATTTTTAAATAATTTTATTTATTTTTTTTCAACTGGCAATTTTAATTATTGTTACTGTCTCCAAGACAACCAAACCGCAAGATATCATACCGAAATTTTTAAGCTGGCTGCGATTGAAATGAAAATCCTTCTTTACTTAAAAACTCGTAAAAAATCTCCTAATTTATATTTTCCTCTGGTTTTTCTTTTAAAAGATGGTGAAATGTATGCTCCGTCATTAGACAAAATATAAAAAGTTATGACGGATAGAATTTAAGATGCAGCAGTTTTAAAAATATTTTACGAAAGTCAGCGTCCAATTTAATTTTATTTGAAAAATTCCCAAAAATCTGAAAATTATGTTACACAGTCCAAACAAACAGTTTTTAAAAGAAAATTTTCTTCTCTATCCGATGATGTAATTTTCGTTTTACTGCGAGTGCAATTACCGGTGTTATTACGTATTAAGCGAGAAAAATCGCTAAAAATCGAACAAAACATAAAATAAAACATTTCCTAATTCGAATTTAGAAAAATCGCTCCGAGGCGTGTTAGGATCTGTCCTAGTGAAGCCGTATGCAAAATTCGGTAGGTCTGCGACCAATCGTCTCGTCGCAGTGCGATCCAGAGACGCGCGCAAGAAGGTCGGTGGTCACAAACTTGCCTACCTACATACATAGCTACATACAATGTTTACTCTCGGATTTTATTATATAAGATTGTTTTGCGTGTAAAGCATTACATTCCTGCTCTGATTTCCCATGCACACGATATTATAATTAAAAAAAATAACCTTACGAATATAAACTAACAAAAAAAAAATCATTATTATTCTTTTATTTTTACTTTGAGAATTTAAAACATTTTATTCGGAAAAATCGCCACACATGGCAACCACGATCCTTATTTCACACTTTTTTCACTACAGGGGTTACAATTACGGAAAGATTTTTGCGTGAAGAGCATAAAAAATCTCTTAAATTCCGGGAACGGGTGGACTTTCAAAGTTTTAAAGTGGACTACGATTTATTCTATATTATTTTACATATCTGTGCTAAATTTCAGGCCGATAGGTCCATTTTTGTGGATTTGTATACGAACGACATTTTATTCGGCAAAATCGCCACACATGGCAACCACGATCCTTATTTCACACTTTTTTCACTACAGGGGTTACAATTACGGAAAGATTTTTGCGTGAAGAGCATAAAAAATCTCTTAAATTCCGGGAACGGGTGGACTTTCAAAGTTTTAAAGTGGACTATGATTTATTCTATATTATTTTACATATCTGTGCTAAATTTCAGGCCGATAGGTCCATTTTTGTGGATTTGTATACGAATCAAATCCACAAACAAACAAACAAACAAACAGAATTTCATTTTTATTTATAAGATTATTCAGATAAATGCTGTACCATTTATTTATTTATACATTTATACATTTATTCTTTTTTTTTTTCTAGTGAAAGTTGTTCCACTAATTTTATTTATTTATTTCAATGAGCAGATGACTTATCATATCCATTCCCTATTTTCAGAAAGTTGAAAAGATTTGTGATAATGCTAATGCTAATTTATAAAATTATAATTATAATTACAGATGGATTTATGTTACTCTTTTGTTTTGAAAAATCTGCTATTTTTGAGAGCAATACAGAATTTCGAAAATTAAATGGTTTGCTGCAATTTTCTTTCTGGAAATAATTTTTTTGATCAGATGTCAAATCAACGTGAAAAGCATTAAAAAAAAATACTCTTGGATTTTCTAAAGACCAAAGATTTTCTAAAGGTTGTGCGTGCAAAGTTTCATCAAACTGGTATGAGACCATTAACTAAAGATTTGTTGAATTGCCATGAAATTTATCAAATGTAAGTAATATATACGAAACTCGAACCAAAAGGGATTTATGATATCTTTTTGAGTTTAAAATATGTAAATGGGAGTGCTAATTTGTATAATTAATTCTGTGTTTGTTGAGAATTCCTTGACAAAAGAAAAAAGAAAAAAAATCCGCTCTTGTATTTTTATAATAACGGCACCTTTTGAAAAATGTAGCTCTTCGACCTTCTGTTTTTTAGATCATTTGTTTCAACCAGCGTGCCCAAAATATAAACAAGAAAGATAAATCATTTCAAACGATTGGATTTTAAAACGCTTTCCAACAAGATAATCTTCTTCCAACAAATTCGGCAATATTTTCAAGATAGCTTAAAAAAAAAAGGGTGTATATCGCTTTTAACGTAATTTTAAGAAACCCTGTAGAAATCTTTAAATGTTATTTCCATTTCTTAATTGAAGAGTAAGATGTCAAGGACTATTATTTGTGTTCTATTGAAATGGATGAATCTTTCTACGGCCACAGACCTTAATGTATTGGGATCCGTTTGAGAGCACCTGTAGAACAACTATAAACTCTGCACACGTTATTTTCGGTGTAGAGCATTATTTTGTCATCCTTAATAAAATCCATCAATATTGTTTTGTTTCAAATAGCCGAATATCTCTAAAATACGCTTTAAAGAATAACTACCCATAAAGCGTAATGTGTTGGAATTATTTTGAAAGTTTCTGTAGAAGAACTATAAATGCCACATATACAATTTTCAATGGGGTAAATGGTACAGTACTTAAAATTAACATACATAAATTTCGTAGTAATCGGTACATATTTACGGGAGTTAAAATGACAGATGGACAGACAGACAAACCGAAATCATGAAAACTTTTTCAACCTTGTTGGTAAGTGTTAAAAAGAGATAAAAGTTCACTATTTCTGAAATGTTGAATAGTTGAACTTCATCCCCGCTATTTCACAGATATATCTAAGTAACTTGAATAATTTTGTGAGTGCAAAATGCGGCTAAGTATTTCAATATGTAAGAATGTTGAGTTATATTGCTAGAGATAGGATTTTTACTTCATTGTTAGAAAGAGGTTTTTAATACTTTCCAACAAGGCTGAAAAGTTTTTATGATTTCGGTTTGTCTGTCTGTCCGTCCGTCCGTGCTTTAACTGCCATAAATATGCATCAATTTCTACAAAATTTATATCTGTTATTCTTATGTACAGTAATATAAGTACCCTATTAAAAATGGTCTATGTAGCATTAAGAGATGTTTTACAGGAATTCTTAAAAGAATTCCAATATATTATGTTCCTTCTTTAAAGCGTAATTTAGAGCTATTCAGGTATTTTAAGAGAAGCAAAGCGGACACATGGTGTTTAGGATTAGAATATAAAGCTGTGGATCAAAAATCGTGCATCGTATTTATGAACTGTAATCCATCTTTAAACAAAATCAAGACTTGGAAACAGAAATAGCTGAATTTTAGTTTTGTTTAAAAATGGTAATGCATGTCTTCAGGATTGCCTTGAATATGTGAGCACAAGCCTTCATTCAGCCTTTTCTTGTAAATACCTTGAATACTTTGATCTTATAGTAAGCCCACTTTAAAAATAGAGTAACTTATAATCTCAACTGTTTGTTTTTTCTAGATGATCTAGCCTTACTCTACATAGTTCAACACAATAATCGTCTTGGCCAGGTGATGATTCGATTTACTGTCAGAACCTCGGTATAGCTACTCAGTACCTATAATTGCAGCCGAGCTGCATCACCAAGTCATAATTAAATCATTTATCGATTTCTAGTTATTTTCATCTAAGTGCCATGTATAATGACGGATATTCTTATTAGAAAAACGTATTCTCTATTTTTAGCCAGCTCGCTCACAGTTTTCAGTCAAGCGCTTCCCGTTGTCGTTACGAATTATGTCTTCGACCACTGAATTTATTCTTGGCACGTTTGAAGCAATTGCTGAAATTATGTTTTATTCCATGTCAGCAACACGACGTTTCATTTTTATCCTAAAATTTGTTGTATTATTATTGCAGAGAAATGAATATCTGTTATTTTGTCAACAAACAAAATGAATGCTGGATTTAGTTAAATCCTTTTTTTAACACTTTCCAACAAGGTTGAAAACCGTTTATGATTTCGGTTTGTCTGACTGTCTTGTCCGGTGCTCCCGTAAATATGCATCTATTACTACCAATTTTATATATGTTATTCTTACGTAATGCAAAATGTACCCTATTGAAAATGGTATATGTAGCATTAATAGTTTATCTACAGGAAGACTCAAAAGAGTTCCAATACATTACTATGGGAAGCCGTTCTTTAAATCGTATTTTAAAAATATTCGGCCTATTTGAAATGAAGTAAATTGATATATGTTATTAAGGATTGGAAGATAAAGCTCTCCAACGAAAGTAGTGTCTGTATCATTAATAGTTCGTCGACAGGAGTACTCAAAATATTTCCAATACATTACGGTCAATGGCTGTTTACAGATAGGCATCCATTTAAATACAGTACTATCCTACTATATAGTCAGCATCAACAACAATCAGACTAAATGTTTATAGCAGTTTGGTCTTCAGTTAAACAATGGAAAAAAAAAACTTTAAAAGATCTTTTACAGGGTCTCCCAAAATTACATTTACAGCGATAATACAACATTTTTTAAGATTATCTTCGAAATCTCGCTAGATTTAAGGACAATACATCGCCAAATTTGGCGCAAATCGATTGTTTTGTTGGAAATAGTTTTATAATCGATGCATTTGGCATGATTTATGTTTTTCGTTTTTTATTTTATTGTTTAGAAAGACTCTTTTTTATTATGTTGCTAGAGCATTTTTGAACCGATTAGAGAGCAAGCAGTACAAGAATTATGCTGAATTTTCTGAATATTAAAAAGAAAATCTTTTAGGAGAGTTTTAAAGCCTCTTTCCTCTTGTACGCCACTGAGTACGAGAAAGAAGGAGCCAAATTTAAAAATAAATTTTAAATTGTCACTTCATAAGTATTGCGGTGTCATAAGACTGCGGTGAAAAGTATAAACACTGGTCAATTTCATATTTAATGCGTGCCATAGTTTTTACAACAGTCGAGATATGACAGCATGGTGTAGCAGCCTGAGATAATTCAAGAAATATCTGCGTGCTATGGTCGAAAACAATTTGTTTTTTTTTGTTTTTTTTTGCCCAGAGTAAAAAGCTGTTTTGAGGCCCTACCGTAGCCGAGTGAATAAGACACTGAAAGTGGTATATGGGCGAAATGTGAAGTTCGAGGCTTACCACGATGCTGTCGATCTAATGGTCAGGAGTTTTGGTCGGTTTTCTTCAGATATAACATGAATACTCGTTAAAATACCTTAAAAAGTCCTCCGACTAAGGCAGATGTCCCTCGTGTAGGTTTGCCATAACACAACTCAGCTCAAAAAGTTTGTTTCGTTAAGTTTTTGTTTTTAGTACCCAACAGGCATAACTACTTAAGTGATTTATTAATGTATCCTACTTTTACGCTTATTTTTACTGTGGAAATTCCCAAATTTACACTCCTACACATTTCATTGAATGTAATTGAATGAAAAATTCAAAATGACACCAAGGTGTCAATTGTAACAAGAGAACGAGGGTACAATGGCAACACGTGTTATCTGTAATGTGTGGGCCAATGCAAAGTGTACAAAAGATAAATGTGAATATGAATCCTTAAATTGTTTTTCTGAGTATCTGTTCTTAATAACTAATTGTTACTAATTTGTTTGAATTTTTTCATAAACTAATTTTTAGTTTAAGAACATCTAATTATTTATCATAAAAAATCCTATGTGTTGCTTAGCATTTCTCTCTGTTTTTTTGTAGCATGCTAGCTTTTAGAAATAAGATAAGAATATTATGTAAAGTATATTTGATCTTGGAGCAATAAAAAAATATTCGCTACAGCTGACCATGACACCGTACCCAGGGTTTGAGTCAATTGCAGTACTATTAACTCACGAATCAACTGTTATTCCAAAATAGAATTTGTGCAAATTTTTGCGCAGATTCTGTGTCGCCTAGCTGATATTTTCACCGAGTTCTTCATTTAAAGTTATGTAAAAATTGATCAGAATGTGAAAAATGTTACAATTGACTTCATTCTTCCCTGCTAAATCTTTCATTTACGTTCATGCGTCTAAGTAATCAAAATTAGTAAAATTACAGAGAAAATAATCAGCTTGTTTGCAAGTTTTTGTGAAAATTCTTCACCAAAAGAGAAAGAATTCAAAGTAAATATTGTGCGTAATACATAAAATGATCTTAATTTTAATTTTAAACATCTTTAAAAACATGTCTAGTTGCAATGTTCTAAAAGTTAGTGGTCTGATTTATCCTAAAAAAGGAAATCTTCCATTAAAAGATATAATTTAAGTATTTAAAAACTTGACAGTTTTCTATCTTTTATTGGTAGGAATGATGGAGAAAAAGACAATGCCTGACTGCTGGCAAGAAGTAAGTTCTTTCCTTTTTTCTTAAATTTATCTTTGACACTAAAACTCATATTAACCGTTTTAGTAAATTTTCGTGCTCCTTGAATTTAATTTTTAAGTAGATTTAATATTTAAATATTTTTATGGCATACAGCTACTTTAAATGTAAAAGCTGCACGTACAGCACGTAAGCAATGACAAAAACTAAATTGTAGTTCGATCTGCTTAGAGACATTTGAAAGGATTTTCTTTGAAATGAAAATCAATATTTACAGAAAATGAGATGTACTTGCAAATATACTCTTAGCAGACATTTAGACGGTTTCAGGGGATTGTGGATTCAAAATTAATATTTTTACTGTAAGAAAATGCATTTTCAGTTTTACCCTCTTATACTGCGTTTGGACGGGTTTGGGTGTATGTGAATCGAAATTTATATTTAACCAATTTGAAAATGTATGGATGAGAAAAATTACTGAATATGAAATTTAATATGAAATGTTAAATGACATACTTAATGACCCGTGGCATTTAACATGACATTTGGAATTTGTCCATGTGAATAATGTATATAAATATCATAGCAGCATAATGGAAGATATGGTGCGAAAATATGTGCTAACCAGACAAGCCAACGTCTATTAAGTATCATAAATACCTGTCAACTTTGTTGGAAACATTTGTCGTAAATATGCCATTTTTTTAAACGCCACTTTACATGTTTTCAGAAATGGGAAAAGCTGTGGTATCAGAAAGATGATGCCGATCCATATAAGAGCATGTCTAGCGAAGATGTTGAAACTTTCGAAGTAAGTATAGTTAAGATTAAATTAATTTGATTATTTTAAACTAATGGTTTCCAACTGGCGGCGCCCACTGGCCACATCGTGCCCTTTTGATGTCAGCGAAACCTTCTTGAAAAAGATTTTTGCTGCATCAAATTTGATACTTTTTATTTAAGGCGAAAAAGTTCTTGTTAAAATCTATGTCAGATTCAAATGCTGTTCACTCACTTACTCACTTTTTGCTGCTCACTTTTTATTTAAATTGATGGAAGTTGGGCAATTTTGATCCAACTCATCAACTCCCCCAGCCTCCAAAATATTCTGGTTAAAGTTCTGATTACATTGGGGCCCGTCACGAGAAGCATTTATTCGACTGCAGCCCTCGAGCTCGTTTTAAGTTGAAAAATCCTTGTTTTAAACCATAAAATTCTATTTTAACCTACTAAGAGGTTTGGAAAAGGGCAAAACTCTGTAGTTATTTCATATCCAATCAAATTAAGAAATTGAGTACGTAGGAGAATAGGCTGTTTTCGTGTTTAAACCTCGCTTCATTGAGCCCGGATTTGACTTGTTCAATCTCGCATGTGCATTTAAAAGTCCAAGCTCGAAAGCAAGAGAAGGGTATATTCCATCTGGCATCATCTGAATAACTAGTCAAAAACGATTAGCTGTTGATTTATTATTCTAATGCATAAACATATTGGCCAAATAACTTGTCACTTCATTTAATGTTTGGTGCTTCCACCTTTTGCCTTGTATACAACATTTACTCGTCGTAGAATAGATGCATTAAGCTTTTGACATGTTTCTACAGTGATTTCAGCCATGCTTTGACACATCTAGTTCTGTGACATTTGGTGGAAGAGTATTAAAAAATCTTAAATGTCTTTCTAATTCATCCCAAACATTTTCGACGACATTGATGGCTGGACTTTCTGACGGACACTCCAAATGATCAAATAAAATTTAACGGCTCTCATTGGTCCATAGAACTTTTCTACATATCTGTGTCCTAGATTTTGCAGCCTTTATCCCAAGCATAACGACTTTTCCTATTTGCGACTGACAAAAGGGTTTTCATGTTGGACGTCGACTCTCACAAGCCCAAGACATTTCAGTTCTCTTCTCATAGTTTTGTGAGAGGTTTTTGTTTCTGATTTCAAATTGAATTCTTTCGTAATTTGTAGAGCTCTCAGTCGCCTTCTTCCCATATCTTTCTTCACAAGTCGCTTCAATATTTTTCCAACATGGTTGGTCATTTTCTTGGCTACATGCCTCCTTGATGCTGAAGCTTTTGTGCTACCTTCAGTTAAATATGCTTTGTACTTATTAAGTAAGCTTCTATTTGACATTTCAAGTTGATTTGAAATGTCAGATACTTTTATGCCGTTTTGTTCGCATGAACACAATCTGCCCTCTTTTAAACTCTCTAATAGCTTTCGTTTATGATATTTAAAAACAAAACAGCCAGTTTTACAGAGTTTGAACAATCTTAAATTTGACTATTAGAATTGTTTACTTAGACATTTACTTTTTGAGAGATATTAATAAATGTTTTCTGTAATTAAAATTTAAGAAAAAAAAAGAATCATAAAAAGTGGTAGGTGACAAATCATTTGGCCACTGTGTGTTTATGTTATTTATTTTATACACAGGTTTAATACAAAATAATGCCACCTTCTTCGTCTTGCACAAGTAGTTAGTCAAAATACCCTTTTCAAAAAGACTTAATCACGTTATGGTAGCATATTTTGAAGAATTTTTTTAAAGTTTTGTGTATGATTTTTTTCCCTCTTGTTTCAGATTTGACATAAATTTACCGTGATAATCATGATGGCTTAGTATGCAATGCAAAATTCCATAATGGATGAATTTTCATCAGGATTGTACGAGTACAAAGAATGGAATTAGTATATTGGCAATAGTATAGACAGCAAAATTATATAATTTCTGTGTATTGCTAAAATGTTACATTTCAGAGAGTAACAAAATGATGAGTAATATAGACATTATAAATTTTTATTCTGTTTGAAGGAGCTTTTCAAGTCAAGCGGCCATTCCTAACCAAATTTTGTTTGATTCGCTGTAGATACTTTAATGTTATGCCTAAAAATATAAATAAATAAATAATAAATAAATAAATAAAATTGTACACCCTCCCAAAAATTTATTCGAGCAAGAGAGAAGTACAATTTTCCCAAAATCTAAAATAGGAAATAAACAGTCTAAAAAAAGTTTTAAATATATTAAAATTTTTCAAAAATTTCCGACATTTGTTATTTTAGTCGTTGCTGATCATGTTGCTAAACTTCAGTTTATTCTCTTAATCCATTTTCAAGGGAAGGCAAGAACAAATACGTATACGATTTTCACAAAATCACAAAATCTATGAAATATTTAAAACAGTTTTGGCATCTAGAGTTTAAATTAACTTTCATCTTACATAATTCCAAATTTCAATCTATTTTCATTGTGATTTTTCAGGAATGGAACAAACATGCACTCAGTTTTCGCAAAATCTCAAAATCTATAAAACATTTTAATGTACATTGACGCCTATTCTAAGTGACTACATGAGACGATACTAAATTTTATTTAATTCACTTCACTGGTTTATATGTAATGACAAATATTTTCGCATTTTGAATAAATTTTCTGAAAATCTAATCAAAATTTTTTAAAAGTTCGGTTTATACGCTCATTTCATAGGCTTTAGTCGTTAATACGTGGTGCGCAATAAATATTTACACTATTTGAAACGATTTTCTCAAAATATCAGAATCTAATTAAACATCTTTTAAAATTTCAACACCTACAATTAAATTGAGTGACCACCTAACACGTAACCCAATTTCTTTTCATTCGCTTTTAGTCGTTATTTTGTGATGCGCGAACGAATATTTACGCATTTTAAAATAATTTTTGCAGTATCTCAAAATCTAATAAAAAGTTTTAAAAAATTCGACTCTTATATTTTAAGTGAATTTCCACCTGTCATGTCACAAAATTTCATTTTATTCTCCTTAGTCTTTTTTCTTGATGCTGGAAGAAAAATTAAAAAATTTTGAAACAATTTTCGCAAAATCTAAAAATCTAATCAATATATTTAAAAAAATCGAAGCTTATAGTTTAAGTTGAGCAACCACCTATCATGTCAGCAAATTTCATTTCATTTCCTTTAGTCGTTATTAGGTGATGCGCGAACAAAGATTCACGTAGTTTGAAATGATTTTCGCATAACATTCAAGATCTAATGAAATTTTTTTTTAAATTTCACTCCTATAGTTTAAGTTAAGTGAGTACCTATCATGCCACCAAATTTCATTTCATTCCTTTCATTTCTTTTCTATTAGTCATTTTTTACGATATGCGCCAGCAGAATTGTACGCAGGTTGAAACGATTTTCACAAAATCTCAATCTAATATACATATTTTAAAAATTTGACACCTACAGTTTAATAAGTGTGACCATCTATCATGTCACCAAATTTCGTTTCATTCGCTTCTTTCATTTTTGCGTGATGCGTGAGCAAAAAAAGCGTCTCGGACAGAACGACAGAAATACCGACAAACTTTTTTTTGACATTCGCACTAGATCCCCGGTGCTTGAAAAGTATAGAAACCGCAAAATTTTTGAGTAATAGATGGACAAAAGTCTTATTTTATATTTATAGAATCATCGATTATTTAGATATTAAGTTTGCTCTTCATAGAGATTTGTATCACCGATTCTATTATTCTCAATGATAAAATATTAGCAAAACTACTCATATCTGTTAAACTTTTGGTAGAAGTTGCACCGCTATGTAATAAGCATCGTTTGTTCTTTAACTTTTAAGTTAATTGTGATTTAAAACTTGAAGTTGAAACTAAAATACAGAAAAATGAGAAGCTTTCAGTTGGCAAACTGTCATTCTCAGTTCAATAATTTAGTTTGAAAATTAACTGATAAAATGGCTGCCTGACATGACTAAAACTTTGAGTACCTATCTTAGTGCTAGGCTACTAACCTTGTAATCCCCGAGTAACAGTCTCACCAAATTATGAAAACTCAATCACAGTTGAGGATGTCTACTTTAAAAACAAAGAAAGTTAGTTTCGACGGTCTGTATACACTAAGAAAAGATAATTCTTATTTATATAATCGAAGTTTCAATAAAAACAGTAAATTTTTGATTCACTCATTGATTTGTTTTGATGTCTGACACAATCTTTGAAATGAGCTTTTAGTTACTTTTTCTTTTTTCGTTTTACAGAAATGCGTAGAAGAATTGTGGGATGTATTCTCAACTCAAGTGAAAGAACCGAGCCCAGAATGCGAAGAATATCTTGCAAAAGAATTCGCTAAGGACAGTGAAAAAGATTGAGTCAATGAAAGGAAAGCTTTCATCTAAATTAAGATGGGATTTTCTAAATACTGAAAATATATTTGATCAATAAAAGAAGTTTTCTTGCAGTTATTTAGCACTTTATGTTATGGGTAGAGCAGCATTCTTCCAAAACATTTCGAACTAATATTAACTAAAGACAATAAATTATAGTAAGACCCAATCGATGTTATCAAATCTTCTGGAGCTCCCCCCCCCTCCCTGTTAGAAAATGTCCTTCATAAGTTTTATATTCAGTAAAAAAGAAACTACTGGATTAATAGTTATGTAATTTCTGTAAAATATCACATTTCTTTCTCAGCATTGAATTTCTAATCTTGTCATCGCTGAAAAGCGCTGAACTTAACAATTTGTAAAAAAAAAAAAAAAAAACCTCAAAATATAGCAGAGGGTTTTTACAATAAAATAAATTAATTTCAAAGTCGTTTATTCAAAAACTGTAAAAAAAATATAATATAGTTAATTGGATTTTCATAAAAAAAACATATTTAATTTCCGACTAGTTCATTCGATTATTTGATTTTAAATGCGTTTTCCAAATTGCATTTTTTGAAAGGAGTCTTTAATAACTTTATTTTCTGCTTCACATATACGCCTAGATGAAGTATAAGATACAATCATAAAAGTCGTAGGAACATGTGACTCAGAATGCGCAGGACGTGTCTTGCGAAGAAATTCTCAATGAAATAAGGAAAGATCGAGTCCACGAAATAAATACTTTCATCGAATGTAATATGACATTTTGTAAATGCTTAAAATATTTGATCAGTAAAATAAAAGTAATTTATTTGATTTACGATTAATATAGGGGATTTCATAAAAGGTGGGTAAAACTTTAAGAGGGGATAATACACAACCAAACAAACATCCTTTCATTAAAATAAAACGAAATTAAAGGCGCTAGAGGGCGCCGAAGGTGCATTTCGCGGTTAAATATACTTTCACACATTAAGGTGCATTTTGGGCAGTGTAAATCCTCATGTGCATCAGTGACGATTTTCTATCAATATTTTATCAGAAATAATCGGCAACCTTCTACTCGGACCTTATCATCTACCTGAAGGTATGAACGGGGAGAAAAATACCTCACGTTTCTACCACGGTTATTGACAAATATGTGAACAACGTTCCCCCCCCCCCCCACACACTTCTGGCGAGTACTGTGGTTCCAACAGGATTGGGCACCATGCCATTATGTACGGGAGGTGCGAAACTATCTGGACATAATCTTTTCAAACCAATGGAGTGGGTGAGGTGGTCCTATAATTTGGCCATCGCACTCGCCAGTTTATACCTGTCAGTTTCTTTTTATGGGACAGCTGAAGGTTCTTATGTATGAGACTCTTACTAAAATCTGCAGAAGACCTGGTCACCAAACTTTCGGTGACTCTAATGGAAGTACACGATGTGTCTGGTCTGTTTCTGAATATTCCCCAATCCTTCATTTGCCGTTGTACCGCGTGCAGCCACTGCCGGTCTCTGTCTTGAAAGCTTATTGAAACAACATGACATTAAATTTGCTATGGTGACTAACGTTGTTTGTGTGTTTTTGTCTCGCATTAAATCATCACCTTCGGCACCGTTTAGCGTCTGTGCGTTTTATTTCGGACCATGCATTATCTGATGAAAGTTGAGTTTATTTGGATGAGTAGCATCACTTCTTGAAGATTTGTCTTTATGAAGCAACATGTATAGTTATGCGAATGAAATTTTTAATAACAATGCTAGTTTTTAAGTAGTTATAAAACAATATTTTTTAAAGCTTTGTATATAGTATCTAATACTTTATAAAAGACATTGTAATTCTTCGATTTGATTCTTACACTGTACTTTAAACTGTCTAAAATACATTTCCATTATGAATCTAAATAGAATACTTGAAAATTCAGTCAAGTTTTATTGAAAAAAAATCAATGAAATTAGTTATATATTCCCTAAAATAAAAATTTTTTTTCACTATTTATAAAACACTGTAGATACTTTCTTCTGATTTATAAATAATTTTAAAAACTTAGAAGTTTTCTGAAACTATGTACTGCGTAAGTAAATGAAGTATTACTATTATGTATATACAGGTATAGGACAAAATAATAGGGAAACCTGTGAAAGAATAGAGTCGTCCTTCGACCGTCCAATAAACGGCGGGCACGTGTCGCAAGAGTGTGCCACCTAGTAGTGATGAAAGGAAAGGTATAAGTGTAGCATTTGACAGTGTGAGAGTTGCATGAAAAAAATCTGTTCCTAGCAAAGCGCGATTATGTCTGACCTCTCTGACCTTAAAAGAGGCATGATAATGGATAATCGGAGATCGCCTCGCTGGAGCGTCCGTGTCCAGAACAGTGAACCTTGTGGGTGTTTCAAGGACCACTGTATCAAGGACTCTGTCAGCATACACAAAGCTGGGTAAGGTGTCTTCTGCGAAGCACAACAGCGGCAGGAAGTCGGAGTTGTCGGACCGTGATAGACGGGTGTTGAAGAGGATAGCCGCTCGAAAACGCAAGACTACACTGCCGGTAATAACGTCCGAGATGAATACCCACCGAGATGAGAACCCCGTATCCATGAAAACTACTCAACGGGAGTTGCATGCTGCTAACATTCATGGCAGAGTAGCTATTCCAAAACAGTTAGTTTCAGCGCGGAATGATTTGAAGAGACTACAGTGGTGCCAAGACTACCTAAAATGGACACAACTGCAATGGGAACAAGTCATCTGGTCTGATGAATCCTCTTTTACACTATTCCAGACCACCGGACGTGTGTTCGTGTGGCGAACGCCGGCAGAAGCATTTCATGTTAACAGTGAAACATGGAGGTGGGTCTGTGATGGTGTGGGGCGCTATATCTGCCCGTGGGGCCTCTCGTTGTTTTGAGGGGGGGGATCAAAGGTGACCATTACCGAAGCATTCTCGCAGATCATCTTTACCCTATGCTTCATACTCTCTTTCCGGGAGAACGTCCTGTGTTTCAAGATGACAATGCCCCTGTTCACACGTCTCACTGGATTCAAACATGGTTACATGAGCATAATGATGAAGTGGAACATGTAACATGGTGTCCTCAGTCCCCTGATTTAAATATCATTCAGCCTTTGTGGGGTTTTTTTAGAGAAAAAAGTCTGTGCTCGGTTTCCTCCTCCAAGCACACTCTTTGAACTCGAGACGGCTTTGCAATAGAGATGAGACGGGCTCAGCCCGAGCCCGAAAGCCCGAGCCCGAGCCCGGGCTCGGGCCCTGTAATTCACAATTGTGTTCGTACTCTGGCTCGTGAAAAATTTCTCCTTTATTGAACATACTGCTTGAAATAGATTTTAAAAAGTGATTCATGAGGAAAATAAAAGTACTTATAAAAAATAAATAAACAAATAAAAATAGAGGCACTGGCGCCTAGAAGGTGCTTGAAGCTCTTTGGGTATTTTAGAACGGCGGTTTATATTCCTTAGTCATGAGATCCGACATTTTTTGATAGAGGATGGATACAAAAAATTAGAAAGTGCATTGGGAGTTTGCAACTATATTTGTCTTTCATTTGCACAAACGGCAAAATTTATTGTATTCTATCAATGAAGTAATCGAATTTTTTTTTTATCTTTAGCTGAAATTTCGGGCTCGGGATCCGACTTAAATAATATTGCTCGGGCTCGGATTAAATGTCCTCGGGCTCGGGCTTCAAAAAATGAGCCCGAACTCATCTCTACTTTGCAAGAGGAATGGCTGCAAATTCCGATGAACTTTATTCAATAGCTTTATTTGTCAATCCCACGTCGAATACATGCTGTTATTCAGGCCAAAGGTGGCCCAACTCCTTATTAATAAAATATGTTCATTTTTTCACAAGTGTTTCTATTATTTTGTCTTATACCTATATATTGAATGCAGTACAAACTGATCTCATATAAGTTAATATGTTTAATATAATGTGCTTGTTAACCTTCACTGAAGATATATTTACAGTAAAAGAAACAGACAATATATGTTTTATTTAAATTTTAATACCATTTATAGAAGCTGCCTTGGTAGACAATACATAAAAGACACAAATTGAACAACAACGTATTAAAATGCATTTTTTTCCCCATTTTATCTAACAAGTAAAGAACGTGGACATTTCACCAAAAAATGGCGAAAAAACATAATAAAACAATACTGATTAAAGTCGACAGGATACTACTGTTTGTAGAGAAAATTAATCCGAGATCATTTCTTGGAAGGGAGGAAGGTTCATGAGACAACAGTTCACAGGTTCCTTTACAGAGAAGAAATCAGTTAAAGTGATTGGAAATATACTTAGTAAAGTATTTTCTATAAAATTCAAGGAATATAATATGGAAAATGCCCAATTTTTCACCCAGGATAATACTGTTATGCGATATTTCCCTATATGAATACGATTATGAAGTAAATAAATCCTCACACAAGTTTTAGAATGCTCAGTCTGGTGAAGTATTATTTATAGTAAAAGACCTACATATAACTGTCATTACTTTTGCATGATAAAAATATTGCGTAATAAACATTTTAAAAAGCTTTTCTAAGAAGTGTGAATGTTTATGCATTGTATCATTTACTATAAGCAAAATGTTATCCGTTTCCTTTATTATTTAGGTAGCTATTTTTTAATGTTCCATGCACTTGTTGAAAAAAGGTCTTTGCATCTAAGCAGGACATAAATGTTAATTTCAAAAACTGGCATCATGTTAAATTATAATAAAGAATATGAATGCATCACCTTTATTTTCTCGTACAATTTGACTGTGTGTTAATTTATGTGAGTGAATAATTATCGATATCTATATCTGTAAACCCACCTAAACACCAAAGTAAATGCTTTCGTTTTAAATACAATAAACTTAATTTTGATTAAGAAAATCAATTTTTCGCAGACCATTTAAAGTAAATGTATAAATACTTTCACTTGGATCTTGTGCGCTGTCGAATAAGCAGATCGAGAAGATTAATACGTTAATTTTTTAAAAACGCTGTGTGAAAGTTCACATCCTACAACTTGTTACCTTAAAACTGATTTTCTTTTTCGGTGATCGAATATATGTTGTAGCATACTATAGCGATCCATATTAAAGAAAACTGTTCACTGATATATTAAATTTCATCGAAAGAGGGAGAGATTTTAGCGCGTCTAATATACCAGGTGCATCTGACGTAAGGGGAAGATATTTATGGAACTTTTTTTTATGATTAATGTTCGAAACGCTAAGGGGTGAATTTATCTTTTAAATTTACTTTCTCCACCCCCCCTCTAACATCAGCGACCCTATTGTTTCTAGAAAATAAACCAAAATGTAGGTATAAGTTAAAATCTTTCATCCATGAATCTGTGTGTAAGGGAAAAAAATGTTGAAAAGACATTTTAGGTGAATATTGGAGAGTATAAAAAGTAAGGCTTATCACTGTAAGCATAATGGAAAATCAATGCTCTAGAGAAGCGTCAATTCCCACCAACAGATTAAAAAAAATGACTCACCAAGTCAATTTTTATTCTCCAGAAAAGCATTAAAGTAAGATAGTATGCATTTATCTATGAGGTTTTCTTTTTAATTTTCCAACAAATATAAGATTCTTCATGCATCACAGGATTGGCTATTAACGATTTTTTTAAATAAATAAGTGAGTAGTTCATGATCAGCAGCATCTCAGATGTTCCAGTTCTTATTTATAGTTTAATACTTCCTAAGTTAACTCACTATTGGATAAATATTCGAAATTCGTTCTTCAATCTTATAACTAATAAAAAAGGATCGCATAATTTATGTAATGAACAGCTTCGTTTTCTTTGCGAAATCCTCATCGGTGTCTAAGTGGCAAGTAAAAAAAAAAAATTAATTTTTTTTAATAAAAGGAACTACAAGTTTAGTTTTAAATTAAATATTTAGTATATGTATTCGAGCGGATTGAACTTAATTTTAATTTACTAGTTTCACCTACTAGATGAAATTATAGTACTATTTCTAAGTTGTTGAATAGATACAGTATGAATTACTTGAGTAAATAATACTATAGGATAAAATTATTGATCCAAATAATATAATACTATACGATATAGTCATCAATTATATTAAAATCCTATTTGATATTAAAGCATCTATATGATAAAATGTCAAGACTAAAACAAAAAACATTCTTGTTTAAAATAGCATATGTACAAGTTCGTGTCTTTATTTTGCACCTTTGACGACTTGTATTATATTACAAAGTGCACGAATAAAATGGAAGTTTTGAAAATCAAATTTTATAGGAAGACTAGTTAAGTAGAGTTAGAAAAATGAAGAATAAATGAATCATTTACGAATACTGTAATTAACTGACTGTAAAACTAAAATTAAAGTAAATTAAGAAGTGGATATGAATGGTGGAATAATGAGAAATGTTAAGCCACTGAAAAGTTATAAAATTACTATGCTTACGTTCAACTACTATTATATTTTTTCACATTTATTCCGAAAGTTGTTTATTATTCGTTTGGCAGCTCAGTTTCATAGCTAATACAGTGGAAAGTTTCTATTTAATTTCTTCCATCTAATAAATAGAGAATTACCATTAGTAGTGAATTACTGGATATAATTGACTTTTCTAAATAATCACTATTTAGATATTACTCTATAAAAGTTGTATTGCATCTAGAAATAGTAAAAATATATGAATATGTAACGGTATTCTCTTTTATTCCTTTAAAGTTTTAGGATACTCATAAGATTATGAAAATTATTTCTGGAAGATTGCCTTTAACACTGCATCATCTTATTTGTTTATGTTGTTACATTTCTCATTCCTTTATTGATATTTTAAAAATAGAATCTACAAATATGTTGTAACAATTTAAAAACATCATTTTGCATTGTACCGTTTAATGTACTTGAAGAGGAATAAGTGCTGAGTTTATATTTCATGTATTAGTTTTTACGAATTAAACAATTAAGTCAAATTTCTGCTCTCTATAAAGGTCTAAATAGAGATTATATTTTCCGATAATTATTATATAAAATTCATAATTTTTTTAAATCCTCATTCGTTGGGTTCAGTTCTAAATTTCGCCATTTAGATTTTATGATTTTTAAAATTATTTTAATTAGACCCTTGATAACTTGTTAGGTGTCCTTCATTAATTACATTATCGGCGATAAGAAGTGTAACAAATAAATATAGCTTTTTGGACCGATAATGTTACTTTATATAATTCTCTTCATATCTCATGCGGTACAATGAAAATATGAAGCACATTTAGTTTTATGTCAATTAATATATAAATAAAAATTAACAATTATTATTAATTAAATCTAGTATCAGATAATGTAAATACAACACCGAAGTGAAAAATAATATCATAAATTTTCGAACTCAACTATTCTTGTTGTGTGAAATAGGTTGTATTTGAAAATGTCAACTTTTATTAGTACCATTCTCCTTCTTTAATATATATATATTTACATGTCAACCGTAGGTATTAAAACTGTGCACTCCATAAAAAATACGTGTGAAAATGCTTTGCTTTGTTATGGAATTGAAACGTTAAAATTTCATATGTATAGCGATGTCAAATATTCATAAATCAGGATAGTTAAATGTGGTTTATTCTCAACAAAATATCTGCTTTTTGTAATATTTTTTTTTAATAAAAAAGATGTAAACGACTATATTTGAAAAAAGGCAATATATAGTGTCCGCTATTTGTATAATTTAATATATGTATCTATATTTGTATATACACACCTGTTGAAATTGTAAATATATTCAAATATTCCAAAAAATAAAATTTACATAGTGTTTTTTTTTTGTCCAATGCAATCAGGATATGCAACGAGTCTCATTACATAATGAGGAGATGTAATTTTATTTTCTATCTCTCGGTAACTGATTATCAGGATCAAACAGTTCAAATACTGAATAAGAAAAAATTATCTCGATATGAAACATTATCATTTATCACAAGATATGTTTCTGCGTATTTCGAATTTATCAGCTACGAGTATCACAAGAGGCCTGAAAGCGTTTTTCAAAACCCTCATTTGTTCATATACTAGGATGCGAAACTCTTTTTCCTAAATAAAGAGTTAAAATGAAGTAATATGTAAGCGTTTTCTTTCAGTACTAAAGCATATTAACTATTATTTTTAGGTCATTTGTTCAATTACCGGAATCATCATACTCTTCTGCTGATTGGCTTTAAATACTTACAACACTGATCTCAAATGAACAAAAAAGATTTGTTTATCTCACGTGGGGAAGTTCAATTCAACTAGTGCTAAAGACATCATCATTTGCGTGTGGTAAGGGAATGAATAACAAAATGACGTTCTGTTTTCTTCATCTTCTATGTATATAAAATAACTTTCTTGTCTGTTTGTGTGTTCACTATAGGTACACAGACCGCTCAGCAGATCTAGACAAAATTTGACACACAGATTAAATAGGACAAAGGAAAGCTATTGCTGAAAAAAAGATCCGATTGTTTTTTTTTAATGTTCCGTCCAATTTTCGGCCGTTTTTCGCGAATTTAGCGTTTTCGCGAGCTAAATTTTCGTTCGAAAACTATATTTTTCTTGCATCATATAAGAAGCGAAGTCCAGAGAAGGCTTTTTCAAAGGAGCTATGCTGGAACATTGTACATTTTTTCAATAGAATTTTTTAAAATCGCTATAAAAGGCCTTCACAGTGTCTTTTGACTTTACAACTCAGGTCAGAATTTACTTGTGGTAACATTCTTATAAAATCGTGATAGTAATTCGGAGTCAACACTTTTCTAGCTATGAAAAGATAATTAAAAGACACAAAAATGTACATTTATTTTTAATTTTATATCTTATAGAATTTTCCTCATTCGGTCATTCATTAGCGGTAAACAGAGTCGACACTTTTCTCACTATGAAAAAATAATTAAAACACCCCAAAAATTTACATTTATTTTTAATTTTATAAATATCTTCTGAAATATCTTATAGAATTTTCCTCATTCGGTCGTTTTTTAGCTGTAAACTTCCAGAAGATCTCCTCTCTTAGCCACTCCTACTTAGAAAGTATCGACCTATGACCTGTTCTCGGGTGCGTTTGAAATAAGATGCTTATAAGTTTGTGCGTTTGAAAGGGGCTCTCTGAAACTATTATAAGATATTATATTGGGGGTTCTATAAGAAAACTGCAACCTAGAATACTAATCTGTAAGTAGTAGTTTATGTTTCATTTATGCAAGATTCTGTAAATCACATAGTAAGACGGGTAATTCTAAAACTGTAGCTGTATTAAGGAGAGATTTTAACTGGTTTGTAGGGATTTGCATGTGGGAGACTTGAAAAAATTGTAATATTTTGGAAAAAATGTTGGGCTACAATGTTGGTCACTTCTCTCTGTCAGGATTGACATTATTGTAGAGGGACTAGCTTAGTCACCTGTCCTTTTTTCTTATTTCTAAGAAGTGTAGATTCACATTCCTCTGCAATCAATATTTAACGTTAACACTTATCTGTCTTTCATAGAACATGCCTGATCAGAGTTTCAAAGGATGCACACATACGCTGACTAACGTTTTTAAAGTACGCACTCACTTTATGCATCAATGGTTGTGAAAATAAGCCAGGGTACTTGTTTAGCGAGGATCAGCAGACAATATTTTCGACAACTTATGCATTAATACTTAAATCTGCCTGGCAATGCAGATAATTATTAAAATTGGTAAAATTGCAGCATAAAAGATAATTATATATGGATTATAAAACACTTTCCTGCACAGTCTTATTAGGGAAATAAAGAATAATTAGCTTGTTTGCTAACATTGTGGGTTGGCAAAGTTCCCCTTCCTGCTCCAATCGTCTGCTCTTGCATGGAAAAGAGATGGACAACATCTTGACATTCAAAGACCAATGGCTGGCAAGCAACAATGGGCACATAAAGAGGATCTTTGCCCAAGTTATGGGAACAAAGGTAAGCGACTAGACTAAAGCAAATGGGGCAAAGTAACTTTTTCAAACGCTCATAGTTAAAAAAAAAATGATAGGAGTTAAAATGCGTTCTGGAATCCCCGTAGATGATGACGTCCGTGTCAGCTTCGATTTCATTCACTTTCAAACTTCGAAACAGTAAACATAACAATCTAGCACTCGCAAACATTAAGACTGGAATTGAAAACCATTTCAGAGAAGTCACTCACTACAAGTAAAACTATTTCAACGGAAACAATCCTTGCATAAAAATTTCGTGCACAAGTTTTTGTGGTTTTGTACCAATTACAAGATGTTCTATTGAATTCCTCTTCTCGAAAAGGTTTAAGTGATTAAACTCCGCGGTTTATATGGGTTTTATTTTTACAAGTTCAAAAAGTAAAATTTGTAAATGATATCTATTTACGTTAAAAATAATTAGGACGACGTCGCAACTTTGAAAGTATCTCTGTCTGAATGAGTTCTATTAAATTATATGACTGTTTCACTTCAGAAGAAATACACTTATTCAGTTAACGCCCCGAAATGTATCCTGCCTGCTTTTTAATTTGCTCAAAATACTATTTAGGTGATATTATCTTTGAATATTTATATATACGTCAATACGCATTGTCATAACATTCATAGATTGTTTTCTCTCTACAGGGGCGGGACAAGGAATTAGAGAAAATTTATAAATATTATTGTCTAATATTTAAAGGCTTTTATTAACGGCCATGATTAAACCCTTCCCTTCCAAGAACTGACATTTTTTTTTCTTTTACAGGCTCATCACACGCGAATGTTGTTGGAACAGCAAGGATCTTCAGTCGTTTCACTGTACGTCGTTCTGTGGGAAAGAAGAGGCGTGCAGTCGTTCCGTCTGTTGTCGTCAGTCAGCGTGATCAGGGGTCGTTCGATGATGGGAAACGATCCACTCTTCTTCAGCTTCATCGCAGACACCTTGGGTCTTCTGGATGACTCGTGGAACTTCAGTCGGAATATCATCTGAACCTGCGGAGAAGTCGTCAGTTATTGAAACAATAATTGAAGAGCTGAATGGATGAGCATGTTAAGTTGTGATTCTTATGAAAAATATAATGGCGTTTTCCGGGTGGAAGAACGTGTTAAGGATTGCATCAAACATTGGAACTTTATAGGAAATTTTTATTATAATGCAGTTTTTAGTAGAATATGTTTTGTACGCAGTTCTCTTAGAGCCGTTTATCTCAAAATTAGGAAATTGTCCCTTAAAATATCCATCCACTCATCTTTTCAACTGATGTGCAAGATCGTCGATATGTATAAGTCATTTACTGGCTTATACACACACACACACACACACACACACACACACACACACACACATGCTTAATTTGGCAATGTTTATTTAGGTACATTATGAAGACGTTTATAAACTTTATAATACAATTTATGTTAATAAATTCCAATGAAAGCAGCCTCAAATATTTCAAAGAATGTCATGGCAATGTTGAAATTCTCTCCACGTATTCTCCAACAAGTTTCTTTTGAGCTTACAAAAAAGGAAGGCGTGTTTGCAACAACAGTTGAACATATTGAGGCCCCCAAAGTTATCATCACAGATGCTGTGTCTATAGTGACAGCAGAAATCTTGGCCTATACGTAAAAAGAATTAGAATACCACTTTCATATTCTTTGAGCAGCCAAAAGATCTCCTATTGAATCTTACTGACACGAAGGAATTTAATAAAAACTTCATGAGCATCTTTAAAACATGTAAAAAAATCTAATTGCCTCATATTAATTTTTTTTAAATCAGAAAATAACTTTATGACCCCTCTAAAATGATGATGTGAATCTTGTGTTCTGCTTAGAAAATATTCATAGAGTACAGGTGTACCTCATACTACTTCAGTAAGAATATCAGTTCAACTTAAGAAATCATAAAATTTTGTGTGAACAGTAGCTGGAATATTAGCATAGTTACTGTACGAAACTTGCAAAAAAAAATCAAAATAATTTTCAGAAAAAATACTCACATTTTACAGGTAATACCAGTGTTTCAAAATACCGTTTGAATTTGCAATGGTAATTTAACATTAAAATTTGTACATAAGTATTTGAAAAAAGAAACAACCTAATTATTCCAAGAAACTTCAGATAATCAGAATTATTGTCGTGCAGATATTGTTCACAATTTGCCGAAATATACTTATGCCTAGAATAACTTCATCAGATATATCATCTGAACGTGCAGAAATCGCGCTACATTTTAATATAATATTTGGTGTAGCTTACGTAATGAGTATAATCATTATGCGAAATCTGCGAGAGTTAAAGTAATGCTTGAAAATAAATTATTCACTTTTATGTATAATGCATATTTTGCTTCGGTTGAAATGGCATTTAATGTAGTGAAGATCATTAACATCCTGCAAGCGATCATTTACTGTAACTGTTCTAATGACCATAATGATTGAGTAAATCTGTGATACTGAAATAAACAAATTAAAGTAAATTATTCGAATGTTATATATATCGCTTATGAGATAGTTATTTAATAATAACATTTTAAAATCGCAGTTTATTAGTACCGTTATCTTCTTCTCTCTCCAAATAAAACTAAGAAAAATATTATATATATATATATATATATATATATATATATATATATATATATATATTACACACACACACATATATATATATTACACACACACACACATATATATATATATATATATAGTTGAACTTTATCCAAAAATACAACAAAATTACAGTTGCTTCACATGCTACCTAGCGCTTAAAAAAGCAGCATAAAAGAAAACATGCGTTTAATAATATTTAGAAAATTTATATTGAAAAAACCCCCCAAGCCAGTCATTGTTAATACATCAAAACACGGTAAAATGCATTGTCCTTAACAGTTGTGCATTTCCCCCTCTGTTGAGGACAATGCATTTTACCGTGTTTTGATGTATTAACAATGCAATGGCTGGCTTGGGGTTTTTTTTCAATATAAATTTTCTCTCTCTCTCTCTCTCTCTCTCTCTCTCTCTCTCTCTCTCTCTCTATATATATATATATATATATATATATATATATATTAATGTTTTAAAATACCTTGATTTGCTTAATATTATTTTTCAATTTTCTTTGCAGATTTAGTCAAGCATGTTTTAAGCACAGTTTTGTGAGCTACTGTTTGTTATTTACATTTTCACAATTTTAGACAACTTCCGCTTTGTTGTGTCAAAACAAATAGAAAACTATTGGGAGTATTAAAAAGATGTTACTTAAGAATATATTCATCGCATAAAAAATAGTTTTTTAGTGGTATGCGAGAGAGAAAAAACTGTTTTCTTTATTTTCTAAGGTGAATTTACAGGTTAAAAGAAAGGGAGGACTATGCATTTTATTTGACTTTATTTTTACTACATTTTTTATTTATAAAGTACCCTAAAAATGTATAAATGTTATTCTTTAAGCATAATTGAGATACATGAAATCATTAAATTAAAATTAAAATCAAAAATTCTCTAATCATAATGACTAAAAAAATAATAATGTATTTTGAAGTGCTTTTTCGTTTTAAGATTTATATTTATAGTTATACTTTTTTCAAACAAATTTATTGCACTAATCTCATATTAAGAATTTAGTATATTCTATGTAGTATGAAAAAGTAATTGCTTGCATTTGATAGCATTTTTATTATAAAATTGAATTTTATGATATAAAATTCATACATTATACCTCATCAAAACTTTTACAAAAGGGCAAATCGATGCAATTACTTAATGTAGTCAAATGTCAAACCGTTAAACAAATTTCAAATTCTATGGAATGCGCATCCCATTTATAGATTGACAGAATAATTAATTTATTCTTTCAAAAGCATTTTCTGGGGGATATCTTAAAATTAAAGCATTCTTAATTTTAAGTGTCGCAATTTATGTATTGTTTTTTATTTTCAGAAAGCAAATACTTTTAATTATTCACAAATGTATTATTAAATGTCCTAGGAAATATGAAGTTTATTGCGTATCCTCCTGAAAGTTACTTGCGTAGTTTTGCTAATATATCACTTAAACAAAAAGCATGGCAATTCGAAATAATATGTATCACTGAATCATGCTTACTAGTGCAGGAGTTTTATAAATTATTTTATAGGATAGGAGCTTCATAAAAATAAGCCAGTGTGTGTGGGAGGGGGGGGGGAACAACAACGACAATGGTCAGTAAACATCAGTATTGAAAGTAGTGATACCTGCTAGCACATCGACTGAGAAATATGCAAAAATAATTAAAAGCTTTGTGTAAAAAAACACTCATAAAACGATAATTATTCGACGGTACGATAAAAGACGGTAATATACGTAGTGGGAAGGCTGAAGAAGACCGAAAAATATTTCGGTTGATACGATCGTACCTTCCAGTAGGTATCGATTTCTGTGTGTTTTTTACACAAAGTTTTTATTTATTTTATCTTTTAACAACACTATTTTGAGTGTTTTTCAGAGAAAGATACTATTATGAATAAAATCTTTTAAAAGTCTTTGTTTTGAACTAAACCCATACGTTAAAAGAGATACACACGTACATATTTGCTATATATACGTCACGTCAAAAGCACCGAAGAAGGTCTTATCATTCAATTCTGCTCAATGCTGGAAATAACGATTTCCCCGTAAAAAGTAAGTAGCAAATGAACATTTCAAACGCGTGGGCCAGCTTATCAAGAATTCTCGTCACAGCACCCTTAACTAAATTTCCGTTTTGGAGCCCATCGAATTTTCCATCAGGGGACCGACGGACAAAAACGGATCGATATCCATCCATTTCGGGGAGCAAGAAGAGAACGTTGCATTTGCGGGGGATACCACTAAAGCATGTGACGCGCCGGTTTGAAGATAAAAATCATGATTTACTGCGAACCGATTAGCTGGAATAGCTGGTTTCTCCTCTGTTTCCATTATTGGATTCGCTTCAAACTTCCCCATTAACATTGGAATTGGAAATAGATGATCCCGGAACTGAAAGTCTGTTTTTTTTTTTTTTTTTTTTTCTTTCTTTCGTGCTCTCTGAAAATGTACAAGTGTTGTTCCAACAGGAAAGGTTAATGCTCAACTCCTAAACACAGGATTTTCGAGTGAAACGGTAGCACTGTTTTAAAAGAAAGCGCACTTTACTTTCATCCTCTTCTCATTTGCATGTGATTTAGGGAGAAAGTTAATTTAAAAGAGAAAATAAAATGCGAATAAATCAGTGGCTGAAAATATATTTCATAAATATTCCCGTTATACAAGAATATTTGAAAAAAAAGTATTATTGTTCCAATGACTATTGATACATGCTTTCTATTTCTATTTGTTCCACAAATGAACAACTGCAGCTAAATGATCAACTATACATTTTGTATTTTTAGGAGAGGTACTCTATAATATATTACAGAACTTTCGTGAAAAGCCTATTTCATTAATTCTAATAGATCAAAAGAAATGCAAAAACATTACTTATTTCTGATTACGTGGGCGGATCAACTTTTATTAACATAGTTTAGATTAAATATTACGCATTCAGGCTCGTGTTTCAAAGCTAAAAATAGTCCAATACACACACTCAAAGGCATAATGATTCCTATACAATTACGTGGGTGGTTCAAAAAGTAAGGTAACAAGTCCTTTAAACAAAACTTTTATTCATTAAATCCAAGAGGTAGTCCCACATGAGCAAGGCTTTTAGTACAGCCAATTTTTCAACATACTCTCAAAAGGCATCGATGCATTTGTTCCATTTGAATACCAATCTGTCAGAACCGGCGTTGGGGAAATCAGGGCCCTGGTCACTTAACGACGGCGTCTTGAACTGCGATATACTGTCCTTCCAGGTGCTTCCGCAACGGCCCAGGGAGATTGAAATCGCTGGGTACTAAATCCGGGATATAGGGAGAATAGCCTATTTTTTTTTTCTGGAATTCATTCCGCCAAACCACGCCTGGTTTCTTGAACTTACACTTTGTCTGTACACTTCCACGAGTTGACCTAAGCTCTACTGGAAAGGTTTTCTTTCACTTAGATCTTTTCTATCTCCTGTTTCAGAGCTTTAAGGCACTAGTATCGCCATCTAGTGTCATTTGGTTGCTGCGATCGTTTGTTGTACCGGCAAACATGGCATTGCATGCACTCGGGAAATATGTGCATGTGCACCCGTGGGATATTTTGCTTTACGTTTACCTTACGTTTTGAATCACCTATTTATTACGAGCATTGATGGTCATCCCAGTAGCGTAATAAACATTCAAAATGCTTCTTCTTTCAAAACGTATAATATTAAACTTGTTTATAAAGTATATGAGTAATTTTCATTTAGAATGCCGAATTTCGCAAGTTTATGCTAAAAAGTTTTTATAAATTTATCGATTATTACATTTCTTTATCGCATTTTAGTTTTAATTTCTGATCAATTACATGACAGCGATATATGCTACATTTTGTTCGAAATAAAGGATTCATTAAATGCATATAAATATGATTTTATACTTACATTGTTGTCCATAACACAGAAAAATACGAATGTCAGAATACCCTGAAAATGAAATGCAATAGATGTTAGAATCATAAAACATACTATACTGTTTAAACTGTTGTTCAGATGCCATATTTAATCTTCCTCTTTTAGGTAATAGCCCTCCATTTATTACTTGTAGAGGGGATGGGGGTATTATGGATTACCAATTACATTTCCAAATATAAATTTACAGGTTTTTGAATAAAATCCCCCAAATCATCATGAGTACATACTATAACTAATTGTAACTAAACGTCAATTGTAAAGAATATCACTATTTATTTTGTTGTTACAGGAAAATTTATTTTTATAAAAAGTCGCAAATGGAGGTTAATATGAAATAGTCAAGTAAAATGGAACAGGTGGTTTAAATGTTATAGACAGTATATGTTTCATGAAGCATAATTAGTTTTTCAATATTTTAAACCACCTATTCCGTATTACTCGAATATTTCATATTAACCTCCATTTGAATTTTTTTATAAATAAAAAAGAGCAACATTTGACAAAATAGAATATTTCATAATCCTTTATTATCTAATAAGAGGTATATCCTTTATATTCTAATCTTATCTAATAAGAGATATGGCCACTGTTAATGGGACTATCGATCAACGGTTGTAGCAGTCATGTCCAATTTTTCCGAAACCTACGATTATAGAGTCTAAAAGTCCTTGTGTCGGTCGTTGACACTCAGTGGTTGTTGTTAGAGCATCTCACAAGTGCTGTATGGGATTGAGGCCTGGAGATTTCGCTGGCCACACCATACGGTGAATAACCTCCTCTTACAGATAATCGTTGATTTTGTAACTTTCATTTGCGACACCAGTGTATTAATTACAGAGTAATTTCTTTCCTTATAACTGTTTGTAAATTTTGTACATGAATGCTTAGTACAAAGGTACTTAATTATTAATTTCGACGCACATATGACAGACACGTAAGGCGTTGTGTTAGATTTGCATTGATTATTTGTGTGGTAAAATAGTTTTGCTTTCAAAGAGTCTTGTATTTTATAGGATTGGATGCGAGTAGATGATGTAAGTTTCTACCGTCTGCCATAACAACTATAAACTTTTGACTTGTCTCAAATCGCTGTATAGTGATGAGAAATAAGTCTGTCTCTCCATGTGATGATTCCTATATGTTCAAAATATATCGCACTAATTTTCCTTGCTAAGCTATTTCCTAAATTAGTTGCTATACATACTTACTTGCATCGAATTTGTAAGAGCGAATATAACCTGTAGACTCATATTGTCAGGATCTTCAACTGCCAGAATGCCGAAGAACCAGTTAATAGCGAAAAATGGGAGCAAAGTGATTCCTGCTCTCATCGAATTCCTGTAAATAGAGGGCAAAATATTTAAAACGTGAACTAAATTGCCTCGTTGTCAATAGTGTTCAACAGGCCCGCAGACAGGAATCATGCTTGTAGGACGATAAATCTTTTTCCTGAATCACTTACTTTTTACACGGGCAAGTATGACGAATCATTTAATCACACATGATATCATTTTTTATTCCTTGTTCTTTTTTAATCTTGAATCCATATTTAACTGGAACTCCGTCGGAAAACCACTGATTGCGCAAACGCAACCCAGGACGTCAGTGAAGCATTCGAAGACCCAAGATGGAGAGCAACACTGGCCAAAGAAGAATCTACTGTATTGCGTCTTTAGAGTGACAAGAGCGAAAAGATGTGGATTCAACAGTTTTTTAAACTCCATAAGAACTCGGCAATTTTTAGGTTTAAGTGCGCTCATAATCACACTCGAGCAATTAAACAAGTTATCATTAACCAACCATGAGAAAATTCATTAAAGCTAGTATTTAAAACTTAAAACTAATAAAAACTTAGCAAATAGCACAGTTTGTGTAACATATGTCTGCTATTAACATATGTCTGCTATCTTCATTAATTTTAACATTTACCACCATACTACTCGAAGATTTTGGGAAGTGATTAACTATCAAAATCGACCTCTGCACCATTTGTCTACAGGCCTGCTGTCCAGATCGAAATGTTACCTTGTTTTGCAAATCTCAACTCTGTGAGTGACCGACATCTGCTCGTTAAATGTCTTCAGAGCCAGGATCATAACGATGGTGTTAACCTAAAGGAAAATTAAGAGTTCAAAAACTGTCATATGCAACAGTTGCTATGAATGTACTATAATACAGGGTAACCTTTAACATTTATGGCAATAATTGCTAATTGAATATTACTACGAAAGTAAAAATATTTTGATAGTATCGAGGAATTTGCCCACCAAAATAAGATAGTTCGCAGAACAGATAAGCAAACACTTTCCATCGTGCAAAATATGGTTATAAATGTTATACCTTCATACATCGAGTTAACAATTATTTTTAAAAATATAGGTCCGCTAATAGAGTTGATCATAATAATCTGAAAAATTCATTAATAGAAAAATAAAACTAGAATTAGTTTTCTCAATTACATCTCATTTTTAAAAAAGAAATCCACTTCAATAATTTATAACAGTTATGTAAGCGTACACAGTAAAATTACACTGTAAAATAAAAAAAAGTCATGCAGTTTTCGAAAACTTTTGTTAATAAAACTTGTCAAAGAAATTTGAGTGACACTTGAATACTTTTTATAAAAGTATATTTAACTATTTTATGAGGACATTATTTGTAAACATACTTTCTTATGTTTATTTTTTAATTTGTGTGGGAGTGTGCACTTTCACACATTTTTTTTTCCTCGTTGAATTACCAGTTATTCTTTAAAATCATAATTTGCTTTTTTCTAAGAAATACATGTCGGATTTTTCCGAAAGAAGTAATATGTATGCGCCTGCAAATTTTAAAAATCTTTATATATAGGATTTTCAAATCAAATCCCTTCACTCTTTAGAGAATATATGCAGTCTTCGCCAAGCATGTAGCCAGAAAGAATTTTTTAAGTTCATAATATAGTTCTTGAATGCGCCAACAGCTAGCACAAATTTAACCTAATTGAACAATTTCTGTTTATTTTTTAACTAAAACAATTTGATATTAATAGTTTTTGTAGTACTTTTAATGAACTTATAAATCAGTTTCAAATCACTGTTCAGCGCAGACTGAACTAACTTTTGTGCTGCACTTATGAAACAGTTCATTAATTATTCATATTTTAGGTATTGTTTAAAATAACTCATAAAACTCTTAAGAAATATATTTTATTTAACTGTCGATAATCCCACATTTTGTTCATACTTAGTATTTTCTGTTTATCATAGCTAGTATTAAACTAATCTTAAGCGAAATAAAAAGTGTAGTATAATCAATCTAAAATCAAAACACATACCAAAATTAGTCCAGTCACTGGTATTACAAAAGACCACAGAATTCCTCTTTGGACGTTTAGCCAGCAACTGTGAAGTGATAAAACATACTTAATCAGTCATGAACTCCATTGCATTAATTAAAGAAACAAAATATGCTTAAACTATTCATAAACCTTTTATAACATAGATTTGCAGTGGAGAATTTTTAACTAACTTCGACTGTTTTTCTTTTTATGTATCATATCATCAATAATCAATACTTTTGAACGCTTAAAAAGTAAATTATATTTCTTCAGAAAGTATTCTATTAAACAGCTTCTATCAAAAATAATCAAAATTAAACGTTTATGCCTTTTTTCAACTCGAAAAAGAAAAAATATATACATGAAACAAAGTCGCCTTCAAAAACGGAAAATGCAAGGACTTCACTTATGTGCAGAAAATACCTTGTATTTTAATTTAAATACTTGAAATTTGTAATATTTTTCTGAATATTTCAGACTCATATATTCTGAACGTATGTAAAAAAGCGTAGTACAATTTTTAAATGTACAATTTGAATTTTTTTGAGTAACCTGCTTACTCGGATTCTTTAAAAATCTGTATGATGATTTAAAGGAACAGTCTTTTACACAAGTGTCCCTCAGTTCAGTACTTCAATAATTTCTATGTGTAAACTGGCGGATCCATAAGGGTCCAGAAAAACTAACTTAAGACTAAAAATGATTGACTTGTTTTGTAGATTGAAATGCATTTATAAGAAAGGGAGAACAAGAAAACTTTTAAATAAATAAAACTAAAGAAATGCGGCCCCTATCAATGTGTGTATGCAATAGGTAACACCTTCAAACTCTCAATGGCGGTAATGTGGATGCACATAGGAATATCCTAACCTGTAATTTAGTAGATTCCTAAATAACTAATTTTTCTTAAATTTAATTATTAGTCTACTCCTTACGGTAAGATTTAGTATTAAAAAGTTGTCCACGAAATAAGCATTTTATTTTTACTTTAAAAAAATTGTGTTTCATTTTAGTTTATAATCCTTACATATTTTTAATAAAATTTATATTATTGATATGGATGTGACTGTAATTAGTTGTAGAGTATCAAAAACGGTAATATAAAAAAAATCAAAGCAGCACTTTAATCATCCCAGACATGTGATACTTTCCAAGATATTCTTGTAGATGTAAAGAAATCCTACATTGTCCACACTGCCAGAAAGTCTCCCTTCTGATTTCCTGTATTATCATAATAAACAGTGACTTTAGTCGCATGACAAGTATATACCTAGTCACGGTGCTAAAACCAATGACGAACTATACTCGTCATTTTTACCGGGAGAGGTTGATAAATTTCTACTCACAATTGCTTCGTTTCGTAGCCGTTGGGGTTCCCGACAAATGATACAATGAGGAGAAGCGTGGGAAGCATCCAACAAAATGCGCAATAGTCTCTGATCCTTCCGACATACTCCATGCAGCTCCTGAGACGCTGAAGAAGGTAGATGCTGTAGGATACCACCCAAAAGCAAGAAACCAAAAAGAGGTAGTGTAGAAGGACGGCAAAAGATAAGCATATTTCCTAAATGTAACAAAAAAGAGACAGTCTGTTAGATCTGTACAATTGCGAATGATACTACACAGGGCCGCCGACAGGAATTTTATGTCCCATGGCTGGTATTTACGATGGACCTCCTCTTCTCTCCCCTCTCCCTTTAAAAAATATTCCATTTTTTTAAATCTAGAAAAGTTTTTTAGACACTTTATAATTACTAGTGTATATTAGTATACATTAAATTTACCGTAGTGCAAAACCTTGTACATGATAAAACTTCCATCAAATTGCAAATATTTTATCAGAATTGTTTTAAAGTAATGTACATATAGTTCTGAAAATCTTTCTTGATGGATATAGAGAATCACTTGATAAAATTCAATCTGACTTCTTTAAACGTTAAGTACTCGAAATTTGAAAACTAAAGCAGAGTTATTATAAAATCCGTAGGCAAGTGAATAATGCAGAAAGAAAAACATTAGCAAACACCAATGAGAGTTATTGCCGCATCATCAGAAAGCGAATGTAATCTCGCACTGATGATGGTAAGTCATATTTTCCGAAACCGGTTGCGGCATTAAATCTCATTGGTTTTTGCTAACGTTGTTTTTTTCTGTGTTAAAGCAGAGTTACCACATTTATCAACTTATTTATTAGTTTAAAAAACTCAAATTTATAAGAAAATGTGAAAAATAGGAAATAATGAACACTTCAATACTTTTATTTATTTTTTGTTGATAGTTTTTTCTTTTCTTTTTCTTTTTTTTCAGTTCCTACGAATGCAACTGCGTTCCCAGAGAAAAATTTTGAGAGACATAAATATTTTATTTTCCCGTGGGATTTGTGCACTAAAAATTCCTAACATACGTCTCCGGCCCGGGCAACCTAAGGCCGGAGCCCTTGGCCAATCGTCCCCCTATAACCTCCTCTCGGCGGGTCTGATACTGCATGTAGAGAAATTTGAGCGCACATTAAAATACAGGGTGTTTATAAAGTCTCTATACATTTTTGAGAAATATGTTTTAATTCCAACTCCTTGTAGGTGATCTGACAGGATGCTATCACTAGAGGAAAGAATTGTTTGTGCCCGTATACGCAGATTAACGTAGCACCTGGTTTTAGGCTCTACAATTACCATACTTAACTCCCTTAAACTTTCTCGCATGGAGTTTTGTCAAATCCAAAGTGTACCGAGTGAAGATTTCCAGTATTTAACAGTTGAAACAACAAATTATGGTTGCAGCAACTGAAATTAGCCGAAGAAACTTACAGAAGGTGTTCCGAAATGTGTGGAAATGACAACTGTACCTAGACACTCAGAGGGGGGGGGGTTACGTGAAATTGTACTGATTTAGCGTTCTATTATGCTGCGTATTCATGTAAATAACTTATATTTCAGAATAAAGCCCGTTTACGAAAAATGTATAGAGACTTTATAAACACCCTGTACATAAAAGTCATTTTACTTTGTACTTTATAAAAGAAAAAGTTGGTATATTTACACACTGGATTTTGTGATCATATGGAATGAAGATCCTTTTCAGTGTTGGATTTACATTTTCAAAGAAATATATTAGTCAAAGTTAATTAACTTTAATACTTTTATTTATGACACACAGACACATAAAAAATATAATTACGAACATTTCAGGTGGTACAAACGGTCCACTCTTTTTCAGCATCTAAATATTCATGCATCCACATAAGCAGAAAAGTCATATAGAAATGAACATGGAATTTTTTTTTAATAATTGAGTATTATTTCTTGCGTGTTTTTATTAAATGTATTTGTATTGTATTTAACAATAAATAGTATATTGAAAATGTTGGGCTCATTTCTCTGTACAATATATATGCCTTGCTTATGAGCGTTTTTTTCTTTTATTAGCATTTTTAATTTAATTTTTATATTTTCGAAATTATCATCTTGCTATGCTTAAACCTTGATTTTTTTTGTACGTTAAAGTGTTTATATATCGAATAGATATTTGACGTTATTCAAAAGTTTCAGTTGAGTCATTTTGAAGTTTTTATCTAGAAAGTTGATGATGACACAATTGAACAATTTCGTGAAGTTTTCAAGTTAATAATTCAATATTTTTCTTTCTAAACATGTCACGTTCAAATATTAGTCATTTTTTGTTTTGCTCAAAAGCTTTCATTTAAATATTAAATTTATTATTGTAAATCAGGAATTTGACGCTTACATACATGATATTGTCAATTGTTAAATAGTTATTATGTCTATATTTTTACCCCATTTTTAAAGTTAAACTTCTAGTACGCATGATATGACTTGTAATGTTTTGATATTACTTCCTATAATGTTTTATCTCACACTGATTTAAAAAAAATCACTATCAAAAATTGAATGTACGTCAATGCTTATCGCGATTTCTGTAATAAAAAAATTATTTTTACATCGCATTTCTAAAATAAAACATAAATTAAAAAAATATTCAGAGTCTGTGTTTTGGGGAAAGACTAACAAGAAATTCTAATTGAAACAAAGAACACTTGACTTGCACGCAAATACTTTTTTTTTGAGTAATTTTAAAACATTAACCAAGTAAAAGACTGAGAATTGCTTTTTTGCGTAATTGTAAACACACTTTTTAAACTTTAACCCAGTAAAAGACTCAGAATGCTAAAAACTAATTACACTGCATGGAACAAAATATTAAACGCCTTAGAGCAAATCACCCGCAACCAACTAATTATACAATCTCTCCCTCCCCTCCAAAAACCACAATGAAGCCGAATGAATAGGTACAGCGCCATCAATTTTAAAATAAGTCTTTTCTCTGAGCTTATTTTCATGAACATTTGACGAAGTTTTCCAGACCCACCTTCTATCTCGTACGCTGAATTGAATGGGGAAAGGCCCATTCTGCATTTTAGCAACAAGGAAGAAAATAACATAAAGGGAATTCATTATAACTTTTGTAACTTTACTCACAAAGCGATCCGTTTTGTTGACACCCAGCATGAAAGTTATTTGGATGGAAGCCAAGCACACGAGTAAATTGATGAGGATGAAAATGGACAATGACTGGTCTCTCCTTTAAATGAAAATAGGGGAAAAAAAGATCGTTTTAGTCCAACAGCAGGCATATGATGAAGTTAGGGTTCAAAGAAGCATTTTAAGGAAGGAATATTGTGGTTGGCTTGTTTCGTACTACATGCACTGATAAGGTGGCAAAGTGTTGAATAAAACTAGAATGTTCTCTGTTGATGTTACAGTAAGTTGAACTATATTCAACAGCTGATTTGAGAGATCTATTTGTCAGGAATATTTTAGTTGGTATGTTTTATACTACATGTACTCATAGAGAGCTGGAGTGTTGATAAAAATAAAATGTTCTCATTTGATGTTACAGTAAGTTGAATTATGTTCAACAACTGATTTGAGAGATCTATTTGTCAGGAATATTGTAGTTGGTATGTTTTATACTACATGTACTCATAGAGAGGTGGAGTGTTGATAAAAATAAAATGTTCTCATTTGATGTTACAGTAAGTTGAACTATATTCAACAGCTGATTTGAGAGATCTATTTGTCAGGAATATTTTAGTTGGTATGTTTTATACTACATGTACTCATAGAGAGCTGGAGTGTTGATAAAAATAAAATGTTCTCATTTGATGTTACAGTAAGTTGAATTATGTTCAACAACTGATTTGAGAGATCTATTTGTCAGGAATATTGTAGTTGGTATGTTTTATACTACATGTACTCATAGAGAGGTGGAGTGTTGATAAAAATAAAATGTTCTCATTTGATGTTACAGTAAGTTGAACTATGTTCAACAGCTGATTTGAGAGATCTATTTGTCAGGAATATTGTGGTTGGTTTGTTTCCTACTGCATGCACTGATAAGGTGGCAGAGTTGAATAAAAATAAAATGTTCTCAGTTGATGTTACAATTAAGTAGAACTTCAACAGCTTAGTTCAGAGATGTAGTTTTCAGGAACATTGTCGATGTTTATGCTACATGTACTCATAAATTGGCACTGTGTTGAATAAAAATAAAATGTTTTCAGTTGATGTTACAGTTAAGTAGAACTGTGTTCTGTTCAACATCTGAGTAGCGAGATGTATTTTTCAGAAATATTGTGGTATGTTTTCTACTACATGTGCTCATAAATTGGCCCTGTATTGAATAAAATAAAATGTTCTCATTTGATGTTACAGTAAGTTGAATTATGTTCAACAACTGATTTGAGAGATCTATTTGTCAGGAATATTGTAGTTGGTATGTTTTATACTACATGTACTCATAGAGAGGTGGAGTGTTGATAAAAATAAATTGTTCTCATTTGATGTTACAGTAAGTTGAACTATGTTCAACAGCTGATTTGAGAGATCTATTTGTCAGGAATATTGTGGTTGGTTTGTTTCCTACTACATGCACTGATAAGGTGGCAGAGTTGAATAAAAATAAAATGTTCTCAGTTGATGTTACAGTTAAGTAGAACTTCAACAGCTGAGTTGAGATATGTATTTTTCAGGAATATTGTCGATGTTTATATATATATGCTACATGTACTCATAAATTGGCACTGTGTTGAATAAAAATAAAATGTTCTTAGTTGATGTTACAGTTAAGTAGAACTGTGTTCTGTTCAACATCTGAGTAGCGAGATGTATTTTTCAGAAATATTGTGGTATGTTTTCTACTACATGTGCTCATAAATTGGCCCTGTATTGAATAAAATAAAATGTTCTCAGTTGATGTTACAGTAAGTTGACCTATGTTCAACAGCTCAATTGAGAGATCTATTTGTCAGGAATATTGTGGTTGGTATGCTTTATTCTGCATGTAATCATAAATTGGCACTCTGTTGAATAAAAAGTAAAATGTCCTCTGTTTATGTGACAGTTAAGTTGAAATTTTGTGAGGAAAAATACAACAATGATTATACGTACACACATATTTTTTATAAATTGAAAGTAGGAGAAGCTCATCTATACATAAAAAAAATAGTGTAAATTAAATTCTATACCAGCTGCAGGTGGTAAGCAGAAATAAAAATAAAAGCCATAGGAAAGAAAATACAGATACAGCATACATACAACGAGTCTACAATTTAACAAGTAGACTCATCGTCTAAAGCGATTTAAAAAAAGAGATAAAAGCGGGAATAAGAGCAAGAGAAAGTGAGTTTCGGGGCGTCCCAGATTATAGCCTGCCAAGGTTATTGGCGTAATCCCCTCACCTGGTGGATAAAGTAAAAATTTTAAGCATTTAAATTTTTTTTTAAATTTCTTTATTTTTTATACCTGTGTCCATGTTACAAAATAAAATGAGGAAAATTAATATTTAGTGCTCCAGAATTTATATTTTTAATGAAAGCTTCCAAAACTATGCATTTTGTTACATAATTAGGAAACAAAAAGTGAAAAATTAAGCATTAAAATTTAATGCTTAGTATTTATAATTGGAAACTTAGTAAATATAAGAAATTCCTTATCTTTTTCCTGTTTTCAATTAAAACTTTACTACATATTTAATGATAACATGTTAAATAGAGGCGCTATTAATTATTAATTCAACGTTAGGCAGCACAGATTTTTTTCACTGCATAAAACTACAAATTAATTAAACATAACTACTGATTATACATACGTTTAAAATTTAACTCCAGCAATCAAAACTTGAATTAATTTTTCAAAAATTTTCTACAGTAATGTTTATTTATTTATTTTGTGTATAAAAAATGTGACAAGTCATTAACGTTAGGTCTTCAATATAAACTGATTAGCGTTACTACAAATTTATTAACATAAATGTTTGATGAACCAATCTTCCCAGTGCATTTTATAATCAATTATTTTCAACGAAATTCATAAAATGTCATACTTAAAAAGTCAGTAAACTGATAAAGCTGTCGGCGTTTAAAAGTTCTTTACTTAGCCTTAACATTGTTATACAGACAGCAAAAGCTTATTGATTGATCATTGAAACAACAACAAAAAAAAAGGACAATTTTTTAATAAGCCGGCGACTTTCAGACGCAATCATTATAATCGCATTTTTCAATCTAAACTAGGAGATTATGGAAATATCATCCAATTTACTTGCCTCTTAAGGAGAAAATTAATTACGAGTGTCAAAACTGTGGCGGAGAGTGAAGTGACACAGCTGACAGTAATTAGCTTCCCAACAGGAGGAGGAGGTCCGTTGGAGGTGCTCTGGAAAGGAAGATGGAAATTATTGTAACTCTATGATCAGTAATTTCGGATTATTTTCAGAAGGTATATTATTGTATGTAGTGTTATATTCCTAAAATATGTGTGTGTTGATGACAGGTATGTGTATAAATTACAAAGTTATATTAAAAATGTGCAGAATTCTATGAAATTGATTAAAATTTTTTAAGACGATTAAATTAGATTGGTTCTTGGTTGTTGGGTATTAAGGCAAACCTGTACGAGCGGTATCTGCCTAATATGGAGTGTGCCTTAGTCGGAGGACTTTCTAAGGGGTCACGCTTATTCACGTTACATCTGAGAAAAGCGGCCAAAACTCCAGACCGTTAGATCAACAGCCGCGAGATGAGTTCCGCGAACCTGGAATCTTCACACTTCAGCCTTCTAGTATTTTTTTTTTCTTACCAACTCCACCATGGTGAGGCCCAGATTAAATTAGAATAAACGCAAAATTGAAACTTTTTTGAGGTTCTCGCTCAAATACTCTCTGTAAATTGTGCCACAATACAATAATTAAATGATGTACAAAATTTCAACAGCCCTTTATCATAAAAAGTCCCAAGAGCTTTCAGAGCCTTATTATCGCATGGGCAAGTCGGGACTTTGCCCAGTACCCCCAATATCAAATGTTGTTCTGAATTTTTTTTTATATCAAAATTTTATGAAAAATAATACAAATTTCATAGATGGGGGCCCCCAAATTCATCAATGCCTGGGGCCCCAGTTGGTCATAATCCGGCTCTGAGAGTTTTGTTCAAACATAATTGGTAAGGGACTAAACATAAATTTAATGTATTAACTTCTTTATTGTAAACGTTCATAGCAATGATTATCTTCTTTCGTAATTTGTTTACGACCTTCAAACAGGACCATCCGACGTGATATTTTTCCTTCTACAGCCATTAAAAAATGGTTTAAATCAGAATATATTTCGACCCATATCTTTGATAATTAAGTTGAAATGTTCTATCTTCTCATTAGTGCATTGGACACACGCAGGGTATAAATGTTTAAATTTTGTATTCAATTAATTTTATCCTTGGAAATTTTTTTTCAATTTCATAAAATACGTATCGACAATCAATATTTAAAGCATAAAAACTGAGGTCGTTTTTTTGGCGTCAACCTGATAATAGTAATGAAGAGTATACAAGTTCAGTTTTCTTTTAATTTCAACTATTAATATTTTTCATGGTCTTAGAAAACTGAAGTTCAGCTACATTCTACTGTTTCAAACTAATATATAAGTCCAAAATTTTAAGTTTACATTTTGATAATAAGTTACACATTATCAACAGAGATACGTAAACTTATTTTATGCATCTCTGTACCTCAATAAATCAAAAGTTGCAACTATTTGTAAGTAAAAGCAAAATAATCTTAGAAAAGCAGCCTGAAAACTGAATCTTCAAAACCTGCGTTCAAGAGTAAATAATTTTTGTCCTAGTCAATGTGACAAAAAAGAGAAAAGACATTAATATATTAGTAGCATGCATTATTACGTCTTTAGACATTAATATATTAGTAGCATGCATTATTACACCTTTAAATAAGAAGTATTTCTCACACAGTGACCTTGCAATTCTTGTATCCTTAAAATACATTATTTGTACGTGCATAATTAATTTTATCGAGAAGAAAATTTATTGATTTCAATCTTACTTGTGGCTCTTCTTCTAACAAAAGTGAAATGCTCCCTAGATGATGACATCTGCAAGTGACAATGTCTCCTTTTCTGTTCGCCTTAATGCAGTCCTCCGTGTTCCACAAACTTAATAAGAAAAGAATATTTATTTCTATACGAGCAATTATAAAAAGAATCGAGTATTTTGTTAATAAAAAAATATGTTCAGAAATAAGATAAATAAAAATTTTATTTTATTTTTCTGATTCTTACACCGACAAGTAAAGCAAGCCTGCAGTGTTTTAGTTCACACTTTTAAAACTCGTAAACATTCGGTACGTAGTTTAGAAAACAAATTTAAAAGCTTAGGAATATGAATGTTATAATGCTTAAAATACATGACGGATGAAAAAGGCCTCAGAGAAGAATATTGCATAGAAATTTTTTTAAATTAGTATAGAAAATTTTACAGGCATTCTCAAACATTAACAAGAGTTTCGTAGTCTTAATCTCTTCAATTAATGTTTTATTAATAAATTTTATTTTCAAGGATCATTTTTACGTTTGCAGTAAATGCTTTACAACTTTTAATGAAGACTCGAAAAAAGTCCACTCGAGTCCATATCTCGTAAAAGAGTGATTTTAGACGTTTTATTAACCATTATTGCACATAAACTTTTTAAAAATACTATTCATGCACTTCATTTTTTAAATTTCTTTATTGGTTATTAGTATAACTACTTCTGATTTGTTTTATTTTGTTCGTTTAATTTTCAAATATAAAAATCAACATTCTTTCTTGACCAATTTCTTATTGACTTCTGATGGAATTCAGCAAGTTAGCGTTTGAGAGCACCATCGATTTACAATTAAAAAGCTGAAAATGACAGTGCAGAAATGCGTAAGTTCTGACCAATGATAGTACAGAAATAGCTCCTTGAGGCTTTATTTTAAATATATTAGCAGATGTTTTTTAATGTAGCGATATGAATGAAACGGAAAATTAACTTGTAATAACTTTTTTAGAGAACCATCAAATAAAAACGGAAGTTGGATGTGTTTTATTTGTGACAGAGCAAAACCTGATATTTGATTCATGAACAGTATAATTATTCTACAGATTAGCAAGTCTTTCACAATGGGCTTTAGTAAATATTATTTTAAACATTTGTATCTGTAAACGACCATTTAAGGAAAAGCTTATTATTTGAAATGATGGAAAATTAGGGAAGTATCATAAACCTCTTTTTAAATTCTAAACTCTGTTTTAAAGGGCTAGAAACATCCCTTTCGTTCAGTGTTTTAGAACTCTGTAGTTATCTTAAAATTTATTTTTATTAATGGAAATTTATAGTTATCTGAAAATGATAACTATAAATTTAAAAATTAAAGGTCAAATTTTATAGTCTTTAATCATGAAATTCGAAAATAATTAATCTGAAAAGGAAAAATTAAGTGAATTTAAGTAATAAAATAATAATTTTAAATTTATTTAAAATTTTGTAAGATTAAAAATAAGTTGTTAATAATACTCTCCAACAAATGAGTTCAATTTGAAGGAGATAATATGTTGGTTTTAACAGATCACTTTGAAACTTTGGGGGGAAAAGAGGAAAAACGAAAGTAAATAGAAAATTACTTAATTTTAATATTTTTCTGCAGTAGAGTTTTGTTTAATAGTAATTGCATAATTGGTTGCTTTTGGTGTATTCGATGTTATAAAGAACATATTTAATTTATTTTTACTTCATTTTACTCTTATTGTAGCAAAATTATTTTATGATTTTAAGCTCATATAACATGAGAAGCATTTAAAGTGGCAGAAATATTTTTTTCTATTCATTGTTCTAGTTAAAAAGTAAAATTTATAAAAAATTATAAATTATTTTTGATAATTTATTTTTAATAATAAATATTTAAGAATGATATAATTACTTTTGAGTGCTTCTGGTATTAAACCATCTGCCAGTTGGAATATCTAGATATTCTGTAAGCTTGGCTGACCTAATCAAAACATAAAACTAAATTCAAAACTATGTAAATTGATTTTAAAGTAGTGCAGCGAAATAAAATGAACAAACCAAATTATTAATTATAAAATAAATAAAATTCAAACCAGATGAAATCTACCAAAGTTTGAGAGTAAAAAGCTTGTTTTTTCTTCAGATAAATTTGAGCAGAGCCTAACTAAAATGTAGGAAATTTTTGCAAAGTATTGATTACTAATGATTAGGTGATATATAAAACCTACTTTGCCCAGCGTTGGGATCAATATATTTCTGTAATGTATGTATGAAATTCTGTAATTTTAGTAATTGTTCCAAATATAACCGAAATTTCATGTTCAAGGTTACTAATTACACATTTGACACTATCGTGTGATTGATTTACTTGAATTTATCTGCTCGTGTACCTCTTGGCTGTACGTAAATTGCAATATTAATTGAAGTTCTTATAAATATATAGTTTAGTATTTTCTTCTTGTTTTTATGATGAGATAGATAAAAGTGACTATTTGATAGACTGGTGTCATATTATTTATTGTTCATGTAAGAACATTTTACGGAGTTTAAAAACTGTAAACAAGGGTTGTCTATTGAGACTTTTCTGCCTTCACAATAATTGTCAAAATTATTCAATACTTTGTAAAATACATAAATATCAAATTTGAACGGTAAGGAAAAGAATTTAGTTTTTAGTGTTATCATATGCGGGAAGAAAAACGTTCATAAGAAAACAAAAGAGTCTCATGCAGACTTCAAAGCCATTACAGTCTAATATATAGTACTACAATGATAAAATCAGCGGTAATTGAAATCTCTTAATAGAAATGTATTAAAAAAACTATATTCTTTAAGAGTTTTCTAGTTTGATTTAATTAACGTTTAAATAACTGCCTCTTCGCAGTTTTAACAATTATTATTCGTGATATTTAAAAAAGAAAAAAACATTATCTGTGATGGTATCAATATAAATGGTAAAATAATATATATATTATTATAAGTTAGACACCTGCTTTTGTCTCTAACCGACAAAAGTAGCTGTATGTTCATTCTACAATATGTCCTCTAAAATCCCTTGCCACCTTGTTCACTTCAGTACAGATGCTGCTATATTCGTAAAAATGATGTCCAGGTACAGTAAAGTAGCCATGCGCTATAGAATGAAACCCTCCAGGAAGCCACCTGGTGAAAAACAGAGCATGCCTATCTCGAAAACGGACGAGATAAGGGAAAAAAGCGATTTACAAAGTTGTGGAGTATCATCGATTTGGTTCGAAAAGATACCTTGTGGACATTAATGCGAAGAATAGAATGGTTAAAACTCGCATCTATTTTTCAGAGATTTCCTACACTGTAACAAAACAATCTGAGAAAGAAACAAAAAACTAGTTAAAACAGAACTATACCTTTATTTATAGGAGATCACAAGCGATACCACTATGCCACATTGCGGTATCGTGTTTTGCCTGAAAGATAATCATTCCTCCTTCCGTTGAAGTTACAAGACGTCACAGTGTTAAAAATCGCACAGAAAAAAAATTTTTTTTAAAAAGCGCATTTTAACCATTTTATTTTTCGTATTAATGTCCACTAAGTAACTTTTCGTACTAAATCGAAAATAATAATCTACACCTTTGGAAATCACTTTTTTCCTTGCCTCGTTCTGTTTTCGAGAAGGAATGCTAACTCCGCAGTTTTCCCACCAGGTGTCGCCTTAGGTGGTTGCATTCAGTAGCGCGCGGCCTCTTTACTGCACCTAGATACCACTTTTATGAATATTTCAGTAGCCGTTCGGATGTTAAGAGGATGTCAAGGGACTTTAGTGAGCATACTATGCATTTTTGCATAACACTGCTCACTTGCTCGTACCTTTCCACTTACCCTTACGGTTCTTTCGTTGAAAATTTGTACAAACTTTACAGAAGCAACCGAATTGTTAGGAAATGTGAAAATGCGTAATTTTCATTTTCTTTTCCGAAACTAATTTGTTTTTGCATAAAAATAAAAGTGAGCGATGGATATTGCCATGGTAATATAATCTATTTTTCTAAATTAAATCTATAAATAAAGTAAACTTACTGAGTCATGTTGAACAGCTGTCCACACTTCAATATGTAACCTTTAGGTATTTCCTGATAAAAAATATATATATAATGAGAAAATATACAGCTAAATACATTTATTTAATGGGAAGGTTGACATATGGAACACTGACAGGTAGTTCCGCGCCATCTACATTCATCAATCGTAACTAATGGCTGTTCTGCGTTTTGGTTATATTTTACAGAAAAATACTCTCAGTGGTTTGTTTTAATTAAGTAGAAATTAAAAAATAACAGAAAATAAAAATAAATATTTAAATATAAAGATTCAATAATAGGTGAGTGTTCATGTTAATTCAATAATATTTTTCTTTTGATTATACCTTTTATATATTTTTTTTTTTTGTAGTTGTTGTTGCTTTTGAATTTTTAGGAATGAAGAGGTTCGAGTAATGTAAAAAGTTTGTAGAATTCATAAGTTACTTATTTGCTTGTTTGTTTGGTGCTACGGCAAGCCTACACGAGAGGAAATTGGCTAGGAGGGTGCCTTGGGTGGAGGACTTTCTAAGGGATTATAATGCGTATTCACGTTGCATATGGAGAAAACCGACCAAAACTCCAGACTGTTAGATAGAAAACCGACCAAAACTCCAGACTGTTAGACAGCCGTGCGACAGGCCCAAACCCGGAACCTTCACACTTCAGCCGTCTACCATTTTGAGTGCATTATTCACTCGGCCATGGCGGTGCAAAATTCATAAGTTACATACAGATAATTAATAATATAAAGTTTCAAGTGTTAAAAAAGTTTTTTATTGCATATTATTTATTATGTTTCAGTTAACACTGATATTCAAATATTAGCACTTACCGGATAGAAAAAGTAAATAGTTATATAAAACGACCTTTTATTTTTTCTAATTATATAGCACTACATTGGATTTGATTTGTGATTATCTCTCATGTGTATTGCAGGAATATTTTTTTGAGCGAGAGCGGTGGGGAAAGGACAAATTTTATTTGAATAAAAGTAAAAGACATTTAAAACATTTTAAGCTAATCTGAAAAAAAAAAATCAAACTTTTGAGGGATACTTTTTTAGCTTATTATTCTCTTAATTAATACGTTTTTTGTTTTTATTGTTATTGAATTTATACACATTTCTGTTAATATCAAATCATTAAGTTTTATACATTTATTTAATTGAAAAATCTTTACAATATTCATATTACAATTTTTAATATCCAAAGAGATAGATATGTTTTAAAATGGATACAAAGAATCCAGCTCAAAATGAACAAAAATATGTCGCACAAGTTACGTCTTAAAAGAAATGACCAAAAAATATACACACGTTCTCTGTTAGTACAATTTCAAAACTCTTGTTCATTAAACTATGTTGTACTTTTAAACGAAATTAAGTCATAAAACTTCTCTCTTTTGTTTCACTAAACAAACACGCTCATATATAATAAAATGTTCTTCTTTGCGTCAAATTTTGCTTGCTAGGTAAATTACGTTACCTTTGAATTCAGCATTTGATCGAAAGCAGAGCTGAACATTTTGGAAAGAAAACCAAATTTGAGTAGCTTGATTTCTTCAACATCTTAAAAAAGGTATCCAGCGATAATAACTTCACTTTAATTAAAAGAGCGAACTTTTAAAACGTTTTACCTAAGTAATTTGCAACATCTCATGAGAAAATAATGCATTTTAGTCTCTCGTCGTGAATTAAGTTAATAGAAGAACAATGGTAGGATTTTGTTTGAAAATTTCTTAATTACCGTGTTTGTCAGATTCAAAACTCGCTAATGAATAGATTTTTATTTTGAAAGTGTAATTTGTTTTGGTACAAAGTTTGTAATTTTTAAAGCAAGCAGCTTTTATTTTCAAGTATGAATTATAAAAGATAACTTTCATACATATGTAAGGAATTTAATGCGATAAAAAAGATCTTTACATGCTTGATGAAACTATAAACTAAGAAACTTAAAAAAAAAACAAAATATTTTACCATGCTGAAGCATCTAGTCTTTAAAAGTAAAGATAAATTATGTTAACTACTGGTAGCTTCTAAACTTAATTTTGTATACCTTATAAAATAGAATATGTATTTCAGTTTAAAAGTTGGGTCTGTTCGAAAAAGTTCACAAATTTATGCTTTATCGCAAAAACTTGCTGTAATACAGAAACAATTGTTTAATTTTATATCAATAAATGTATAAGATTTCTATGCTTCATATGTCTGGGATAGTAATTTTAACTATTCTGACGCAACGGATCGAAGCTCACATCGCAGTCTCAGTCTGCGGTAATACATTTATTCTGAAAGTTAAACTTGAATAATACTATACGATGTTAGCCGTCACATGTCTTAAGAGCAGTTCTTCCTAGAAAAAAGAATTTAAAAATTGTATTTTAAATTGAAATTTGAAAAAAATCGTACTTTCCCCTTATATTTCTGTTACAATTTTCAAAAGTTTTTCTCTCTCACTTTAATATTAATTCATTCTATAGATACTGATACCAGTTATAACTATACAAAATTTCGTGAAGATACGAATCATAGAAATTTTGTTATCTTACGGATAGTTCATAAAAATGCGTTTTGAGAAAATACAGTTTAGTTACCTTATTTTGTTTAAATATAAAGCTTTCATAAAACGTTTTTATGTGTATCGCCGGTTCTAGTTGGATTTTTTGCATGAGATTGGGGTCAAAATGCTCATAAGAAACAAAGGTTTCAAATGAAATTAAAATTGAAAAATCGATTTCTTGAATTCTTAATCCTCCAATGACCCCCTTAATAAAAAGTCATGTAACGGCCGTATTTAGTCCGGATATTAACCAATTTAAGCACCGGATATTAACACATCTGAGTATGTCCGGGGCAAGCTAGCTTAAAAAATGTCTGAGAGAAACGATATTTGTTTAATTAATACAGCAACAGAGAAAGCAACTATCAATGAAAAGTCGTGTAATAAAAACAGTGATAAAATGTAAGGAAAAACTGTAAATAGGATCAAAATTTTTATATTGGATATTTAATGTTTCCGTAAGCATCTAATAACTTAAACCTAAGTTATACCTCCTGGAATTTTTATGGGCATATCCATAACATACTATATTATTTTAGTTTAAATTTGTATTATACGCTTGTGAGTGCGTTTTTTGGACAGGGTATAAAGCTCAACGTGTTTCACAAAACTTTTGCTAGAGGAAACAATTCTATAGAATATACTAATTTGTCCTCAGGAATAAATATTTTGGACCAAAAAAAAAAAATGTAGCAGCTTAAAAAAAGGAAAAACAGTTTGACTTACTTTTCTCATGCGAAGTCCGATGTCGAATGTGGGAGGATGTAAAAGATGATTGAGAGAGTTCAGAGGAGATAGAATGGTGGCAACAGCTACATCGCTGTTCACCAGCAGATTGTCCATTGATAGCAGGTCGTGTAATCCTTTCACCCAAATGAGAGCATAAGCACTTCTCTCCAAAGTTTTTTCTGAAAGGTGTGTTCCGTTAATAAGAAATTTCAACGTTAGATTTATTATTTGCTACTTTAACAGTCTAGCCTAAACTAACTGACTCCCTTGATGTGTTAGTTTCTTAATTCCATTTAATTTACATCAAAAGCTCTTTATGTCAATAAAATCTTATGAGAATAACTCATAAATAGCACTTAATGGCCCTAAATTTTTCAGAAAACAATTAAGAATGTTTGGAATATCTTTGGAAAAAGAAATGAGAAAGAAAGAGAATCTGAAACACTTTCAAATTTTAAATTCGCACTGAAGAGCTGTATATTAAAAGAGTATCGTATGGAATTTAAATCCATTTAAAATGGCATACTAAAAATTGTTGTACAGTATTTGCCGGTGTATTCTAGCTATATTCATACTTGTAATAAACAGTAGGGTTCGTAAATTTCTATCCAAATATAGAAGATATCGCAAGCAGGGCTCATTTTTGAAGGCTTGTTCTATGGCACCAAACTTTGCGATAAATAGCCAAAAATGGTCAACCGTGGCCACTTTTGGCATTTCTCTACTACGAAGATATCTGCCAAAACTTGAAAAGTGATTCGTCATTTCGCCATGTAGACAAAAATCCTGTCTTTAATTAATAACACTCAGCAGCAGAGCAGAGCATTATCATATATCTCAGCTATAGCAGAGCAGTAGCATTATGTTAATGAATAATAAACTGCAGAAAAATAACTACGGCTTTTGCCCTCAGGCTAGCCAGATTTTCATCTATCGCCAAACTGGAGCGCAAAATTGTCGCCATCTCCGGCATTTGTCGGACCTATTCGTACACCTGTAACTGTAGAAACAGGGCCAAACACCTGTAAATGTAGATACAAGCCAACTCAAAAGTCACTGCCAAGCTTAACATGCTGGTCTGTCATACCGTGAGAAACAAAAGTTGCATAGGAACGTGTCCAGAAATGCAAATGGCGACCGCCAGAGGACGACGTTCGCAGGCTTATAGAAACGTGATCATTTCAGCCTGGGACGTTACCGGAGACAGATGAATCGGTTTACTAACTCAGAATTGGCCGACATGCAATTCGTGTGTGGTGCCGCGGAGGAGAAAAATAAGTCATTTTATAAAAGTCACACCTCTTTTGACATCATTTCTCCCTCTGCACCTGCAAGCATTGCGCTCAAGGTACATTCGTACCACTGCTCGTCTATTCCCATCCACAGCACCATACACGTGCAAATTGGCCAATTTTGAGTCTGCAAACATATTCATCCATCTCTGGCATTGTCCTAGTCTTAAATGATCACGCTTGCTTAAGCCTGCGTACATCGGTCTCTAATGGTGGCCGTTTGCATTTCCGCACACACGCTACTGTGTAAATCTTGGCAGTCGTAGATTGAGAGAGTAGCCTGTTAAATTTGGAAACGACCTTTTGAGACACCCTGTATACATTTTTCGGCGTTTGTTATCTAGATTACTGTATTTAAACCATTTTATCAGTTTTTACTAATTCTTGCAAATTCGATCATTTAAATTCCTCTTTAAATTGTTTGTAATAAATAGAAGTAGTAGACGCGCTCATGGGAAATTAATCTCACCAAAAAGAAAAAGAATATTGCAATGCACATCGTAGAGTAATTACTAGTAATTAATTGCAAATCGAATGGAGAAGAGTTTTAGCTGAAAAGGCAAAAAAAGTGCTTTCCTAAGTGTTTGGTATGCATTTATTTTGATAATTTTAAGTATAACCTCCCCCCCACCACTCCACAAGTACACACACACACAAAGAAAAGCAAACGCATTCAGGATTAGACGGTTAATGCACAGTTAGTCATTAAAAACCTTATTTGAATTAAGTCAAGGCTTTTTAACAGCAATTTTTTATAAGTAAAATAAAATAACCGAAAGAAATGGTTTTCTGAACGCTAGAATTCGCTAGAAGCAAGCTTTAATATATTGATATCATGTTAAATTTTTAATAACTTTCAAGTATTAAAAATTAATTATTTCTTTTAAACATGATAACCAATTAAAATAAATAACATTACTGTAAACTTTCACGCAAAAGAATTCATTCCGTCATCGTCTAAATGTAAGCATTAATTTTGAGATATTGAATATTTTCAGTTTGAAGTTGACTCTTTTATTAAATATCAGTATTCTAAAAATTAAAAAAAACCCGCTAAAATAAAAATTTCAGAAGGACAAATTAAGCATAAATAAAAATTATTAACATTTTTAAAAGTGCAGCATGATATAATTAACAATTATTATAAGTGTAAATGTCAAAAACAGTTACTAGGGTACATCATCCAAATTTTTGTATTGTTTTCTTTTAATATTTCTTATTTTATATTTTTTATTGTACTATCATTGGGACTACGAGCATCCCAGTACATAAAGAAAACAACTCTAATTAAATTTCCATTTATTAAAAAATGCTTCAAATAAAATCCCATATTAAAATATTTTGTTGGTGTTTCATTTTAATTAAAATTTCTGATAAATTGTCCCAATGCATACTTGTAAAAATAGAATAAAATCAAATCAATAAACTTCCAGAAAACTCGTATTAAATTTGTGTGCATTACCTTCTTCTTCTTTCTTTTTTTAAGTATTAAAAAAAATTCCACTCATTAACTGAAACCTTTCAACTAGATTATTTTTTAATTTTTCCGAAAAAATCAATTTTTAATTATCGGTTTAAAGGAATTTTCAGTTGCATTCTTTTTCTATTCTTTTTTACAGTTAAATTTTCTACGTATCGCCTTGCGTAAGTAATGTTTTTAACTATATTTATTTTTTATTTCCATTCCTCTTCTTCTGTTTTTTTCTTTCACAATTATTTTTCAAAATATTACTTTACTTAAGTATAGCTTCTAAAATGAGGTATGTAAACTCCATTCTAATCAAGCATTGGTCTTACAATAATATTTTAAGAACCATCACACATACATTTTGTAAAGTGACTTTTTTGGATATTTGATTTTAATTAAAAACCAATTTAATGATAAGAAATAGAAATTTTTTTAACAATAAAAGTTTTTAATCAGTACTGAAAAAAATTATTTTTTCGGATTTTAATTAAACTCTTGGTTTGCAAAGAAAGACTAGACTTACAGATGAATGTAAATGCAAATGACGTTAAACGAAAAAACACAAAAGAATACAAAATGCAGACGATTAAATGGAAGTCCATATTTCTTTTTAAAAGATATATGCTGAATGCTTCATTCTTTAGCTCGTACGTTTGTTTTTTAGCGTTTCTAATACTACTAACTAGACAATTTCGCAATTAATTTCAATAAATTTTCGTTTTCTGTCCTGAAACTTCATTATGCAAATTAGTTTCCACGTTTTTGCATTTTTTGAAGGTAGTTGTAAGTCATAATTATTTCTGGAAACAACGGGGCAACTGACTCATTTCTATTTTTGGTGCAATGCAAGCAATCATTTTCGGCAATAATTTATATTGAAAAGTTGCAGATATACATCAGCGTAATTGTCTAGCATTTAGTTATTTATCACATGTAAAAGAATAATTCAGTTACTATCAATGAGATATAATTGTACCAAAAATGCAAAATGTATAATTAGAAGAACTTCAGACCAATTTTTCTTTACTAAGAAATTAATGTCTTTTATTGAACCAAACAAATAATTCTCAAAAGACGTGCCTTAAAAAGTACTATATTGATATTTAATATATTGTTTATTGTTAATATAATAAAATATAAAAAATATTCTCTCTCTTCATTTATTAATTAGACGTTCGAAACCCACCTGCAAAAGACTGGTGCAAGAATAAATCAGACATTTCAAATTACTCATATGTTAAAAAACTTCATTTATTTAATTAAATATCTTTATTTCAAAAACGTATTTTTAGCTTTGGATTAATTAACATTTAATTATTAATTCTAAATTTAACTTTTACATAACTAATACAAGGCTAGCATTAAAAAAAAAAAAACTAAATGAAAGAATTGAAGTTGGTTACGATACGAGGCGAAAAAATATTTACACTTGCTGTGCAAAACGAGACACATTTTTTTTTAATTACTGCATAGGGATTTTGCGAGACAAGACAAAGCTTTTTGCACTTGTAGTGCGAGACAACCTTATTTATCCTTTCGCAATCATACCTATAAAGAGCAATTATAACTTGAATGACTTAAGAAACAGACAATTGAATAGGACATTTTGTAATTTCTGAGATATCTTCAAGACATTGAATTGTTTTTTATTCTGAAAAAAAAAAACCCACCTAAGAACTTAAAATTTTGATAAAACGGGGTGGATATAAAAAGGGGGCTTTTTAATCATTTTAGAAATTTATAAAAGCAATAATAATGTGGGATATTATTAATTAAAAAATAAATGCAAATTGTACAAACTTTTACTTTCAAACATGTTTATGTATGTATGTATGTATGTATCTATATATATGTATGTATGTATGGAAATTTCAACCAGCCAAGTCAACATTCTAGAGTATTCCATAAATATAGATTGATCTTAAATTTAGAGACAATATGAGATATTGCATCCGCTGGATTTATTCGCTCTCCAGAAGTCAGTCACCAGTGCAGCACTAATGAAACGCATATTATTATTATTATTTATTATGTTATTGTAATCAAATGCATATGTTAAAAAAAAAACCTTGATGCGATGATCAAGAACTTCACTTCTCAATATATTAGTATTCATAGTAGCAAAAATGAATCTGTCCGTTCACATTATGGTTATCCGTAGCATGATTACACGACTTTTTGAAATCTTTCTCGGATATTTCAGGAGCTGAATGCATATGTTTCGCTTCCGATGGACTGCAAGTGTTTTGGAGTCACGTGTCATCATATACCAATATGTGTTACGCAAAAAAAATTCCTGCTGTTCTTACGCGAACTAGTTTCCTTTTTCAATCGATTTTGGATTACAATTGGTAAAATACATCAGTGTATTTTACCAATTGTAATCCAAAAATTGTGCTGTAAAAAAAGTAAAAATAAAATAAAACTGAGGGAAACCGCTGCTTGCTGGACCTGAGCCTGGAGCTAGGGTTCAGCAGGAGGGTAGGACACTTCAGGAACTAAAACAGGCTTTAAACCAAATAGGTAGGCCGTTCCTGAAGGTAGTATCCTACAGTATCCTTTGCAACTTCGATTGAAAAAGGAAACTAGTTCGCGTAAGAACAGCAGGCATTTTATTTGCAAAGGAGACAAATCTTGCGTTTCCCTGTATACAGCCTTCTCGTATGAAGCCTAAGCCTATCTCTCACTGCATTTCTGGGCAAGAAAGTTGTCATAGCTGTTGCGAATTCTCTTGCAACTTCGTCTGATAACAATTGCCTATTTCTATAAGCATGCACAGTGATGTAAAATATCCGGGTATTTATTTTCAAGGGTAAATACCCAGGATAAATACCCGGGTATATACCCAAAATGGGTACTTACCAGGGTATTTATTTTTGAATTAACATTATTGTTTGAAAAAAAAAAACGAAAAAGAAAAACGAGAAACGTAGGAACCCTTTACAACTTTTTAATTTCATAAAACTTCAAAAAATATAATTATGAAAAGAAGCTATATGATACATGTTGAATAAAAGAATAAAATACTTGATTAAATATAGCCTATAAATATAACTGTTGGAATAAAATTGTAAATAGGAATAATAACAAGGAGCAGTGTATTTGACAATTTGAAAGAAAAGGAGAGAAATTCAACTATACTAAATATATACAGACAGTAAAATCTGAATTACGAATCTGAAACTCAGGAGACCGAAAATCAAATTTGTAATTCTGAAAAATTCGTTTTAATGATTTTTTTGATAGAAATATTTTGTACATCAATCTGAAATATTCATAAAAGTTTAAATTTACCGTAAAAAATATGTTTTTAAACTTATTACTTATAACTACTAGTTTCGTAACTATTTGCATTTAATTTTTATTTTAGTGATCGTTAAATCAATCATAAGATGCATATAATCCCCTCTCCCCTTCAATAACAAACCATAATAAACTATCACAGTTTAAAAAATAATAAACATAAAATAAGCTCTGGGATATAATAGTAAACTTAAACTAAGCTATGAGGTATATTAATCAATGTCACACATTACAAATATTGCCAAAGCTGTCACTTGCACAAAACAATTTAAGGACTACCACACAACAAGTTAGTGAAAAAAATGCGGTATGACTGATAAAGTAGTTTATGCCAAATAATCAACGCTTAATAATAATTAAAAATACACTACAAAAATACTCATTATGAAGTCAAATTAAAATTAAAAACTTTGTATTAAAAAAAAAGAACAATAATAGGAATCTAATTTGTATTAATCATAAATGTTGTTAAGAACAGTTATTCCATTCTAAGTTTAAAATACCCAGTTTTTGGGTATTTACCCAGGCATTGGGTAAATACCCCCCCCCCAAAAAAAAGACCCCAAAAAGACATAATTTACCTACCCAGTGGGTATTTACCCACCCCACATCACTGAGCATGTATCATTAAGTAATAGTTCTATGTGATGAGGCATGTTTTAGATTGTAACTTAGTTCCTGCATATATCGACAATCTCTTTAACAGGCAGTTAATTCAGATTTTTTTACTTAACTAGGGGCCAAGGCCCCTAGACTCGCTACGCTCGCTTTTCGTATGAGGCATTCGGCCCCAAATAAGGCTTATTCGTAAAAAAGACATAATTTATCAGACAAAACCCAAAGATTGGATCGGATAGAATGTTACTGAGCTGCAAATTGCTTGGTTCGTGCATGTTCATTCATTGGTACATAAAAATTTAAACTTCACACTACAGAAGACCCCCCCCTCCCCCTCATAACACGGAAGATATTTTGTTATGGGAATCCGTGTTGTACGGGCCCTGAGCTATACTCCACCTGGAGTGCGGACTCTGCTTATAATCGCTGGAAAAATTATTTGCACTCCTCAGAAACACAATGATATTTAAGGTTGCCATTCAAAAGTTATATTAATTAGGAGCTAAAGCGTAATAAAATCAGAACATCTGTTTCAGCTGTACTTTTAATAATGTAAAACCTATTGGACACTTTTCGAATTTGCCACCCATGGCAATTTTTCATTATTTGGCGACTTGCGTACATGTAAAGTTAATAAAAGCTACGGAACAGATAGGATAGCTTGCCACCCATGGCGACTTTTCATTATTTGGCGATTTACACATGCTCACAACCTATAATTACTGTTCATTTAAGGTTACCGTAAAACTGTTATCCATATTTTCATTTACATAATTGTTTGCAGATTGGCGTACTTAGCACCACGAATTATACCATCTCGTCGCGCTAGCAAATATCCAAAGTGTACTATAACTGTTATAATGGCATAGTTAACACAGCCAAATATTTCTACTGGTAGCAAATAATCCAGCTGGACCGAACTAAAATAATCTGCATTTTAATTATTTTTCATTTTCAAGATATTAGTTATTCTGTTTTGGAAAAACGAATAATCGCTAAGTCTAAACTCCTGTTGTCTAAGCGAACTTATACTATTTGAAAATTGTCAACTTTGTGTAACACATTTTGAGTTACTTATTTCATATAGTTTTTATTTTGGCGTAAAATGGGCGTCATTCTAACTCATGTTAGTAAATTTCACGCGATTCTAGATACTTGGAAACGCTTTGTTGCAAAGGAATGAATGATTTTATGCCAAATCGGGCAACCATTCTGTTTATTTTTTCAGTTTCTAATTAATATCTTCTAAAATAATTCGATTTTCGAAATTTAAGTCAGCTTAGCAGGTTCCTTGGAATTTTTCGAATCTGTGGGCACCTTAGTCGAAACTCAAATCCCCACGGTTTAGGAGGAGATAGGGAAACAAGCTTTGAGAGCGCCAGCGACAGCGGCATTTACTTTTTTTTAGAATAGAGAGATACTTTTTTACTTTTTTAGTTCTTTAAATAAATACGCCCGTCTGTTACTACTTACATATTCACAATCCACTAAATGTCTTCTAGCAATGTATTCCACCTTCTTTGAGCAAAAGTTTTATTCATCTAATCACAAAATTTCCTAAAATTAAACTTCGATACACTTTTATGCAATACTTTGGATTTTTATGAAATTTATCAAATATCTACGCATGTAGTGAAGCTGAATTCTACTGAACTCTCTGCTATCATTGATTCTTAACTACTGACAAACTGCTGAGATGAAATTCCAATGTCAGGGAAACATCAAATCACAAGTATGAAATTACCCAAGCATGTTTTTAAATGTTAATAAATAATCAACATTTAACCCCTCAGATACAGAATTGTAGTTCTTACCACCAACGTAAAGAAACTTTTTTCGGGGAAACTATTGGAAAACGAATAATCACTGTTACGAACGAAACTCAAAAATCTGAAAAAAAAATCTTATTCAATCCAAATTTCATTTTGTTATGTGCCTGCGTAGATAAATCAAAATCCTTCAAAAAATTTTATCGTTAAAATCAATATGAAACTGCGATTTAGAACTTGAAATACTTGCTCAAACGGAATGTTTATAGGGAACATGTCTAACTTTGTAAAGCATTACTCTGACTGAAAATGAGTATTGAATATATAATCAGTGTCAAAACATTGTTTTTCCGTTGGCTGTGCAGCTCAATGCCATAATATATTGCTAAAATGTATAGCTGTTGTCTTACTTTTGTATTTGTTTCGTGCAAAACTTTTTAAGCTCTTTCAATGCAATATTTTAAAACTTTCATAGATATGAATCAATGTCCTTCTTTTCTTTAACTAAAACTACTTTATATAAGTATTTTGAAATTCTTTCAAATTAAGTTGGTGTAAACTTATTTATAAATGACTTTTTTTATTTTGAAAAAATAACGTATTATTTTAATTATTTCGATAATTATTATTTACTTTAATCAGAAAAGCAAATGCACTACAAAGTATTGTTGATTCAGTATATTTTCGCATTCAAAAATTTACATCAGACATAGGAGTAAATTAGAAAACACATGATAAAAATCCACATTAAATAACCTTTTAGGTAATTTTACTTTCTGTTAGGAAGCAAAAAGTATCAATGAAAAAAGTCCATAGAATTTTCTTTTTTCATTACAAAACTATGACATTTTTTTAAGAAGTAAAATTTATGGAAAAAATACTACTGTACAAAGATTTTATGTTTTTATTGAGTAAAATGAAAATATTAAAAAACTTCATTTTAAGACATATAAAAGAACTTAATTCAAGACTTTTATTTTCTTTATCCAAACAATTTTAGTGACATAATATTCTTTCTAAGATCTAATTTTAATATAAACATTTTGTTATAATAGTTTATTTAAAGATAGCAAAAATATTGATGCCACTTCCTTTAAAGAGAATTTAGGTGGATGATTATCGGGATAATTACCCGTACGTTTTTAGTACTTCATTAAAAAAATATTAAAAAGGATATATTATTTCTTTTTATATGCTATACTACCATCATTTGTTTTCTAACATAAATATGTTAGCATTATCTCGGTCGTCAAATGCCATTAACATTTACTGTATTCCATTTTACTTTTACAAGATTGTGAAAGAAAGAATTTCAATGCAATGAATAGTAATTATATGAATAGCATATTAAAGAATATTTTTCTGTTGCAAGCAAAAATACTATGTACTACTACGAAGGACGAATTGAAACGCAGAAGAGAGTATGCGTATAAAAATTCGCAGAATTACTTGCGCTGGGCTACTAACTAAGAGAAGAAAAGCAGTTTTAAGTAGTAAACCATCATTATTGATTCTCTTTTATTGAAAATAAAATATATCATTTTTGACTATAGTTTTTCTTTGATTCCGAAACCGTCCACAACTTGTAAACATTCCCTCTGCTTCGTATCCTCATCCTTATTTTGCCACTATACTCTTTCAGCTAGCGCATGCGTTTAAGCGTCCATGGACGCTCTCGGTAGAGTTGGAAGTTGGGAGAGCTTGGTTGTGCCTGGAAGTTGAAAGAACAGTACCTAAGTTTACAAAAGCACAATCCCAACCAAAGCTTGTGGCGCTAAAGTTGATAGCTCTTTTAAAGAAGCAAAAAAAAAAAAATGCCTGTTACGTTATAGTCAGTGGCGTCACTAAGCATGGTGCCACCCGGTGCAGGCACATCCTCTCCCACCTCCACATACACATGCCAGTCAAAGTTAGTTCTACATAAGAATTAGCAAATGAGAGAAGTTTTTTTCCTCGAAATGTCCAACAAAAAACTGAACATAGATGTTGCTCAGACGCAATTCTAAGAAACAGTAAAATATATGATTAAATTATTGTCTAATCTGATGCAACAAGTTCTAATTTAATGTTAATTGAATACCAGTCATTGAGATAAACAGATTGGTACTTACCGAGATTGAAATACGAAGATAATTCGTCCTCTCTTTCATAGTCAGAGGAAAAATTCATCAAAGGGAACTGTCGGCTGAACTTGCCTCTGTACAGGTACAACACTTAAAATACAGAAACAAAGATTTTCTTTTATAAATTGAATTAAATATAATATTTTTTCAAACATTTATAAGAGCAGAATATAAAAGTCATACTTGTTAAACGAAAAATGTCCTGGGATAAACGAAGCCATGGTAAACTACTTCGGTACAATGTAGGAGCAGCTTTTGAGAGAATTAACCTCAACATCCTGGAACCTCTTCCACAAACTGCATGTGTCAACAAGTACATTCTAGTTGTCATAAATTATTTCTCGAAAGGACCGGAAGCGTGTCCTATTCCCTATCAGGAAGATACGACCGTAGCAGAGATATTGGTGCAAGAAAGGATTTCCAGATATGAAACCCTTCTGCAACTTCATTCAAACCAAGGAACGAACTTTACCTCTGCGATTTTTAAAGGACCATACCAATCACGTGGAATCGAGAAAACTCAGACTACGCCCTTGCATCCTCAATTAGATTGCATGGTAGAGAGATTCAATCGCACTATTTTAAATTTTTTAAAAGAGCCTCGACAAACAAATTCTGTTTTTTTTTTTAAATCCAGAAAATGCATCTCCGTGAAAATTTTAATGCATTTCAAACTGAGCTCGATATTCAACACTAGTTATTTTTCATAACTTCAAGAAATGCATACGAGACATTTCTTATGAAATACACTACAGCTATGAAATTTTTTTATTTCCTGTTTATTTTGTCACTATACGAATTACAGGAGGTTTAAGACATTACAATATTGATTTAAAGTAACGGTTGAGCGCTCAAAGATTATTTTGAATGACATAACGTTTGTTGAGTTTAAAATGTTTTCTCCATGCACCAATTAAAATATCTTTAAAAATTATTGAGATATTAGTTAAATTTTTAATCAAAGTTAATAACTAAAAGTCATCCAAAAGGAGCTTTTAGCAGTTTTAGATAAAACTGATATTTCAATATTCGTATTCCCTCCTGAACGATGTAGTTTTCATGGGAAAATGTAATTTCAAATTAAAATATTTTTAAAAAAATAGTCTGACTCGAATTTTGAATCACGCCTTAACCCTTCAATGCCTATGGAAGCCAATATGCTACCATCCTTTAAACGTGTTTTTTTATGGGAAAAATGTTTCTAAATGTAATTTTGAAGTCCCAAAACCATTTACTGTTAATTAATAACAGTAGTAGTTTGGGTCCACAGATGCCAGCATTAATGGACAAAAATATTAAAATATTTTAGAAGTAACGTGTTTATACTCTTCTGTTATACTTGCAACATGTTATACTCAAGTTTTTCTACTATTTTAGTAATATTTAATATGAAGAAAAATTAAAAACTGCCATTTATATGTAAGAAAATATAGGCTTTTTCACTAGATACAAAAATATTTTTTAAAGTTTAATTTCTAATGTTTAGAAGAGTTTTAAAATCATAGTGATACCATTGAAAAAACATATAAAAATAACTTTTTCCAACTTTTTTATTATATTTGCGTTATTTGACCTAAAAAAAACACCATTTGAAAAAAAAATCTTATTTTGCTTGTGAATTTCTTATAATTGGCCTTAGAGAGTTTTAAAAAATGTATTATAAGTACAGGCTGCCTATAAACTATTCAGCAGACAAAAATTTACTATAAATAATTCGGAATAAGAATCGTCGGAGACTTTATATTCTAAAAAACAAATTACCTTAGTACACTTCAAAACAAGTTCATTTAAATTTACTCCTATAATATCGAGTCTGTTCAACTTATTCTCGTCAGACGTTCCAGAAGTCTGTGAACAAAACTCTCGAAATTTAATCTTTTAATTGATTGTTCCGTTGGCGTATTTCATTTTTAAATTCCCGTTTAAATTTCCCCTGAACTGTTTTGGCCAAGTTGGGTGATGCATCATAAACAAATCTTCATTAGTTCTCGGAGATAAGCTAAAAAAAGCTGCACATCACTATTAATTTAACTTTGGGAGACCCTATAATAAACTTTAGTTCCATATATTTAATGAACAGAAGGTCGTTATAAACGTTTATACTTATCGCATTGTGCTTGAAACAGATTAATATCTCTAAACTGCTCTAGACCGTAATTTAATTTTTTCGAGTGCTCATGTAGAACTAACTGTAACTGCTACATACACAATTTTTAAAAAGGTAAATAGTACCTTACATAGGAATAATAAACGAATTTTTAAAAGGGCAAATGTTACAGTAAATAGGAATAACATTCATAAATTTCGCCTAGTCTATGCATGTTAATTAGAGCGTGGAACACAGAGTGGCACATTTAGAGCATGGAAGAACAGGCAGACAAATCGAAAACCTAAACACTTTTTAACTTCGTTCTAAAATTTTAAAAAGAAGTGCAAATGAAATTCTCTGAATTAAAGATTAAATTGGCACAAATCATTCCCTAATACGTTGTAAAAATAATTTTCAGTTAATTTCGCTGTCTAATGAATAATTTACGGGAATCACAATATTACAGATTCCTCACAGTTTATGCATTATCAGTATTGTTGTAACGAAATAATAAAGCACTTAATGAAGTTTCGGAAATTCTGGATCTCGTAATTTTCACAAGGTAACGCGTAATTTTGGCGCTATACCACCGTCACTTCACCTTCGTGACTCAATTTCTCGCACCCCCTTTGCGGGATAATGATATTTTGGTGCGAGTAAAGGGATCATTAACGGAATAACGGAACAAGCATAGCACTTCAAAGCGTCCATCTGACACGATTAGCAAAGGAATTACCGATGGGAATCCATCACTCACTGCAACAACTCGTTACAGCTGAAAATCATAATGACATGTTGGCGGTTGTGTTTCACTATTTAAATGAACATCATCGGCTTATTTAGCCTTTTTAACAAAGAAAATAGTACTTAATTTTTTTTATCGACACTGGATACATAGTTAATTGTTTCTTGGCAAATCCCTGTGCTGGAAGTGGTGAGTATAGGATTCGCAACTCTTTTACTGGGCATAAGAACTACTCCCACTATTACGCAGGCTGTGGGAAGTAATCATTTGAAAAGTGTGTTGAGGAAGCTATTCCATTTCAAGCAAAATATCTATCAATTACGATACTTTTCATAATTTCGATAGTATGTTCGCCGTGGAAAATAGCATGTTCATCCCTTTCAGTACTTCTACATGACATCATTAAAATAATCAGACATATCAAACTCGACATTTGTTTGACGATAATTATTACCATGATGTTAAGATTATTTAAACTAACGTGTGTAAAGACTTACAGCTTTTTGTTTTCAAAGATAGACGAATTAATTTCTGAGTAATAAGCTCATTAAACACTATTAATAAAATTCAGTTCGAATGTTCTATTATGGAAGAAAAATGAAATAAAAAAACACCTATGTCATGTGTTTTATATATTTGCTATTAAGAAGTATTTCTTTTATATGCAATGCATTAAAATAACGGTAGATCCAACTTTACATTTTTAAAAGTCAATTATTACTGCTAACTGAAAAAAGATTATTTAAAGTGGCATGTGCGTAGTATTTAAAGCCTTTTATTTTCAAAGAAACGCGAATTGATTTCTGAGTGATAAGCTCAATAAACACTATTGATATAATTAAGTGAGAATGTTCTATTATAAAGAGGAGAAAATTAATAAACACGCATGTCATTTATTTAACAAATTTGCTATTAAGAAATACAGCAAAAAAAAGCACTGCATTAAATAATTTTCTATAAACGATTTTTAACAAGCACTTTTTAACAGATAAATTTGATTCTAATTTCGAACCGCTATTGCTACTCATATTTTTATTGATTTTTAAGCAAATATTTCGATAGATTTGAAATAAAAAATGAGAACTTTCATATTAACAATTGCCAGAAATAAAGATGTTTAATGAAATCTAGCTACATGTAAAAATATCTTCACTGTTCTGAGAAAACATTACACCTATATTTTTCAGCACCATCAAAATGAAAAAGCTAAGAATCTAAATCGATGCAGAATATCATTTTTTATTATTCATGCATTCACCTCGCGGCTTGCGTATTTGATCTCAATAAAATTCTTATACTTCGACCTGCATTCTCCCACAGATGTTACATTTTCAATTCAGACATACCCTGTAGTATATCAAATTGCATTTCGGAACGTTTCAAGTAGAACTACTATTGCGAATTCTTATTTCAAATACTTGTATCAAACAGAAGTATCAAGCATTTATATGTTTTAAAAAATGTTTAGTAACTAAATCTGTATTCTATTATATTTTTTCATTCTAAAATATCGTTTTATGAAAATCATAGCTTAATTTAATTTACTTTTATTGTTTGCAAAAGTACATTTATGAACTTTTGGAAACAAAAGTTCATAAATGTACACATTTTTCATACTTAGATAGAAATTAGTAAAAAGAGAAACATCAGCACTAATTCTTTTGAATGCTTGAAAAGTACGATTTTTTTTAGTATTCTATCGCACTGAGCCTCAATAAATTGAAGCCATACGGAGACAAGCATGAATGATGGTTTATAAAATTTCTTCAAGACTTTTGCAATGCGATTTCATAAAGCATGGCATTAACAATAACAGTTTTAAAATGATATTTAATTTAATTAAATTAATATATTTATTTAAGTTTTCCAAGTTTGATATATTTTTAATCTAACCTGTATGTAAGGTTAAGAAATTTGAATTTCATTTTTATGCAGCAATTGTGATTTATATGCATAAATAATTTCTTTTCCATAATGTAAATATTTTGTCGAAAAAAAAGACAGCTATAAATTGGTTAATTTTTGATTGACTCCATATCACTGCTATCCATATTTTAATATAGTCCTATTAAGAAAATTGTAAGTTATCACATACCTAGGAAATTGTACGTTACAAATATACATATAAAAATATAGGACTGTGAAAAAAATTGTGTTAGCATCAAGCTCTGCTTTTGTCTGTTTATCATCAAGATAACATCGGAGTTTTTACATTATTTGATTTGAATTTCGAATAACCTCTCTGATATAGAGTAACGTACTTGCTTTTTCTTGTCAATATATTAATAATTTTTAAAAAATGAGTTGTTATATAATAATACAAAATTTCTTCCAATATAGTGGGTTCATATATACAAATACTGATTTGAACAATTTTTGTCATACTATTCAATCTAATCATGTGAAAAAAAAAGAAAAATCTGAAGTTACTGAGGTAGTCAAATTAGATTCCGTTTTCGTATGAAATGTCTTACATAAAATTAATTCAGATCAGTAAGTTTATTAATAATAAATAAAGAAACACAATTTACTATATAAAGAGTTTCAAATTCTTGAAAGTAAAGAATGTAACACCAAACATGAACTTACCAACATTTGAAGTAGATCTGAAAGCAATTTGTTTCTTCTGGGTTTTCAACAATCCTCTCAGAGCTTTCTCGGCAAAATATGTGAGATCAAAAATCATCTCAACAGCTTTCTCTGTGATAAGCTTCTACAAGGATATATTTATATGTTATAGCTAAATTTATTTGCACATTAATAAGCATAGCCGAAAAGTAATCAATCGTTTTAACTATGTTTATATCCTCGGAGTTATAAGTGTACACGTTATTGTGCTTTATATCTACAGAAACTATCAGATTTTTAAGAAATCGTGGCATGAAAACGCTGAAAAAATTGTATTTTTGCGTACTTTATGCACAACATTGTGTAGATAATTTTGCGAGGCGATTGATTTCAACTCTTTAAAACATAACACATACACATTCAAGCTTTTTCTAAGACATTACATGCTAGTATAATTTAACTACCAATTGTTATTTAGCCACTTTACCGCTGTATCTAACAAAATATTGCTTTCATTTTACATGGCATTCTTTGTAAATATGAATAATTTTGTGTTGTGGATAAAACAAGGCTTTGGGCATCAGAGAGTTATTCTTGAAAATCGCAGAGTTTCTTATGTTTCCAGTCTACGATATTTGACTGACAAACTATTGTTGATCCACTTATTTTAATTGTTAATTTTCAACAAAATCGTCATAGTTCTTATGCAGACAGATTTGCGATCCTCATCTGTTTTATAAGATAAAATTCTATTATGGTATGATTGAAGGAATAACTGTTTTACGCAATTTGCTTCCTGTCACAGCTAGTAAAAACTAAAGTACAGTCTGTCAATTAAATAACCAAATGTCGGAACCCTTTATGAAAAACACAGTTGTCGGGACATTTTTTTTCGGACCCCCCCTTCCCCCGAAAACCAATTAAAAACTCATTTTAAAGCAAGATTTTTTAAGGCTATAGATGTGATGAGGATCACATATCTAATTTAATAATCATTTACTTTGGCTTTCTTTAATGTAATCTATTCTAAATCATTTCTGTGGCGTTTTTTATTTCTTGTTGCCATGCCTTGCCTTTAAAATTATTTGATCCCGATTACATCATTTTTTTATTTTATTGGAATAACTTTTAGGGTTGCTGTGGAATTAGCATTATTAATATCAGCCAGGTGTTTGTTCTCGCCAATGTGTAATTCTGTGCTGGCGTAATTTTTAAGTCATTCCATCTTAATTGCACTGTCCATGTAGGACGTCATTTTATTTTCGCTGAGCCACCACCGCCCGTTATAATAATGTTTCAATAGTATCTTTTAAAATAAATATTTTTAAGCATTCAATGTCTTTTTCTTTATTGCAACTAAGTGTATATCGTATGGTTAATTGTGAATCGTATGCCTTAGCTATTACTCGAAAATTTTTTAGCATTAACAGTGAAACAGGATTGGCCTTATGATTGTTTTGGAATTCCGTTAGAATCTGTTCATCAGATGCATGCAGATTTTGATGGTGATGAAATCAACGGATATGTCACATATAATCATTTATCGCAAGTGGAATGTGCGGTAATTCTCAACAGCGAATATAACATACATAGTTTTACCATGGGATTAAAACTAAATCCTTTCAATATTTCAAAGGTTTAATTTCAATTCTGGAAAGAAACTGTCTTCTTCCCTTTTAAACAAATTGACTTGTGCTATCATTATCAGTGAAAAAAGCAAACTTACCTATCTAAAGAACATCTCTTTATATTCCACCAATAAACCGAATTTGTCTTCTAATAGATGAGTAATTTGATTGTTTTTTCATCTTAAAAAATTAGATGTGAGTTGTTGATCCATCTTTTTTTTTTCAATAAGTAACAAGAATTTGAATATACTGTATAAACTTCTAAATTATTGAATGTATTTTTATTAAATTTGTAATTTACAATTATTTTTCAGACATTTTTAAACCAACGACCACTCTATTGCAACGTTGAGATGTGAGTTGTTGATCCATCTTTTTCAATAGGCAATGAGAATTTTAGGTTGTCACTCAACTTAAATTCTAGGCTTCCAATTTTTCAAAAATGTTGATTAGATTTTGAGATTTTGCAAAATTTATTTCAATATCCGTAAATATTCGTTTGCGCACTAAAGATCACTTTAAGAAACGCTTCAGAAATAATGCTTAATTTTGGCAATTTTAATAGAAACGATTGAAAATCAGCGTCGGCTCATTTATAGAATAGAATCGACTCTTCAATGTTATTTACCCTTTATTATTTACCCATTAACGGTAAGCTACTTTTCAATTGCATGTATTAATTTATTATCTGTTATTATCTCCTCGTGTGCACTTATTAAGTAAACAAAACTTAATGTATTGTTTTTTAAGAATTAATAATATACCTACTAAATAAAAGGTACCTTATTAAGTAAAAACATCAATTAATTATAGATTAAGAAAAAAAAAATTGCTATCCTGTTTTTGAAGAGCCAGCTTTTTAGGAGTCAGAAATTCTTGATACTTGACATTTTTGTTCATGTTAAAACTTTTTTTCGATATGTTTTTCAGGTAAATTTATTAGACATATATTCTTTTATTTCCGAAAAAAAAATCCTGTAGTTTTGGGGGGTTAAAATTGAAAATCATCCATTATTTAAAGAGAAATATACCAATTTAAAAAATGTAATATTTTTTTATGGCAAGGGTGAAAACTGGCATGAACAACTTTCGATTGTGACACCCTAGAACTATAGGGGAAAAAACAATTTTTATATAAAAAAAAGAAAATAAAGAAAAAGCATGTGTCATAAATTTGCTTGAACTGCCTTTTTTAAAACTTTCTCTTAAAACTTTTAATCATGAAAGATTACCATTAAAAAAAGATCTTTTTTCACTGAAAGTTTTATTCATTAACAATAAACATTGCTGTGCACAACCAATACTTATTATTTTAAAATGAGTTTATTTTAAGTAATCTTTTTAGAGCAATGCACTCCTCCCAATAAAAGTTCTTATGCAAGTACTAAAATTAATTTTAGGAAAACGTCTCAATTATATTTGCTGAAAAAAGAAAAAAATGTTTACTTACATTTTTTTGTGATCCAGGAGAAAACAGGACGGTTTTCTTTTTAATTAACTCGTTACAAGAATACAGCAAAGACTATGCAAACGAAAAAAAAAAAAACACCATCAATTTTCAGAATTTATTAATTTTGGCATAACACAATCTCGTTTATAAATTAATGAAAACCTGAAGCTTTGTTTAAAATACACTCGTTTAAAAATAATTTTAATGGAACAGCTTGAAAATTTAGCTTAAAAGTACGTTAACTTTAAAAACTAATGACTATTCAAAATAATTTTCGTTATATTTTGACGGAAAACTTTTATCATACGAATTGCAGTTTTTCGAATTGAAAAGTAAGAACCGAGAAAATCAATTTAGTTTCATCAAATTAAAACTTTAATGCATTTTTTAGGCGCATCTTAAATTCTACTTTAAATGAGAATTTTATACTTGGTTTAGCTATGGTTTTCAATTAAAATAAAAAAGAAAAGAAAAGAAATCGTAAAGGAAAATAACCTTAAACGGCAGCCATTATTTAAAAAAAAATTATTATTTCTCATTTTACAATTTATATATCGTTAAAATATTTTACACTAAAACGATTATTGAAAGTTAATATTAATTGACATTTTCAAAACTCTGTTTGTTCTGTAGAAGTTAAAATAGCGAAAACAAAGCTAATTTCATCCTGTGTGATCCTGTAGAAGACGCATAAATGTTAAATATACTATTTTCATTGAAGAGCATTATTTTGTAAGGCTTCGTAGCATGTACGAATTTAGTTTTGTTTGAAATAGAGGAATATATCTAAAATAGACTCTCAACAATGACCACCCTCAGAGCATAATGTATTGGATTCTCCTGTAAAAGAACTATAATTGCTATACACGCTTGTTTATAAAAACATCACATATGCAAATATCGTGTGATACTTACGCATAATTACTTTCTATGAAAAAGTTTTATTTCTTTAAGATTAATAGTAATGTAATGTAAATATTAGACAAAAAAACATTTTAATTGCTAATTTCGTGATTCTTTATATATAGTGAAATGGTAACACATAAAGTTAATTCACTGCCACCAGTAAAGCTTTCTCTTCACGTTGCACAAGGTATCTTCACTCAGTTTCGGAAAGAATGATTAGTACTCGTCTTAAGAGAACTTCTTAAGAGAACTTCTGGAACAAGCACTAGGTTTCCCCCTTATTCCAGCTGTTTCCTTAATGTTTCTACAACCCGGGGCTCGGATACACTCATCGACACTAATGGATTTTTTCTGTTACATGGAAAAGGAAAACATTCTAAGGAATAGCGGTTCTTTATTTACATCTTTTATTGCTAATTCATTTTTACGTCTTTCTAGTCCTTCCAGACCCTGCGTCCACAATTAGGAGACCCCACCATGACTGATTTAACGGTCTAGAGTTTTGGTCGGTTTTCTCCAGATGTAACGTGAATACGCGTTAAACCTCCGACGTCCTCCAAAAGTAACTCCAAGAGTCCTCCGACCAAGGCATCCAGATGCCTTTCGTGTAGCCTTGCCATAACACACAAACCAACAATTAATAACGGAGGACACAAAAACTACCTATGCTATAGTACAGGATGAATGTCCTAATTTGTGCACATATAGAAAAAAAAAAGACCAATTTTCCTCGAAACTTCACTTACAAATTTAATCTGTAGTATCAAAAGAAACAAAATTAATTCAGAATTACTTAATCAGGTGTGAAAGAGTTAGAAGAGTGTCTTTCTGAAAATGGTTGGTTATTGTCGACATGCAACCTTTACCATTCCGATTAATTATTGGAAAAGCGAAAATGGGAAATTAAGCTTAGAATGTTTTTTGAGAAGGATGCAATCCTAGCATTAGCTAAATGCAGTCAATTAATATCTTCGGAAATGAAATGCAGCGAAATACTTGGCTAGGGCTTGGATGGTAAGGACCTTTTTTACTCTACGATAAATATCTAAGCGTACGGTCAGGGGTTCGATTCCCACTCAGACCCTGGTTGTTCAAATTTCCTTTCTCTGTGCTAGAAAACTTTCACTGTGTTGTTCACTTTACTCAACGAGGATTTATAAGCGGAATCTTTAAAACAAGCACAGAAGTCCAAAATTAAATGTTCCTTTTGTAACAACAATAACAGCAATTGCTATAATAATCGCAAGAATTTGGGTGAGGTAAGTCTAGTAGAAGAACTCAAACTTTGCAATGAAATACACTGAAAATTAATAGGAAACTGCACTTGTAGAAGCTTTCTTTACTATATGTTCATAATTTTGGGTGGTGAATAGTCCAAATTTAGCACAGACCAGCAAAATATTTCCTCCAAAATATTCCCTCCGCACAGCAATGCAGGCTCCTCCCATCAACTCTTAGTTCTTCATTACAATTGATAGATTTAATACCTTCCATGTGAATTTCAGTACTCGGTGTTCAATTCGTTGTTTCAAAAGGGCAACATGTCGATTTTTTCATTTCAAAATTACACTGTATTTTGAACTAGTTAGCCAGAAAAGAATACATTCAAAAATGGCAATAATAATCTCCTTTCCGTTTAGGAAAATTTTATAAATATCAGAGTCTGCAATTGTAAAAGTTTCAAACAAATATAAAGCAAGATTTTTTCAAAAAGTTAAACACAAAAGCGAAACGAAAACAAAATGCTATTATTTCACTATATCAAAATTTTTCATTAATTTGAAAAAGAAATCGATAATTTAAACAAAGTTACAGACTGTATACAAAATACCTTTTTTAAATATGTCTTAGTATACTATATATATCAGATTTAGATTAACAGATTGCCCTTAATTACAAATTCTAGGTAACAAAATGACCTTAAAAACAAGATACCAAAAAATAACGAATGCAGGACGTTTTAAAATAAGCATCCATTTTTAGATTGACTAAATGAATTTAATTTTGTAAAGCAATATACGAAATAATAGCCTTCATAAATTCATTTTATAGAAATGCAGAAGAATTCTTTTAATGCATTTACATATATGTAATAACTAAATTTCATTTAGAATACCAAAATTATGATCTGGTTTGAAAAACATTTCTAGATGTTCAAAGTTTTAGTGAAATCACAAAATATACAGTTAAAATTTCATTATAACATTTTGTTTAACTATTCCTCGTTTAAAACTTTTATAGATAGCCTTTGAATATTTCAATAAGTCGATTGTATACAAAATCTCAGCGGGACGTAGCAGTGGTGTCGTCATTTCTTGAGATTATGGCACATGAGACGCTCAGTATAAAAGTAGTACCAACTAAAATTATCTACTCTCCAGATAATTAAACTAATATGAGATGATGAGTAGCTTTTTAGCTACTGAGCAAATTATGCTTCTTCATAGACGAGTGTTCCCCACTATTGGCTAAATTACCATTAGTGGTAAACGTGCCACCAGTTGAAAAGTACTACCTTATGGTGCGCATAATATCTTTATAACAGCAACGTCCATACCAGACAAGATTATTTCCAGAACCATCAGTAGATTCTCCCGAATTTCAACAGATTCAGACTCATGATTGCATGTTGCCGCTCATTACTCAACCAGTAATAACTTTCTTGATAAATAGCTCTGGTTTCCTGAAATAGCTTGCATATAACTGAATGTCTCCAACGAGAAACCATTCGGATGATTTATATTCTGGAAATGGCTCTGTCACTTTCTAAGCAAGAGAAAGGTATTATTTCTATAACTTTCCTGGGTTAATAGACACTGTGTTTTTGCTTTTTATAAACATTAAGCTGTAAATCCGGCAACATTTTCTAATAGGATGCTGACAATAAGCAAATTATCAGCAGAAAAATAGCAGACTTTCTGCACATCAACTAGATAAAACAATTCATTAAAAGTATAACTTTCAACAATGTGTTTAAGTGAAAGCAAGTAAAATGCATCGATGCAAAAAACTGATAAAGCTCTGTTTTAAAAGACTTCTTTAATTGCTTTTGAAAGCTTTTGAAATTTTTATAATCTATTTATAATATTTTTAACGAATTTTTCCGTAGAAATTAAAGTTAGATATATTTCATTTTCATTTTTTCAATTCTAAAAGGATACGATTTTTAATGTTAATTTTTTAGTGTCATTCATAGGAAAAGCAAGCGTTATGAATGACACTAAAAGAATGGACTAATAAATTAATAAATAATGGAAATGAAGGGGAAAAAGCCCAAAAATAAAGTAAAATGAAATAATTAGAGTATGCGATTGCTAATGGGAATCGAAATGGGAATTTCCCTTAAATCAGGAAAATACAGTGCGCAGAAAAATGTCGACATTTTATAGGGAACTAATATTGTTAACAATTAAATTATGCACGAAGAAAACTATTGCATGTTTTCATGAAAATGCGGGTGTGGAAAATGTATTATATGGTAATTAAATATTCTTTGCATTTGCCTTGATAAAATTATCAAAGACAAAACATCTGCGACATTTTTACAACTTGTGCAAGTCTGTCGCTGCCGTTACGTCATGCTTTCTTCAATTTTTGTCCATCGGTTCTCATAAAGTAACCTCTTGTTGGCCTAAAGATCTTCAAATCTGGGAAATCCGTTTTTAAAATATGCATTGGGTGTGTAGCATAAGAATACGAATGTGGTCTGGTGTTTCTTGGGACTGGCTTTGGTTTTGTCAGATGGCCAATTCGTTCCAAAATGTTTCTTAACCTTCAAAAATTGCCTTAAATATGACTGGTCATACGCTACATTAGTGACGTGTGCTACATATGAAATCTGCTTTCGCTTAAGTTGGTTTAGATTACTGTTATAAGATATCAAAATGAAAAGGGCTTATAGCTGGAAATGCCTGTTTAGTGTCTGGTGCATTTAATCAAATTGTTTTGTTTGCAGTAATGTGCGTGTACTGTTGAGAAAATGGGGAGACCATTATCGCATTCGTAGAAAACTGTTTTTATATCCTCCGAATATTACAGCTGAGCAAAGCGGAAGAGAAAAATGTTGGTACCCGAGTGATTTTCCCAAATCAAAACCTCTAAGGGTTTTGCTTGTGCAGCAATCAAGGGAAAATTAAACCTCCTCTTCGGAAATCACATGACCTCACTTGATACAATTGATGTGAATAAACTGAATAGACATGGCCAATCTTCATAGTGGACTGGGCACTCAACGACGTCTCTCAGACTGGCGGAGTCAGATAACTATTAAAAGATTAGCCGGGTAACGATTCATGACCGATCTGTAATTGAGCGGAAAGTCACCTGGCATGAGTCAAGAGAGTTGTAGTCTGAGAGACGTCATTGAGTATTGAAGTCTATATGAAGATTGGCTTTGATGGATAGAAACGTGATGTCTAGCAAGCGTTGATTGGGCGTGATGCCGTTTGACATCTGCACCGATGCGAAAAAAAGAATGCAGAACACACTTTTAAGAATTTTTTACCTGAATATACTTAATATCTCTTGATTTGTCCATTTTCAAGCTCATATCTAATTTAAGAAAGGTGTTCAGTATCTCAAATGCTTCTAGCCTATCCATTGGGCTTTTCATGTCGACTGATGAAATGTACTTAGAAAATTCATCCGCTAAAACGTACATGTTTCCTAACATGCCTTTTTGCACTTGGTGAAATATCTGTAACAAAAACATTCATTTAATTTTCTTAAAACATGAGACTGAATAACTTATATTCAAAATATATATGAAAGAATATTTTAATTCAAAATGGTAAAAAAATTTTACTATTTCCAGTACTTATCTTATGAAATCATCTTATCATAAGCAGTGTTCATAAAATATAATTATAAAAAAACAGTTGAAAAGATACATAAATTTTACTATGTACAATACTAACCTACAAAATACTGAAAGGTCTTGTAACAATGAAATGCTTACAGTATCTTTTCATTGAGACATATTTTAATGCAGAGATAATTTCAATATTCACTTATTATTTAAATAAAGTTTTGAAGCAAACGCTGTAAGATAGGAGTTACAGAAGTTAAATTTTATTTATCTCTGATTCAGGCTTAAAATATGCTACGCATTTAAGTTTTTTTTTTAAAAGTCATTCATCAAGATTACTGCAATTTCACTAACAAAAGATTGTCACTTAGAAAACAATTTAGAAACTTTTTATACAAGAAATAAGAAGTGAAAGCAGACTATAAGAGGTTCAAATTGAGTTGTATCTCTTATCTCATCTTTATACAATGGTTTTTATATTAATATCCACTGAGTGATTTGTGCTTAAAAGGATGCGACATTTATTGTGGGCTTGGTTATTCTTAAGAGAAAAGTACTTTTCTCTTCTTACTTTAAGTAAGGATTTCCTTTTTTTTGCTTAACATAGTTCATATTTCAGTATTTCTACTAAGTAGCATAGAAAAATTGAGCATCTCGAACCAAAATTCGTATCAAAAAAGCTCCCTCGTTATAGCATTAGAATCAATTTATATCAATTATAATATATTAGATCAATAAAAGGATTTTACAATTTTGTTAGTTTTGTTGTATAACATTTCCTTTATTTCATTGCTAAAATTTGTTACATTCACTCTTTCTGAAGCATCTTCTAAATGAATTCGGTATGAACGTACTACAAATACGAAGATAAGATGAAGTAAGCACCAAATCAAGAAAAATAAGAAATCACTTTTCTCTGTCAAATACATAATATTTTTCCACATCATGCAACTAGTAGTATTCTAAATCTATAAAGCTGCAGTAATATGTCTGGTTGTAATATGACTGTTTGACCGAAAGTTAACAAATATTTTCGAATTTATCTTTGTAAGTTTTGCTATCAGTAAAAAATTAGTAATTGCAATATTATTTTCATTGTCTTCTGAAAATCAATGCTTAAATATGGATTTAAGTTAATTTTTGTAATTAAAATGAAAGTTTTATTTAGTAGGTTTGGAATGAAACAGTGTAACAGTAGGCTCTCAAAAATTTGAAATTTCACAATTAAAAGAATTAAAATTTTTTTAATTGCCTTCTAAAGCATATTTTCGTTATATTTTAATGATGAAATAGTGTATATAAAGCATCGAAAGTTTTACTTCTCATACTTCAATGCGTTTGTAAAGTTATTAAAATAGGCACATGCCTAATAACCAAACTCCATCTAATGCATTCAATTATACATTTGCGAATAATTTGAATTTTAAGTTATCTGAAGGGGTTTAGCTCTATTTTCCATAGGTTTTTGAAAGTTTGTATTTGAAAAGTAAAATTGCTTTCGAACAAAGATGCAGTAAATTAAGACTGCAAACTCTACAACGTAAAAAGAGCATTAGAGAATGCATTAAGAATCTTAAATTTAAATATTCAAAATCCGACATTTTTATGTATCAAAAACGTAAAAAATGTCTGAATATTACAATGGCATATTTAGAAAGTTTTGTAGGTGTTTCTAAATCGCATTAAGTATTGAACATTAAAAGAAACATTATTATATAATTTGCATATTTCAAAACATGTTTTATTATCTCTTGATAATTTATTTATCAATTTACAGACTAATTTGAGTCTAAATGATCTCTAGTGATCTCAAAAGATACTACATGTAAAACTTCAAGGATATTGTTTCAGTTTGAGATTTATACATTATCATATATGCATATGATCTCTCTCTCAAAACATCTTTTCTTCTTATCTGAATTATTCATGGAAGCCGTAAACAAACTATTTGAATAAAACTATGCAGAAAAGAACCCGAATATTCTTTCAAAGCTAAATATTCATTGGAAGAGTACATTTTAATATTTTCCCCCTTTAAATTTGTATTTCTTTGGAGATATTTTTTTAAACATAACTATTTGGAATGAATAATTCAATTTAAATTGCATAAAACTAGCGTGCGCTGTTTGCGGAAGATAGACGAAGTAGACTAAATAGAAAAAGCATGTTTAAAGTACATTTTGGAGTATTTTTTCGTTTTCCAAATGTTTTCTTCCACAATAAGTTCTAAGACACGCTTCATCTACACTACAACAATATATATATATAATTCATATTTTCTGACATGAAATCCATTTCCCCCCTCTTCCCCAACTGTCGAAAATTGAAACAAGAAATGTATTCCCCAAGAGGATGTGCAATTTACCCATAAAATGTGGAAATGCTCCTAGCCAATCTTCTGCAGAAAAAGATAACAGAGAAAGGAACTATGGATCTCTCGAAATATAGCACATACACACACAAAATGATATTTCGGAATATAACTTGTTTGGTAGCTAAAAATACGTTTCTGCTGATGCCATGTTCTGTGCCTGAAAATAGTGGCAGACTGCATAAGCATGGTAAGCATCTACTGGAAATATCACTTTATCATTTCTAAATAATCCAATAATGTTGAAGATTGTTACGCCCGTTATTTGATAAAACGAGAAGATAAAATACACCAAAAGTAAGAAACATTTCTCCAATAAATGTTATGTACCATACGATATAGACGGCAGTGGGATAAAAAATAGGAGAAATTTTTTTGTTACAACTTCAAGATAGAGGTTCAGACAAAATTCAAACTTTTTCTTATCTTAAAAAATACGCTAGCGAACAGAATAAAATAAGTATTTTCTACAGAATTCTTAAAGCTGATACTAATATATTCATTTTTTTTTCTTTTTTGTGTAGTAGAATGTTTAGCCTTGTTGTATAAGTCCATGAATGAGAGTTTTATACACTCGTTTTTGTTAAGTTATGCGCATTTTGTAAAAATGATATTTCGTGAAAAAAGATGAGTAAATTTTCTTTTATATAAATTTCGTTGTGATTATGGTTTCTAATGTTACGTTGAATAGTGTTGAAAATAGATCGCAGTTATATTTTGAAAATAGATCGCAATTTTAAGCATATTTATTTTCATGAAAGCAAGAAAGAATACATTTCGTCAATTGTGCAAAAAGTAAAGCATTTAAAAATGTAATATAGTTAGAAAAAAGGTGCAGCCAAGACAGCACATAAGCTTAAATCAAGCTTGACATTTCTTTGAATTTGACGCATTGATGCAAGCTTGACAGTTCAATTCATTCTAAGCTGGCAGCAAGCTTGCAGGAGTCAAGTTGAATTGCCAAGCTTAAATACAGCTTGATTTAAGCTTGGCAATTCCTACTCGTCTGATTTTTCCTTTTTAAAGGAGCGTTGATGGCGCCATCTGTGAAAGAGAATGGACATTAATTGTCTAGCGTCCTCAAATTTGCTGAAATTCGTAAAAGATGTGTTTATTTTATTACCAGTGCCATATTACCGGCAAGGCAAACGGGGTAACTGCCCAGGGCCTACAGATTTTAGGGCCCAAAAATTTTAAACTTTTGTAGTTTTAAAATAAAATTACAAAGGATAAAAAAAAAATCAGAAGTTAAATAATTTTTTTAATTATAAAGTAAGAACAATGAAAATAATTCAAATTTACATTTGTATAAATTAATTTAAACTTATTTTTAATTCTTCGAAATGCTCTATATCGATATAGCATACCAATATGTAGGAAAATAACTAACCACATTTGTAAAGAGAATTTTTAGCGTTTAAAAGTAGCAAAATTTTTCAATTATTTGTTATTATAAGAAATATTTACAAAAATGACTAAAGTGTTTGTATTCCATACATGTTATGTTAGCAACTGTGATATAGTATTTCGAAGTAACGTTTAACTATCTGTTTCTTTGATTTCAGATTACTTAACACAAAATTTGTGTTAAGTAAGTAAACCCATTCTATATTTCCAAATATGGAAATTCTTCAAAATAAAATACAATTATACTACGAAATTAATTTCAAAATCAGTCGTTTGTCTCGATTTTGGCCAGCAGTATTGCTCATGAGTGTTGCGGTACTGAAAGTTTTAAAACGTGTGCTGCTCTTAAGTTTATATTATGTTTATTTCCCTATTAGTAGAGTCTCTAAATCACACATAAAATTATTTTAATTTGGATGCATCCCATGGAAAAAAAAAAAAAAACAAATAACATATCGCCCTCTCAATCTGGCCAGAAAACCGCTTAATAATTCACTTCAAACTTTAGTCATAGCTGCACAAGGCTCCGGTGGCTGAATGGATAAGGCGCTCGGCTACGAATCGAAAGGTCCCGGGTTCTATTCTAGCCACGGGCACTCGATGGAAACAGATTAAAATAACTTAAAATTGCAACATAGAGGGGGGGAAATGCGCGGAAAAATAAAGTATGTGGGGCGCTTTCGCCAGCGGGCGCCCCGTGTATTTAGAAAAAAAAATTTAAGCTTGAAATTAAGCTTGAAATGTCAAGCTTGGCAAGTGTAAACTAGAACACTTGATTCAAGCTTGCATCAAGCTTACACGAATGGAATTTTCAAGCTTAATTCAAGCTTATTGACTTGATAAAACAAGCTTGCTGCAAGTTTGATGCAAGTTTGCTGTGCTGTCTGGGAGAGTGGAAAAGTAAAGAAAGAGTAAAATAAATAGTATTACAGGTGACTATATTAGTCTATAATATGTAAAATTGAAAAGAGTACTTAGACTTTAAACAAGGAGCTCTAAACATTTCAGATTTCCTCTGTAATTATATAGAATGAGTGAAATCTATCGTTTTATGTACATGCAGCAGGATTTTAAAACCACCTTTTGTTGTATCTTATAACACATTTTCGAAACTAATAGCATTTTAAATACAGTCAACTTTGGTCATAGTGAACCTCTGGAGACTGGTAAATTTCGTTCACTATATCCGAAGTTCACCAAAACCGATGTTTCCCCATGTTGAACAAGGAACCTTATACAAAACTGGAAAATAGTATCTTATACACATGCATAATGCTTATTAAATAAATCAAACATAATTGATTGCATTTATGATTCTAGAAGTATTTGTTAAGTAATGTGAGCACATTTAATTACATTTATGGAAATAATATACATTCCATTTAGTTGGCAAAAGGTGCTGTCGTCTGTGATATTGCATTGTGAATGGAAAATGAAATCTTCCAAGATGAAGAACGAAATTTCGGCTTTTGGTTCACTTTCAAAAGAATCCTGCTTTTGTTAGTGAACACTTTGAGACGTGTGCTGTAAGACTAGAATGCCTTACAGCAATGAAAAAATTATGACCCCTCTTGCCCCTTCTCCCTTGTTTAGTATAAGTATGTCAGCCTAGACTTACATTTCGTCTGCATTTCGGAACAGGTGGTTAATAATCTTTCAAACACAAAAGAGACACTCATCCTAGGAATCGAACATCATTTCTGCCGTCCAGAAATTTTTAAGTTCACTATAACAGAAGTCATGGTTCACTAAAACCGAAAAATGCTATGTACATTTCTAAAGTGTGTGAATCGGGACTAATAAGATGCGTTTACTATACCGAAAATTCACTATATCTGGAGTTGACTGTATATGCCTAAAGTTAATTATGCCAATCCCCCTCCCCCCCAAAAAAATAATCATAACTTTTTGTGCTGCACAGTATTATAGAATTTAGACCATGGGTTGGATTTTACTTCTACCCTCATCATCTAAATATTTTCCGTCTCCCAATCTCGCAACTAGCTTATATCCCTTTCTAATCGCTACATGAAACCACTGCCAGTTGCGTTTTAGCTATAGTACATTATGTTTCGCTCCTTTCCTACACTCATTTTGGCTCTTGTTACTGTTTTTAATTCGGCATTTTTAAAGAACTTCCTGCTACTCAAAACATCGGTCTACTTGCTTTAAGTTGTGTACTTACCCTATCTATAAAAAACTTACTTATTTTTCCTTATTTATTGTACAGATTTGTCCTATTATTTTACACTTTTTACTCTTTGAAACAGAATAAAAATCCATGTTGATGAATGATATTAAAATATTATCTGAACAGAAACTGTACTTACCATATGGCGCATTCTGCCGAGATGTTCTAATCTACATTCGCTGTAATCTACATTTCCCCATTTGCCATTGCTGAAACAAGGCCTATACATATTACCCTGGTAACCTGGAGGGCAGGATTTTAGGGCCAACATTCCGCCGTCTGTTACGTTCCAAAGAATAGATTCTTGAAATATGCGAGTGCATTTATGACCTACAACAATGTTTTGTGTTTTATCGGTAACGGCCTCGAAATCTGTTGTAAGGATGGCATTGTGTTCGACAGTTTCTTCGAAAGATGTGATGTTGTCTGCAAGAGATAGAAGTACCGATGCAGTTTCAATTACCGCAGGCGTAATTTCAGCTGACGACGTTGTCATGTGCTCAACGTCCAACACATTTCTGTTTCCACTTGACTGCTTCAGTTCATCGTCATCGTGAAAAGTTCCACTTAAAATCAATTCATCGTGGTTCTTATCGCTTTCGTACTGTAAAGTCGCGGAGTTAACCTCTGCTACTGGAGCGCTTGTTCCAAAAGATTTTTCTGTAATCGCAACTTTAGTTGTTGTTGAAGTACTCGCGTGAGCTTCCATTGCTGCAGGATTAATCCTTGTAGAACTGGCATCATCGATCTCGGTCATAGCAATACTCATTGTAGATGCTGCACTTTCACTTACTACATTATTGTTTGTTGTAGTAATCTGATTGGCTTCGATTGCAATAGTATTAAAGCTTGTAACTGGATCATTCTGCTTAGTAATCGTTCTTATACTGGTTTGATTAGTATCTTCAAATGGTTCACTTTTTGTGCTTGAATACTGAATTGTTGAAAGGGAAATTAAATGATCAATTGTAGAATTCTCTTCATGAGATTCTGTCTCATTCTTAGACACAGAAAGCGCACCCGATAAACTTTCAGTCACATAACCTATGGGATCAACAGAAGACAAGGAATGGGCTTCATTCGTTAGATTCTGTATTCTACTTCCGGAAAGTTTTTCGGAAGCTGTTATTAAAGTTTTTTCAGAAAGTGCTTCTGTGGTTGAAACTACATTGCCACTGTCTGTACCTGCCGCTTTAGAAGCGACTGTTTCAGATGCAGCATCTACTGTGGTTGTATTCTCAAAAATATCATCATAAGAGATGCTCTGGGAGAAGTTAGCTTCCTGGACGTTTTGTAAAGTGAAGTTGTTATTTGCTTTTAAAGATGAAAGATTGAAAGTAAGGAGCAAAGATATCAGACAAACGAACAGCTGCATCATGGTGTCTGAAAAAGAGACAGAAATTATTATATAAATATTTTCATCCCTATTTTAAATAGAAAGCACAGAATTAAAAATGAGAAATGAAAAAGAGGGCCGAAAGTTGAAAAATACGATAGTAATTTTGTTATTGTTGTTGTTATTATTATTTTAAAAGTGGATTTCATCTATTTAAAGCATGATTATTAAGTTCTATGAGCAACAGCTGAATGAAGGGAGGAATTGTCTTTTTCGTTCTAATTATCCGTTATGAGAGTAGACAATTAATGTGAATTGGGAGTTATTTAATAACCAGTTATTTTAGGGGTACACTACTTGGATGCTTCAAATATAGATTAGAATATTACAAACATGTAATTATTGGATCTATATTTACTTTGAAATACGGAAGTTTAGCAAGATGCATTCAAAAAGATGGTGTTAAAATCAATGAAGTATTAGATAATTTTATGTCAAGCACACCTCCGAGGTAAATAAATTCAGTGTATGTTTCGAGAAACATAAACGTGCTCTGCATGGAGGTTTCTTTTTCCCTTATTTTCTGAAATTGGAACTCTCGAAATGACTACAGTTTTTGTTGTATTGTTGAATCTTACAACTTAAGTTGAAAGAATATATTATGTCACTACGGTACCTTATTGTTAGGAAGAGAATATATAATTAGTTATTTATTTAAAGTGAACAAAATTGAAATCCCAGGGGTGTAGTTTTTATTGATACAAATAAAAATTATTTAGCAGCAGCAAGATTACTTTTTACATGCGCTTATCGTAACATTCCACACACAAGCTCGCATGAGTTAGCTTTTTAGCAGAAAAAGCACCCTCTGATGTCGGATTATATGAAATATTTATAGCTGTCTATGTAGGTTTCTAACTTCCAACTTTTTTGTATGTGTCTGTCAATCGCATAGCGCTCAGACGGGTAGCATCAGACCTACCAAATTTCGTAAACGGCTTCACGAGAACAAGTCCTAACACACCTCAAAGCGATTTTTTCGAAATTTCAATCAGATTTTTTTTTTTTATGCTTTATGCGATTTTTGGCCTTTTTTTCACGCTTAATACATAACAACGCAGGTGATTACACGTGCAATAAAACGATATTTGCATCGTTGGAGAGAGAAAAACAATTTCTTTTAAAGGCAATTTGTTCTGGCTAGTGGCGTAGCGAAAAACTTTTCATGATGGGGTTACGATTACTGCAGCTCATATATACCTATATATTTATATGTTGTGTGTGTGTGTGTATAAGTGTGTGGTGAAGAAAATATATTTTGTATGACAAAAAAAAAATCACATGGGTGTTATAGCCCCACCCCCGCTGCTACGCCACTGGTTCTGACTACCTAACGTAATTTGCAGATTTTTAAGAATTTTTTTTAATAAAGATGAGCTTTGATGAAAGTTTTCGTAAAATATTTTTTAAAAATTGCATTTTTAATTCTATCCGTCATAACTTTTTGATATTTTGACAGTTGACAAAACACTCATTTCGCCTTCTTTTAAAAGAAAAACTGCGAAAAAATATAAATTGGGAGATTTTTCACGAATTTTTAAATACAGGAGGATTGTGAATTCAGTAGCTGCAGCTTAAAAATTTCATTATCATATCTTGGGGTTTGCGTTGTCTTGGCAACGGTAACATTGAGTGATTGATCGTAGAAAAAATATAATAAATAAAATAAATAAAAATAATAAAATTAAATATTATACCGCTGTATAATAATATCTTAATCTTTTAACGCAAATACATCCCAGGCACCACAAATGTTCTCTAAACGTTAATAGGCATTCAGAGAACATTATTGTGCAGCTTGGAATACGAATTAAATTAGTTTTCTGTTAGCTTTCTTATTTATAAAAATGAAAAGACACGATGAAAAACTAAACTTAAAAATTAAAATGGGATAGATCCTGAGATGTTCAATCTACCATCTACAGGAAACGAAACATAGACAGTTCTATAGAAACACAGTCTGCGCTAATAACAAATTCTTAAGATAAATGTTATGCATAAATAAATAAAAAAATCTGACTTCGTATTTTGATAATAAATTTTGAAAAACAGCAATTCCTTTCTCTCTATCTATCTTTTATTTATTTATTTATTTTTATCTTTTGTCTTTCCTATTTCAATAAATTGATAGATGCATTAGTTTGAAAAAAACGCATTTCGGTGCCGCTCACTTTGTTTGTAGGAAATCATTCAAATGTCACATTCTGTTTGGGACAAATAAAAGATTGCATAAAAAAATATCCAACAATTCAAGCGAAGAAAAATTATCAGCAAAATGATGTTTCAAAATATTTCTGACAAATAAGAAAATGATTGCTTTTGAAATATGAAAGAAATGAAAACAGAATTTTTATATTTTTTTATTAAGAAATAAGCATAAAATTCAGATATTCAAATAGGATATAGATTCGTTTGTTCTGTTTGTAAATAACTTTATTACTCTCAATTTAAACCCCCTTTTATGAATAAGCAATGATTTGGTTCTTTTAACATTTGAATGGTACTTACATAAAAGAGTACCATCCAAGTAGAAAAAAATGTAGATTGTTTCCCTTACAATGCACCTTTGAAAACAAAACATTTTCTGCTTTCAATCTTATTATTTTTAATATTAAGCAGTTTAGTTAAATTTTTATTCAATTTTAATGATGCAGTTATTTAGATTTTTCCTTTACTTAATCAACTATCTTAATAAAATTAATGAAATCCTTAACGCACTGAGTCCTCCTTGCTCTGTTGACGCGAGATGCAGGAACATAAGTGCAATGTGGTAAAATTTGCCCAACTGGCTTTCATTTAATTTAAGTACTGTTACCAGTATACAGGGTGTGCCAAAAAAGATGGTAAAACGCTTTAATTCTTCATCTGTAAGAGATATGAGGGCAGTGTAAACTGGAAGTTCAAAATTAGGTAGGCAAAATAAGACTGCGTCAAGAAAAAATTCCTCTCTTTAATTTTCAAAAAGTAAAACGTTTTATATTTGTATACGACCCCCCTTACAAAAAAATTCCAGTTAGTAAAATATGAACCCATGCGCTAATGAGGTGATGTACAGAGAATTATAAAATGAAGGTAGAATAACTTCAGTAATAATCCGTAGTAATCTTTCGCGCACAGTAATCTTTTAGGTTTTATTGTAAGGTTGTAGAAATAGAGTGAGATGAGGTCCAATTTAACTTCCAAGATCTTTATTTCATCGGCATCACAAATGAAGCAATTACTGTCGTGTAATTCAAAAGAAAGCGGGGGTAGGACGACAAATATTTTATTAATTTCATTCATTAAGGCAAGAATGACAAAGCTTTGTTTATCTCCGGTAAACGCATACATTATTTGAATTCACTTGACATTGTTTACAAAGACCGCGATATTCAGCTCAGTGACGTCAGTAGCGGCGCTAAGTGGTCATGAGAGTTTTGACGTTTACGCCCAAGCTATGGCTTGGGTTTCAGAAGTAAGTTCTGCCAAAGAGCTTGGGCAGAATTTACTACTGTAGTAACCAATCAAGGTGGAAAGATAGTTCGAGAAATTCTGAAGAAAGTCAGGAACAAGTACCAAATTTCGGAAAAAGAATGCCATTTCGAGATGATTTTGAGATACATACGCGATTCTGGAAATGGCAATTAGAATAAAGCATTACTTCAACTGTTAAAATTTAACACGTTTCATTACATATGCGTGTGTGTGTGTGTGTGGGGTTTTGTGTGTGTGTTTGTAATGCCGAAGAAATAGTCATTTTTGAGTGTAACAGATGTCGCCACTATACGGACGATCGAAGATTTTCTCCCATAGTGAAAAAAACTCTGACGTCACGTTTGTGGAGCGGTATCCAAGTACTGTGGTTTTTTTGGACTTGAACCAGATCTACGTGAAACGACGATTTCGTCTTATGGATGTATTCTTATTTTGATTAATTATAAATATAGTTAATTATAATATAGTAGTTAACTTAGACTTACACGCTTAAATCTATTGATTAAAACTAACACTCCTTTATTGATTAAATTTCTTATCGGCTGATTTAAATCCTTTTACGCTAAAAATTTCCGAAAAATACTCTTTAAAGACAATAATTTGTGAATTCCTCAATTCGCCTCAACGCTCCCAATTCGCTACATTCAACTTAGCTCTATTTTCACTTAAATATTGTCTATTTGAGAATTCTCACTTTTCTCTCCGAAAGAAATACCTACTTTTTCTCACGAAAAGAAATACCTACCATATCGTATTACTAACACGTGACCAACGCTCTTCAACGGACAACGATGCCAAACGATGCCCCACACCATAGTCACCTCGCGGGCATCGAAGGACAAGCATGCCGTTATCAAAATATGAATTAAAAGAATTTCTAAAGAGGATACTGAATGCACTTTACTTAATGATATGTCCTTTTGCTGTGGGTGCTTACTTCTCGGTGTATTCGATTATGATAATTTTATTTTAAATCCGAATACCAAATGCATTTTTTCATATTCAGAGTTGTGAAATAAATTCAACCTAGATATGAAGGGGATGCTTTCGGTAAAGATTTTGCTTTAATGGACATAGTTTCTTACGATTGGATTATAAAAAGCTGTTGTAAAACAAATGAAGTTATGATATCTCCACTCAAAGTGAGTAAGTACTATTTTACCTTTTTCATGTAAATTGGTTGCTGCTTTAATTAAATCTCACAGCTGATTTAACCATGACTGCATTTCTGACTGTACTGTGAATTCGTTTTATAACTAGAGACTACAGTTAAATTATATTCTATTTATTAATAAAAAAATATTTTTTGTATCGTGTATTAAGATAAATGTAATGTACTTACCTTGATTTAAAATTTATTTTTTCGGGCTTATAATCATAGATTAAAGCTCTGATGATAAAGAATGAAGAAAACGAATACTTCAAGCATATTTTTAACTGTGCACTTTTTATCATTATACATCATGTAATAAGCCTGTAGAGAGCGCTGCAAACGCCGTGAAACGGCGCAGTGTGATGTAAGACGGAGAACGAGTGGAACCGTTGTTCTGGGAACAACGCATGATGAATACTGCGGTGCGGCAGTGCAATTATAGTAAGATTATTGTAAATATATGTAAATAATGACAATAAATTAGTCAAGAATACCACCGAGTAATTACTGTGTGATAACGAGCAGTTGTCTTGTGAGAGGAAGACAACAAAAATTTCAGAAGTGGGATAAGATTCTATTTAGTGTCTTAGATGCGAGACCTCATAAGCTGAATGCAAACTGTAAGTACAGAACTTTTCATTTAAACTGTTGTTTAAAACATTATTTCGATTATTCTAAAGAGTTAGAAAGTATATTTGTTTTACTTGAAAAGAATACTTGACCAAAATATCGCCGAAGATTGAATTTTGAGTCGTGAATATATTATATTTTTGGATGTTAAGATGGCTTACCTAGCTAAAGGTAGGAAAATTGATTTGCTTGAAATTGCTTCAGAATTGGGCGAAGAGGTATCCGCCGATATTAAACTCGTTGATTTAAAACGTATTATTGTTGAAAGTAAGCAGTATGAAGAGGAATTTGTAAAAGTTTTGCTAGAGAGAATTATTAATGATAGAATCAGTTCAGAAAACGAAGTGAAACTTAAAGAGCAGCAAAATTTTGAGCTAGAAAAATTGCGGTTAGAAACACAAAGTAAGAAGGATGGAAGTGTGTCCAATAGTATTGAAAATAAAAATGTAACAGAAATGCGTTATTTAATGCATAAATATGATCCAAAAATTAGTGATATCAGTCATTTTCTAGTTCTGTTCGAGCGTCAAGCTAGACGTATAGAACTAGATGAAGAATTTTGGGTTTCTCAGTTGTTAGGACTGTTACCCTACGAGATAAATCAATTAATAGCACGCGAAAGTGAAGAGAAAGCTAACGATTACAAGCATATTAAGCAGTTATTATTACGGAGATTTAAATTAAGCCCAGAACAGTTTAGGCAAAAATTTGTTGACCATGTCAGATTACCACAAGGTACATGGAAAGATTACTGCTTCGAACTCTCAAATTATTTCCATGAATGGATAAATGGGTTAGATATTTCTACGTTTGAAGAACTAAAGAATTTGATCATTTCCGATCAATTAAAAAGGAAAGTCCCTTTTGCGATACGCGAACATTTTATCGACGAATGGTCAAAACTAAATAATCCCGAAGATTTAGCGGAAAAACTTGACGCATATGAAACGGTCCGTTATGGAATGAAGATGTCAACAGGATTTTCAAACTATAGAAATAATTCAAAAAATTGCTCGACTAATGAAAACACCATGAATCGCGATTGTACGACAAAAACAAACAGGCAATTCAAAAGCGAGTATGGAAATAACACGTTTCATTCCAATGAGTCAAATGATTTTAAAACACATACCAAACCTAAACGCAATTCTAATATTCTCAATGAAAAGGGTGAATTTAAATGTTTTAATTGTTTAACTTTCGGAACCCATTTTGCTCGTGATTGCCCGAAAGCAAAAGTCTTTAAAAATTCGTCGGAGCAGAAAAGAGAAAAAGAAAACATCTCTTATACAGCATCACATTCTGAAACTTCGAGTTCAGCAATTTATCTCAAAAAAGTGCGCATCAATAATGAAGGCCCGATAGAATGTTTATTAGACACGGGGAGTGGTCTATCTCTGTTGAAGAATTCTGTGGCGAAATCATTACAGTTAAATGTTCTTCCCGACCGGCGCCAGCTGTACGGTATTGGGAATATATTTCAGCCATCTACGATGACCTTGGGTAAAGCAAGAGTTTGTTTGGAAATAGACGATATAACACTGGAAGCTACTTTATTTATCGTTGATGATTCAGCACAGTCCTACGACCTACTTTTAGGAAGGGATATTTTGAACGATAAGAGAATCTCATACGGAAAGTTTGGTGAACATTTTAACTTGTGGTATTCTCATAGCATTCCGTTTGCGAGACTAGAGAATGAAGTTAGGAATGAAAGAATTGTACTTCGCACGGACAATCCAATTGAAATTAAAAGTAACTCTATAAACTTTGTTCAGGCTAAAACTTCCGAAATGAGTCAAGGAATGGTTTTGTTTGAAGGTAAAAACGGAAGTCCGGATTCGGTGTTAGAGATAAAAAATAATTCCACACTAGTGCCAGTTATGAACATAGGGAATGTTGATATCGAATTAAAGGAAGGTCAATGTGTCGGAAGGGTATTGGACATAACCGAAGATTGGGAATTGAGAGAAGTAAATGAAAACTTAAATGATAACATTTGCGTCAAAGAAAATGAAGTATACACTGTACCGAATAGTAAAAGAGCTATAACACTTGAGGAAATCAAATTTGACTCGTCAATGAATTATAACGAAAAGCTTGAAATTCTTAACTTAATAAATGATTATAGAGACTGTTTTGCACTTGATTTGAGTGAGTTGGGGTGCACTAATTTGACAAAAATGGACATTAAGGAAGTTGAAGGTAGTAAACCAGTTTTCGCAGCACCTTATAAGACAAGTACTGAAGAACGAAATACAATAAAAGAAATCGTTGCAGAGTGGAAGAAAAACGGGATAGTGTCCGAAACTAGATCCCCTTACGCGAGTCCTGTATTGCTAGTTAGGAAGAAAACTGGGGAACAGCGCTTGGTGGTAGATTATAGAAGGTTGAATAGTCAGACTATAAAGGATAAGTACCCCTTACCCCGAATCGATGATATTTTAGAAAATTTAAGTGGTTGCAAATTATTTTGTACTTTAGATCTTGCGCATGGTTATTTGCAGATTCCATTAACAGAAGAAGCAAAATCAAAAACATCTTTCATTACACCAGATGAAACAGGACAATTTGAGAGAATGGTATTCGGATTAGCCAACGCTCCAGCCGAATTTCAGCGCCTAATGTCGCATGTTTTAGGTCCATTAATGAACACAAAAGTTTTATGTTATTTAGACGACATATTAATTCCTGCAAAGTCTTGGAGAGAAATGATTTCAAAATTAAAGGAAATATTTGATCGGTTGAGGGATGCAAATTTAACTTTAAAACTACCCAAATGTGAATTTGGAAAGAGGGAAGTCGAATTCTTGGGATTTATTTTGAATAAAGACGGTGTCAAACCAGGGTTAAGAAAAATAATGGCTATTAAGGAATTTCCAGAACCAAAAAACGTACACGACTTAAGGAGATTCATTGGGTTGACTAGCTTTTTCAGACGATTTGTGAAGAAATATGCAGAGAAAGCTGAACCTTTGACGAAATTAACGCGTAAGAAAGAACGTTTTAAGTGGGAAGAAGCACAAAAGAAAGCGTTTGAAGTACTTAAGAGGGAACTGACAAAACAACCCGTTCTTGCACATTATAATCCAGATTCTGAAACCGAGGTCCACTGTGATGCCAGTTCGTTAGGACTTGCTGGAATGCTTTTACAGAGAGGTGAAGATAAGAAATGGCATTTAGTATACTGTATAAGTAAGAAAACGACTGAAGCCGAGAGGAGTTACCATTCTAGTAAATTGGAACTTATGTCTATCGTGTGGACTTTAGATCGGCTAAGACAGTATTTAATCGGAATAGAATTTACTATAGTTACTGACTGCGAAGCATTAGTATACCTCAATGCAAATAAGACCAAAAATCCTCAAATCGCTAGATGGTCGAATCTTATTCAAGATTATCAATTCAATATTAAGCATAGAAAGGGAGAGAAAATGGTTCACATTGATGCTTTGAGTAGGTCACCCGTTGACGAAGAAGCGGACACCTTGGAAACGATCGTAGAAGATAGATTAGAAGTGAACTTGACGTTGACGATAGAAGAGCAAATTTTGATGATACAACAAGCAGATTCGCAATTAAAAGAAATAATTGAAATCTTAAAGAAAAAAAGTAGCGAAAGAACAAAAGACGAAAAAGGAAAAGTGAAGGATTATGTATTGAAAGAGAATAGATTATTTCGTAAGACTAAAGTAAAAGGTGAAGAAAAGTTACTTTATGTCATTCCCAAGTCTATGAGAAAAAGCTTAGTAGTGAAATTTCATGATTGCTTCGGACATTTTGCAGCTGATAGGACAATCGGAAAAATAAAAGAATTATATTGGTTTCCTTCTATGAAACGATATGTCAAACGACACATAGCAATGTGTTTCGAATGCCTGGTAAACAAGATACCATCCGGGAAACAACAGGGCCTACTTCATCCAATAAGTCCTGGTAAGAGGCCATTTTCTATTATCCACCTTGACCATTTAGGTCCATTTGTTCGAAGTTCTAAAGGCAATCAAGAACTGCTAGTTATTATCGATAACTTCACTAGGTTTGTACGGCTTGTTCCTAGTAGAAACACTCGAACGAATTATGTCCTGAAAGCATTGAAGGACTTTGTTAACGAGTTTGGATTACCTGATCGAATAATAAGTGACAGAGGATCATGTTTCACATCGAAAGAATTCGAGGAATATTGTAAAGTCAACGGTATAAAGCACACATTAAACTCGACACGACATCCACAAGCTAACGGGATGGTGGAACGCGCGAACAAAACGATACTGGGTGTTATTACAACGTCTATGAAGGATGAGAAGCAAAAGGACTGGGATACAAAAATCAAAGACGTAGAGAAGTATTTAAATAATTCTTTAAATAAAACTTCAAATAAAACACCATTTGAAATGTTACATGGTTATAAGCCGCATTTTAACGACGGATTGCACAGAAGATTAGCTGACGAAGAAGTTTGGACAGAACCGAAAGTCGTGCAAAATGAAGCAAGGCTAAACATTGAAGAAAATCAAACAAAAATGAAACAGTACTACGATAAGAAAAAGTGTCGAATCGCCAAATATGAAGTAGGAGAAATTGTGGTGATGAAACGAGCTCCAAAATCAACAGGAGAACCCACAAAAACTCAACCAAAATATCGAGGACCTCTAACAATAACTGAAGTACTTCCTAACGACACCTATAGAGTAGAACATTTAGAACCAAAGAAGAAAGGTTATATCTATTCAACAACTGCTCACGTAAGCCAGCTGAAACCATGGAGAAGTGAATCGTCTCTGGACAGTGACAATGATAGTGATGACGACCGCGATGAGTCCAGTGATGATGACCAAAGCCTCCTAGATGATGATGATGACTCCAAAAGAGCACCGAGACGCAACCCTTTCAGAACAGTTCGTACGAAAGACTGACAGACTTTTTTTTTATAGCTGTGCCTATGGTAAGAACATTCTTTTTATATCTTATTCCAGAGTGACATTTAGCAGTGACAATAATGAAGAACTTTGAACTCTTTAAGGACTCTTAAGTATAGATATATTATTATTTTTAAATGTAAATGCTAATATTTTGTGTGATGTTGATTTTTCCTATGCATAGGTAAGTAACTTTTATTAGATATGTAATAATATTCAACAATCAGGAGATTGTATTGTCAGGAAAGGCCGAATGTAATAAGCCTGTAGAGAGCGCTGCAAACGCCGTGAAACGGCGCAGTGTGATGTAAGACGGAGAACGAGTGGAACCGTTGTTCTGGGAACAACGCATGATGAATACTGCGGTGCGGCAGTGCAATTATAGTAAGATTATTGTAAATATATGTAAATAATGACAATAAATTAGTCAAGAATACCACCGAGTAATTACTGTGTGATAACGAGCAGTTGTCTTGTGAGAGGAAGACAACAATCATTACTCAACTTAAAATTGCACCGTGAACAATTAATGTCAGAAAAAGAAAATACTAGAAAACACTGATTTAACAGCCTTAAATAACAAATTCCAGTGTAATATATTAATCAAAAACGGAAAATTTTCATAAAACATTCTTTTTATAGCTTAAAATAATAATCTTAATTGAGTACAGATATTTTAATCAAAAACGGACGGATTTTGTATAAACACTCCTCTTTTTTGATTATTATTTGGCTAAATGGACCTGTTGTATAATGCTCAAAAATTGAGAATTTTTCGCTCCATTGATTTTTCTCGATTAATGGACCAAATTTTACTCAATCGGGAGAATGGCTGTTATAAGTCAAAAATTGAGTAAAAATATACTCCGTTTGATTATTATTTTAGTCAGTAGATTTAAGCGTGTAGTTGTTATATTTTAATTTAAATTAATTCATCCTGACAAAAACTCACACACGCGTATGTATATACAGGTGATTAAAAAAATGATTACAAAATGAGATGGCAAAACAGGCATACAACAAAGATAAAAAATCCCATAGGAAGACAAATGCAGATCGCAAATGCAATCGAAGTCACTAGAAGGCGTTTTAAATAATTCGTAATACAAAGACAATAAATAAAACCATTCCAGAAACTTTATTTATATTAGTCACATGCTACAAATGTATGACCGTTACAGGAGATGCTCCATTACAGAAGTTTTTTTCTGACAGAAGTAACGCTCACATGGTTTTGGAAAAGCACAAAGAAATGGAGCCTGCCTGCAATCGAACCGGAACAGTAGATGGAAACGTCAGTTTAAAAATACTTTTCCTGGATTCTAACCCAACTTCCAGACAGAACAACGGTTTAAGAATAAGGGGATGGAACACCACAATTAAAGGGACCTAAACAGCAGAGGGAAATTTTCGTTTAAGAATATTATTGGAGGATCATACTTCGATCCCAACATGCAAACGAAAACTTCCATGTAAGAAAAAGTGAAAGAACAATACAAAGAATGGAAGCTGCCTGCGATCGAACCCAACCAACAGGCGAAAACTACGGTTTAAGAACACGGTGATAGAAAAACATGAAGAAATGGAATCTGCAATCGAGCCAAATTAGCAGACGAAAACTTCATTTTATTTCCAGATGCATCGGAACACGCCTGATATCAACTCTGCATTGAACGGCGCAATTTCTTAACCCTTTATCAGCAGTGGTAAAATACTTACCACCAACGAACGGTCTATTAAATACAGAAATCAATTGTCATTAGTGAATTTTCTGATTTTTGTTCAGTTATATTGGATGTATATTTTTTCCATACGTCTAGATTCTAAATAATATTTGGCTTATGAACTTTTCTTTCATTTGCAATTTTAAGGAAAGCTCGAATAATTACTCGAAAATTGAGCATGTGAATCATCGCTTTTAATTATATATTTTTGCGTTTAATTCCGTGTACAAGCAGCAGGTAGTTTTCCGACTTTGATTTTGTGCATAATTTATGTATTCTCCTGCAAAATGTCTATGTTTGTTTAGTACTTGTTTCTCCAATTTTCACGTAGGATATTACCCCATTTATGCCTAGTGTCCCTTTTTTGGGACGGCATTTTCGCTATTAGTCGAAAGCGTTATTTATTTTTCCTAGGCTTTATTCATGAGTATTGAGCCTCAACTCTACAAAATATTTTAACATGACCAAGTAGGATGTTGAAATTTCTATTTTTATGCATAATGATTTTAAAAGAAATCATCCCTTGTTCAAGAAGTTGTCATCAGAAATTTATCTATTATTTCTGTTATCAGTAAAAATCGAAGAAAGTCGCAAAAATAACAGGCACAAATGGGTTACAGTAGAGGGAAAATATATGAATTAATTCTAAAAAATGGGCCAGAAAAATGCCAAGTAATTTCGACTCTCTGGACATATCCTCGCCTTATAAAGAGTTAAAGATACCAGGTGTATCTTGAACACATCCTGCTGCCGAAATAATTCTTTTTACTAATGGTGATGACACCGATGTTTTATAAACATGCCCCTTTGAAAACCCCAGAAGGAAAAATCAGTTGGAGACAGACCTGGTGATAGTAGTGGCGATGTGATTGCGATCGAGCCTGTTTCTTACAATCATCGATAAAGAGTGGCAAGACATCTTTCTTTCGGGATATTTCTCACGACCCTACTAGCAATTTTGCTCGGGCCGTCATCGGCTGGTTGCGTGGCCGGTGGTAGCCCGAGCAAAATTGCTATAGTAGGGGATACAATTGCACGTTTTATCGTCCATTGCAATTGGCCATGCCGTAAAATAAATGCGTGTCGGCCATTTTGCGGTATGTATTTCTACTTATCTTGCTCCCAATTAGAGGTCTGCGCCGCGGGGACATTCGCGGAGGCGGCGTAAAGACCTCAGAAACCCGGCGGCGTCGGCGCGCCGCGGCGTGGGAATTTTTTTAAAAAACAGTATAATGAAAATGGGTGTACGCGTACACACACACACACACGTATAAATTGGCGCTAAAATGAGATTTTTTTTAAAGACTAGAATAAAGACTAGAATTTTTATGAAAACTAGGATTCGTACGGATCCTGGAATTGCTAAAATTCTGAACTTTTGAAATAATGTCGTATAATGGTCTGACATTTTCAAAGATGTCCGGTTTTTTTATAAAATACGAAAAAAGTTCTCTCGAGTTTTTCAAATAGTAGGACATTTTACGACAACTTTTCAAAAGTTTGGAATTTTAGCAATTTAAGGACCCTTACGAATCCTGTAGTCTTGAGTATGATGTTGTACGATTATGGTCAATTAGCTACACGTGGGATCTAGGCGGAGAGGTGGGGTGTAGAGATCACAATTGTGTTCGTTTTAAAATATTTGTACTGCAAAACTGAAATAAACTCAGATATGATTATGTTGTTTATATGGCAGATTCACGATGCATTTATTTATCAATGTATGATTAATACATTATTTGCTTTTGAGAATATTTTTCCCCACAACCTTCTCATGAACAATTCCAAACCTTTATAATGTTCTTTTGAGGTATAATGAAATGTTTAAACAGTTTTTAAAGCAATCAAATTACGCCATTGACTTAAAAAATTTAAATTATAAAATCAGCGTTCTTCACCGGCGCGCCGGCCTAGACCTCGACGGCGGCAGCGTGATACAAAAGCCCAGCGGCGGCGGCGCAGACCTCTACTCCCAATACATCCGCAGCTTGAATGATGACCATGTCCGTTTCCTAATCTCTTGTTTGCACAGCAACGCCCTCTAGTGGCTTTTGCTACCCTATGTTCCTTTATGATTTCTCATCCTCGTTGTAAGTCTGATTTGCCATGTCATTTTGTAAACTTTTTAAAAATGACCCTGTATATATAAAAAACCCATAATGAACTAGAGAAACAAATAATAAAATAAACAATCAATGTAAATGTTTTATTTTCTGACTTTTAATTTTGCAAACTTTTTGTTTATTTATTTTTTAATCAATTCGTTCAACTAATTCATGTTTAATAGCCAATGCAATTAAACCATTCAACATATACTCAAAAGTAGAGGAACTTAAGGAATTGTCTTTACATGATATTGAGAATCTTTTTTATTAATTTTAACTTTGAGGAAATGCATGAATAATATAAATCTCCAAAAAATGTGGAGATTTCGCAATTTTTACTAAGCCACTGTGTTTTGAAATGCTTCACAAATTCCTTTTAAACCATCAGCCTATTGCTAAATATAGAGCAAGTGTGTGTAATAGCACTTGGCAGACTACTCAACCAATATAAATAAATAAGCGAAATACAAGAGCGAAACTTACATTTTTATTCGTGCATGCAAAGCAAGTGCGTTATTCTATGGGATTTAAAAATAGTGACTTGTTAACAATGTATAGAATCAAATAAAAAAATAAATAAAATATCGAAAGAGAAATACTGGATACGGCAAGACGCTGTATAAAGAAAGAAATCTTTTGAGAAAACTAAGTTCATGAATGTTTGCATATAAGCACGGAATTTTCTACCTCGGAGTAATCTTGTTTATTGAACAAAAGTTTTGTATAAGATCAAATATGAAGAACGACACAAATTGGTAAGACGATAAACCTTTCCTGCACTTTTTTCATTGAAAATAGCATAAGCAAAAACTTGTGTCATGTTGCTTTTAGTTTGCACTAAGTTTTAACATGTACCTTTATTTAGAATTATTTAGAAAAAGTTGAGAAAGAGGGCTTAAAGCTTACGTAAAGTTTAAATTAAATGCATGATAAATTTTTGCTTATAATTATTTCGGAAATAATTAAAAAGGAGGCTAATTAATTCTAAACTTATATGTCTCTTTTCCTACAGAATTTTATATCGATATTTAAAAATATCGTTTTATGTTATTACGTAGAGCTCTAATGGAAAATAATTCTGATTTTGACCTGTAAATGATGAAGAGTTGTAGCATTGTATAAAATTAATTTTCGTTTATTTGTAGCATTCCAGAAAATAATTGCCATTTTAATCTGTAAAACTCATTCACCAATATTTCATGCATGTTCTTTAGTTACAGCTTTGAGATATTCAAATTTATTAACTTTTAAATTTAATTTACCTTGAAGCAAAATGACTGAAATAGGGGAGAGGCGCCTGTACAATATAAAGAATATATTTCAGTCTTAAAGTGTTTCAGATTTAGCAAAATTAGTAGAAATAGAAGAACCAAATCCGAATAGTTTTTAATGTGTTTTGTGCATTGCTGATGATGTTCTTGATATTTGTGAATAAAGTGTCTCATTTCAATGAATACTAAGAGATACTAAGAAACGTAGAGAATGTAATCTCATGACCTGGGGATCCTTAAATAAAGAAAAGAAACATCGGCAGTAAAATTAAAGTATTTCTCTTAATATACAGAAACGATGTTATTCTGAGACAATTGAAGTTAATAGGATGTTTATGTTGCAACGAAAAATAAAAAAAGAATCCTCGGAATGTGCAGGTTAGGTTTCATACAAAGACAGAAAAATAATCCAGTAACGTGAGCCCAAGCATTCTTTCCACGAACACGGAAGTGCAGTACTCAGAATGGTCTTTTTCACTGCATAGAGGAATTGTAAAAAGGTAAACGATGTAGAAGACAATAAACATCTCAGGTACTTTTTATTCAAACTATATAAGCAAACGGCTATGTCTGTTGCATTACATATCTTAGTCATTTTAGAATTGTTTCCGGGAAGAGATGTAAAGTGAAATATGTATTTATTTCAGCACTGAAGGTACATTTTTTAGCAATGTCTTTTTAACGCTTTATCGATTTGATTTATTCTGAGTGAAGAGTGATTTTTTGTGGATTATCATCACTTTATTTTAGTAAAAAAATATAACAAAAATAGTTTTCTTTTTTGTCTATATGTAGTGTTTCTTTCCTTCAAATGGCTATGGACTTTTGAGTGCATTGTAGGAAAAATATAATTTAATTTTGAGTTGTTGAATATTTTACCCGTGTTTTAGCAGCATTACAATATTTAAATATAAATGAAAATGTAAAATCCATTTGCCTTTACTTAAATGAAATGAATTCACTTAAAAATTGTAGTTCCTATTTTGCTAATACAGTATAGTGTAAACCGGTTTCCAGGTGAACTCAATCAGTGAATAAACATTTTTCATTAAAAAATAAAATTAAGCTTGAAGAGTTTTTCAGTCGAGTTTTTCAGTTTTGACATTGTCAGTGGAAATTTACTGCTAGGGAATAGGAATCTATTTTATGCTGTTTCCCCAGTCACATGTCCTTATCTTGAAAAAATAATCATTTTTTATGTTTATTATGCTACGTTTATTTATAAAAAAACGTAATTTCAGCAAATGAATAATAAAATATCTCTTCACTCAGTAGGCTATTGTACCACTTTTTACTCAAATCCCCCCAAAATAAAAATTCAATAACTTATAAGTCGTCCCAATTTAAATAAAGTACTACTGATAACAAAAAATGCGCTCACACGGATAAATACGAAAAGCTTTATAAATTATGTATTATGATTGAAAAATACAAATTGTGTTTAAGTGTTCATTTACTGGTTAGCAAGGTGCTAATTGAACTCCAGGTGTCGGGGGGGGGGGGTGAGGACATTTGAAACATTTGAAAAGAAAGAAACAAAAAAGAGAGAAGGTGTAAATGCTTCACTGACACGGTATATTAGGCATTACATGACAAATACAGTCGACAACACGTCAGGAAACTGACTTAAATTCAAGCAAAAGACATTGTTTGTTCTATGGCATCACACATACACAAGCTACATACACTGTACCTGCATTAGAAACTTCCCTTGATTGAGGGGGTGGGGGAGCTAAGAAAAGGGACAAAATTTAAAGCAACCGCCTTAGAGTATAGTAGCAAACGATAACATACTGCCTTCTTTTGACTTCAATCTTAACCCATTTATGCCTAGTGTCCCTTTTTTGGGACGGCACTTTCGCTATTTATTAGTCGAAAACGTTATTTATTGTTCCTAGCCTTTATTCATGAGTATTGAGCCTCAACTCTAAAAAATAGTTTATCATGACCAAGTAGGATGTTGATATTTCGGTTTTTATGCATAATGATTTTAAAAGAAATCATCCCTTGTTCAAGAAGTTGACATCAGAAATTTATTTATTATTTCTGTTATCAGTAAAAATCGAAGAAAGTCGCAAAAATATCCAGGCACAAATGGGTTAAGTTGTTCTTTTAAAGTGGTCCGATTGTTTCTGTTCACTCTTCCAGGCGCAAGTGAACTACACTCTTCCTCTTACAGAACAAATAATAAAACTATAAAATGGCGCCATTTGCTTAAATTTCGACTTCAAACTAACTGTACTCCTAGGATGAGTACAGTTTACGGTCACATCTTCCATTTTCTTAGAAATCTTGAATAGATTTCCAATGAATGCACATAATGCAGAGAGAAAATACTAAACAACTATTTTAGCCAGTTAAAAAAAATACCAGGGAAAACCGCAACTGTGTTTTGTGACTGGATTTTATACTTTCCTGAGAAATGGAATATCCACTAATATTAGTTTCCCTTACCTCCCTCTCCACCTTTGACAGACTCCCAATTTTCTGTACACAGATTTTCTTGCCTATGCCGATTCTACGTCTTATTCTCTAATGCAACAGAGCAGTGCTTGTTTAATCATTTCGCAGCCTTCCTTTAAAACCTGACGCCAGTTGCGGAATGACAATTGGCATCAAGCATGTCTTTATCCATTTCAAAGGGATGTTTGTAATTATATCTTTTGTACAGTAATCAAAACAAGCATTCGCATTCTCTATCCTTAAAATTGTTGGTGTTGGGTACTGATGAACTTGGTAGTATGAATACTGATTAATATTTCTCCAGCAGGAGACAAATAGTATCCTTGGCAGGGATCAATAAATAATTCTCTTAAGCCAGAGATATTACATTCTTCAAAAGGGGACAATCATCACCCCCCCCCGTCAATTCGCACCTTGCTGCTTAATGTACCGAAAGCAGAGCATAATTCATAAGTTTCTATTTTTAGAATAGGAAATCATAACAGTTATAAAAGTTGGAGCTTTCCTATACTGCATTTTACGCTATTCTTGTAGAAGTCTTTCCGGAACAATAAATCTCTAGACGTGTACTTTTACTTTCTTTTACTTTGTAATTTTCTTATATTTCTAATATTTTGTAACATGAGAAAACTGGATGTATATACAATCCGACATGTAGTCAAATTTCACACAGTCATAATAAAATCCTAATAATAAAATCAATTTATTTGCTTTCTCATTATATTTTGCATAATGTTTCTTTGATATTTATAAATAGACATTATTCCTGGACGGATGAATTGCTTAACTTATATTTTGTAATATCTTACGCGTCTCAGACAAGAAAACCCCAGCTATAAATTTAAATTATTATTCTTAATATCCGGGAAGCGGGCTATTTTAAGGCACTTAAAATTAATGGTTTGTTAACATTGCGGAAAAGCAGGTACATAAAACAAATAAAGAGCGAAAAATCATCCTCCGGGTACAGTGAGCCGATCGGTTGCCATAAGCATGAAAGTTTATAGCGCGGAATGAACTTGCTTATAGCACAGAAAATAGAAACAGGTAAAAAAATAAACAAGGACATAAAATGGAAATTAGATGATAAACCTTCTCGACACTTTTTGTTAGAAACGGCATACGCAAGCGGTTATGTCATTTACATTAAATTTGCATTACTTTTCTTGTCTTTGTTACGTTTAGAAATTTTTCGGCGGTAATATTGAGAGAGTACATTCATTTTATCACTGCACTTGCGTGTTTTTTTTATTATTATCGTATATGTTTGATTTTAGGAATATATATATATTTGTTATAAATTATTGCGTGGGTTTTAAGATATTATAAATAAAGATTCTATAAATTTAAGTCGTTACACAATGCATTTTGATATCATTAATACATGAATATTTTAATCTAAGTAATATTCTTTTATTCATAATTTCAAAACAATAAATGTTTTCAGATTTCGTCCATACTATCTAAAAATACGTGTTGTATTGAGTTCTTTTTGAAACTACTATTGAAATAGGTCATTAGTTTTCAATCATAAAATTAAAAGCCTGTTAAAAAGCAATTATTTTTTTCTGCACATAAAGCATCTGAGAAATGCAATTGCAAACAAGTTTGCAATTGCATATTACTTTGATCAAGTTTTGATGATATGATCAATGACAAAATAATGGAACTCTTCAATTCTTATAAGCATGTAGTTCTTGCTTATAAGCATGTAGCAATAAGCATTCTTATAAGCAGGAGAACGTCTGTGCTTACATCTCGGCAATTGAAGGTGGGCCTTTTGCCCGGTCGGATAACGCCTTAATATAAGACGCAAAATCATGGTATCAAAACCAATCCTCCCGGCACGCTTTATTGACGACCCGGATAAACGAACACGCACACTCGTTCTCGCCTTCCTTAACAGATGACGTCAGTACCGACTTCATCCATTTCTGTCTCAGTCCACGAGGTGCGGCAGCAAAGCCCACATTAAGTGGCACACGATGCAGAAATTCACAACACGGGGTAAATTCCAAACGCTTGCAACATTGTTAATCAGCTTCCGGCTGACTCTCTGGGTAGTGGGTGTAATGTAGCAGCATGAGAAAGACTTCGTGCATTATACGTCTCGGCAATTGAAGGCTGGACAAGTGGGTACATTTTCCCCGGTCGGATAAAGCCTTATCGCGCGGAATGCATGGGATCAAAACACGTTTCCAACACACTCGCCTTCTTTCAAAAAATAAACAAATGAGTCATTTATTTTTCTTGTTCCTTGTCCGATTTAAGCGATTTTTCTTTAGAAAAATTATTTAAAAGTTTTCACAGCTATATTTACATAAAGGCAACAGTGTAACGCAAGATTTAGCAGAAATCTCATATCGTTAACTTATTTTGAAAGTACCTGTATTGGAGCTGGTGAGGTTAATTATCTGCAGATAATCAACTTATCAGTTTCGTGTGACAGTAGAAATTCAGAAGGAAATTAAATGGCTTTCGCAGAGTCGGTAAAATTCATTAACAAATTTTAGCTGCTAAACTGAACTTGTTCAAATGGAGTAATTATCATTAACATTTACGCTGCTTTAATTAAAGTCATTAGGCCGTTCCTTGACTTAATCTTTTAAGTCATATTATGTTCTCTTTAGGGTGGATTATTTCCTCGAGTAATTTAATCATCTTGGTCGCATTGGCTTTCACCTCAGTTATGATCTTTTAAATTTATTATTTAAAACAAATCCTGCACATGGCTAATTTTTTAAGGATAGCAATGCAGGATGTTTCGTAGAATTTTATGCACAGTGCTCACAGGTCTGTCGAATGTTCGGGCAATTCCCCGTGCACTGTACGGTTTCACACCACCGTTCGACTCCTCCTGCACTGCTGTGGCCACTTCTTCAACCACCGTCGAATGAATTCTTTTCCTCCCTCTACCAGGTTGCACAGCAAAAGAACCTGTCTTTTCGAATTTCTGAATCATTTTTAACCGAACCTTTTTAACAGACAGCACAGTCATCGGACCAACGCCTTTTTTCATACCATTGAGTGTCGCGCATGACAGGTATTTTAATTTACATATTCTGAAGCTTACAGAGCCATCAGTTGCTAAATTTTGGAACTAATTTTTTTTTCTTATGTTATGGATATTTATGGCCGTACTTTTCCTCCGGTCTTCAATAATATTCCGTTCAAATTTGACGTCATTCTGATCAGTGGTTCTTTTTTTATAGCGTTTTGAAACTTTATATTTTAATTATAATATCCCTGTATATAAACATATAATTTTAAGAAAATTGATGAAATCTTTCAAAAATGTTCCACACAAACTTATTAAATCGAACTTTTTAACAAAATAAACAGCATACTTTAATACCGAGAATAAACTGAAATATTGTACGTATACCCTAAAATAAAACCAGCGAACAGTCGTTCCATTGGAATGAAGTAGCCGCTAAGGCGGGAAAATCTTTAAAGAGTATTTAATTATCTACAGAGTAAGAATTTACTCTTTGCCAAAGACTATAGACTCTTTCAAAAAAAATATTTTAAAAACATCACTTTTTACGCATACAAAATATATTATTATTTTCTAGCTTGGGTTATTTAATCAGTCACTATTTAATCCGTCAAGCACAATGCTGGGCCGCAGTAGGCATTCACACTGGTAAGCGACGATGGGCACTGAAGGGAAATATCTGTTATCCTGTCTTTGCAATGAGCATGTGAACAACACTTAAAAGTGTTTAATGTTGTATCAAAAATAAACATGATTTAAGTTAACAAGCACTTAAGATCGTATCAATATCAATTCGATGGTGTCAAAAATAAACATGCTTTATTTCAAGTTAACAAGTACTATTTAAGATCATTTGACAATTCATTTGATGGTGTCAAAAATAAATATGTTTTATTTTAAGTTAACAACTACTTAAGGTGATTTCGTTACTAATTTGATGTCATCCAAAATAAAATGATTTTCCACTCATTTGTTAAAGCAATATTAATTTCAATATTTATTAAATTTGCGCCGTCTATCCATCCACACTTCAAATTTTAAAAGGGATTTTATACTGCGCACGTGTTGTTTCAGCGGATTATGCAGGCAATGAATAATTTATTTTCTCGAATGAATAAATAAAAGTTCACTGGATGCTTTTCTTCGCTTAAGGGTGAGGGGATCTTCTCTCTCAGACAAGATGCATCCCAGGGTAAAACTGAATATCGTTGATGGGAAAATTTTTATAGCGTAAAACGTGAGCGGGATTATGACCAAGAAGTTCGAATATAAATTAAGCAGAAAATCCCCTTTAGGTAAGTCCTAGTCAAGATGGAACTCTTTAAGATATGTTTGCGGTTGAAAGTTAGTGGGTTTTGATAATATATAGAAATTTTATCATATTGCTGTGTCATTCTTTCCATTATCTTCTCTGATTGGCATGTGGATATGCAACTGAGCGAATGTTTCTTTTTGGAATATTCATTCTCCTTTTAACAGAAAGATGTACTTGATGTTGGTTTAATTTTTTTTTTAAAAGTTGAATTCCTTCAGATAAAGTAATACGCAAATGAAATAAGTTGATGCCTCAGTATCTTGCTCAGCCTTTATTCTGTCATGAGCCATGCTCGAGAAAAAAAAGACTTTCTTGTCGAAAACATCCAGTGCATTCTTGGTATACACGATCCGGGTATAGTAGAGGTCCCGGTACTGCGATCGGTTTCAAAGTTGAGAGGAAGGATCAAACTACCCTGCCTCGCTTGACTTCTGGACATTTAAAGACAGTCAGATTTTCTGATGGAACTAAAACTTTACCAATTTGCATCAAGTGTTAATATCTATGAGGCCACTGCACAACATCTGCTTAGTTGTGCTGACTTGGTGCACGAAGATCTGCTGAGGAGTCCTACTTAGGTGTTAAAGATCACGAAACTTTGATCTGATCCAGGTCAGAGAGATTAGGAAGAAGAAGTAGTTGAACCCGCTAAGTGGAACATGGTTAAAGGAATATCCCTCTAGTTGTAATTAATTTTCAATGTATAATTAGTCAATTTGATCCCGGATAATGGAATATACAGCTTATTAGAATAACTTTTCGTGGCAAATAGATTATTTCATTAAGAAGGTTATAACGAAATTTAAAACGCAACACTTTGTCTCTATTGGGTGAAATTTATATACAAAAGCAAACAAAATTTGAAAATGCATGCATTTGCTGATTTCTCCTTCGTTTATTTAACTGCAAGAAATACCTCAATAGGACATTTTGCCGTCTTTACATAATTGTATTTTGTTTGGTATCTTCGACACCAATTTGCACATCGCATGCTTTAATTTACATTTATATCCCCCCAAAGAAATCCTTAACAAGTTTATTTTTCAGTTATGTAAGCAAACACAAACATTGCCATTTACACAAACACGTACTTGATAAGTAATTTTTTACACAAACGAATTTCTTCTTTGGGTATATAAGCAAGCATGAATCTTTCTTTTTTATGGAAATACCTAGTTAAAAATTAATATTTGAATGCATGCATGCTGAGCATGCAAAATTTGAAACATATTTTTAATTAGCATTAACAACGGAATCATGAAATTTCTAATACATTATAACCGTTTCTATAATCAGCTATACAAATGTACAAATACATAACCAATATTTCCCAGAATGTACAAGGTTTTACAACAAAAACAATTTTTATTGCTCTTAAAGCTTTTGAGTTGTTTCAAAATAATATTAAGGGGACTATTAAATAACGTCCTTTTTCACATAAATTTCAAAGAAATAAATTCTCAACAAGTTTTTATTTACAAACGAGCTATGCCTAGACATAGGGTTCATATTTCTTGCATTTTAAGCAATAATTTTATAAGTAATATTTTTTTTTCTTTCATGATGTCAACCCTTCCCCTTTCCTCCCGTCTACCCTCCTTGAAGGACAATATTCAAAATGTCCTGAAAGGAAGGTCCTTTTAGGTGCTCACGAGCGTTGCACTATGCAGTAAGAATTTCATAGATATCAATTTTTGTCTTAAGAGAGATACCTGAAAAGAACGTATTGGCCTCCTATCTCCCATACGTTACGAATTTTGGACAATGTTGTCCAATCCAACAATGTTAAAACCTACCTCACGTACTTGTCAAATTTCGTGATCTCTCACTTACAAGCGTTTTAAGAGACCGATTTAAAATCGCGTATAACTGAAAGGGTCTTATTGCCTAATTCTTCATCTAAATTGTGAGAAACAAAAAATTTGAAAAAAAAATATGCTTAATAATAATTTTTTCAGTTAAAAGAAGTAATATTATATTTTAAAATATTTAATTATGCAATTTACTTTATTTATTAATTCAAAAATAGAATGAACGTATAATTTCATTTTACATAGAAACTTTAATTGTACTAACATTCTTTTATCAGAATGTCATCAATACTGCAGTTTATTTTTGTTTAAGCCGCGTTTGTCATACAATCACTTTTAAGTCATTAAAATATGTTATTGTAGTTGAAGTTAAGTCATACAATCTCTTCTAAGTCATTAAAATATGTTATTGTATGTGAAGTTAAGCCATAATTTTACAGATATTGTTCCAAATTTTCTAGAGCTTCTAAAGCAGTAGCATAAGATGGGACAGAAAGATCAGTTGCAACATTTTCATCTTATTTATCAGCATATTCACCCTTAACTTAACAAAGACAGTTTCAATGTCTTATTTTACTTAATACTGTAATCAAAATTCCCAACATTTGCGTTTTTTAAACACCGTGTCTTAGAGGAAGACGGAGAAAAGTACATCCGTATGACATGATTTGAGAATTGCTCTGTTTATATTTGCGTAAAACTCAGCTAGAGAATTCAAAGTGGCGCTTCTAAGTGAGAGACCGGTATCATTATTTTCATATTCCTCATTACTGGAGACCTTTCAAAATCGCGTGCTAAAGAGAGACGCGTATAACTGAGAGGCGCATAAGTGAGAAGTCATTGTCTTAGGTTCAGCAGTTTTGACTATATTTGATATACGAAATAAAATATCATGTACGAAAAAACATTACTTCCCTTAATATGTTCAGTTGAATGTTATCTGGATTAATGCTACATCATCTCCTTATAACCGAAATTACCATTGCGATAAATTTCAAAATCGAAGTGACTCAGCACACTTTTAGCAGAAATCTTTTCGCAATCATTTCAAATTACTACTCAATTTCGAAATCGAGTGTGTATGTGTGTCGATAAATAAGTTAGTTTCGGAAATTGAACGTAATCGAAATTTTGTATCTTTTTGAATTGTAGAAACAAACTGTATCCAGGTAAATAATTTCGATTGAACAATCCTTACATTAAGTATTCATTAATTCATTAATTCAATATTCTTTTTGAATTGTAGAAACAAACTGTATCCAGGTAAATAATTTCGATTGAATAATCCTTACATTAAGTCTTCATTAATTCATCATAAAGCTTTGTGCAATAAACTTTAAGTCAGTCGTTATGTGAAAAAAGGTCCATTATTTTTAACTATTTGAGCGTATGAAGCTTATCTCACGTGCTTTCTTAATTAGAAACGAAAATGCTTTCATGAATAATGTATGACAAATAAATAAATGAACGTGCTGTGTAACTAGACTTTAATAGCGTAGCATTTTGTAATTAGGAGACTGTTTAATTTCTTTATGTACTTTTTCTTATTGTTACATCATTAAACAGAATGCAATAGATCCTTAAAAAATTTTATAACGAAAATGTTAAAGGTTTTTCTGTACTACCTGTATTTAAATTCATGGAGTAATGTGGATAAAAATGTGTTTTTTAAAATTTAAATTACACTATTTAAATATTTGAGCATTTTTTGCACCAAAAACTTCAAAAGATTTCTTTAACCCATTAGTATCATTAGTGTATAGGTAAGCTCAATTTTCCTTGTCACTATCACCGGAGCGTATATATACGCTCAAATTTCCTGGTCACTGTCACCAGAGCAGTATGCATACGCTTAACTTTGTTGGTCCGATACCGTACTGATACCGATGAAATTTGGTGATAAAGGACTGCTTTTCATATTCCCTTATGATACAAATGCGTTAATCCTATTTGATTTAATCTTTTAAAAATGAATTTAAAAGTATATCTCGTCAAATAGAGCTATTGGATTTTTCAAGTCGAAGTAAAAACATACAGAAGAGTTTAAATATAAGTGGCAAATATAGTAAAGATCTGAGTCACTAGAAAATTAGAAACAACCCATGGAAATTGTTTTGATGAAATTATGCAAAAATTCTCAATATTTTATTAAAAAAAAAAAAAAAAAAAACTGTAAGCTTTCTTCCCTATATTAACAAGAATTTTATTACAGATTGCAAAAATTACTCACTTTATCATAGATCGTGTATAGTCTCAGATTGCGAAGTCAGTCCTTGCGAAGTCGCCTTAACCCTTTATCTACTGACGTTACTCAGAAGTACTATAAAAATGAAATTGCCTTAAAAAAAATTCCATTGATTCATTGTAATCATTTCTTTGAAAAATGACTATCAAATACTTCATTTAATCAGAAAATATCTCGACAGCATGCTCTATTAAAGTAAGATTGTTTAAAATGGGCCGCTTTCCGCTCACTTTCTAATCACGTCGAGCGAGGAAAAGAAAAAAAAAATTGAGCATTAGGGCATTTTCAAACATCAGTTTTACGATTAAAGAGCTGGATTTCCCAAAAGTATGTTAATCAAAGTATTACTTGACTTCTTCAATTTTGTTTGTGCTATACTCTTTAAAAAAAAAAAACCTTGTTAATTGCTTATGAAACAGAGATCAAACGTACACAGCTAGTGTTTATTATTATATTTTTAAATTTTCTTTTTCATTACATTAATAAGTCTTAATCATTTATTGTCTAACTAAAAAAGAAAGAAAGAAACAGCTTCAAGTCGATATTCTTGGCAGTTCTCAATACGGTAGATAAAGGGTTAATGTGTAAAAACACTTTAAGGATTAAGATTGTACTAAAAATACATTTAATATAGAATTGTCGATTAAAAAAAACAGCATACAATGAAAATACAATCTGTTGAATTAACCATTAGAATTACTTTAACAAAGTCATAATAGGAGTTCTTTAAGTTTAAAAGGCTAAAAATTATAATACATTTAAATTTTCTTTGGAATAAGTTTTGTTTAAATAATTTTGCCTTTGAATAATCATTAAATTAGTAACTTGATAAAGTGAAAATAGTTAGCCAATAATCTTAGAACCGTTAATAAAAAACAAATCGTGATTTAAATCAATTTTCAATATAAGTACACAATTTCAATGAAAATCACTTTTGAAATGCTTCCAGTTTACTTGAATTTCTTAAAAAAAAGCACATACCATAAAAACCAATGACAGTGTAAAGTATAAACTTCCGTAATTTGCTTCGACATTACAATAACGAGTTACTTGTGCGTTTTTATGCGTCTGGTATAAAATGCATACCAGGAAACTTCATTAATAACACAGTAAAGATGATTTTTTGATAATTTCTGTTGGGCACCCAGAGAGTTTTTATATAGTAATATATTATGAGATATTCTAGACATTCTAACTTTTAAAAACTAATATGAAAAAGTTTTCATCTAGTATCTGATAATAAATATGGAAAATGAGACATAAAATTGGACTTGTCTCCGTGCGAACACAAAAGATAAATGTCAATGTTTTAAGTGTCTTGGTGCCTCTAGACTCATATAATTAATGTAGTCTTCTTAAATCTGAAAAAAAAACTGAGATAGAAAAAACTCACTGAATATTAAACCGAAATATTAAAGTTCGCCAGTTTTTGAGTTGGTTTCATAAAAAATAGAATACAGATTATGTAAAATTCTAATTCGTTGAAAATCTAATTTCTTCATTTTCAAGACGCAGAATAATAAAATTAAAAAATAAATTATTTTTGAAAATCATATATCATAGGGTGTGCAAAGCAACACTGACCTAAGCTTTTTTTACTTAATTACTGTTCATAGACTTATACAATTAATCCCAAAGTTACGTTGAAAAAAAGGTACAGAATTTTATGGTATCTATCAGAATTTTCCAGAAATTAATTATAAATAAATACAAAATTATAAATGTTTATACGAAACCCGTACAAAAATTTCCCGGTTACTAAAATGGGCCCCCATACATTAGTTGAGTGTTGGACAAAATTTCAGCATTTTATCCTGGAAAGTGTCGGAGATATCAAAATACTGACTTAAATCATTTTTCACTGACTCTCGAGGGGAAGGAATTATGTCGCGTTTCAGGGGTCACACACAGCAATGGAAAAAGGTGATTGCATAAATGCATGATACTTTTGCTGTTATTGGTATTGTATAACCTCTCACCAACTTTTTTGGAGCATATATTTCCTAGGTATTTTTATGATGAAATGCTGAATCTTTGTACACCACCTAATTAATGTACGGGGCGCATTCTACTAATTGGAATTTTTTTGTTCTAGGGTCGTATAAAAATTTATGTATTGTACTTAATTAATCTCCAGAAAATTTTAATAGGCACAAGGAAATTCTGTGCCTTCTTTTCTTTTTTCGTAACTTTATAATTTCGAGGAATAAAAGCCTAGGCCAGTATTTTTAGGACACCATATTTATTTATTTATTTATTTATTTAGGTTTGCATGCTCATAATAAAAGAAAAATGATTAGTCTCTCTTCAATAAATAATCTAATAGTTGGTAATTGTATAATTGGTATAATGGTGAAAAAAGTCTTTTTGATTTACATTCACTCATATACATGCATGTTTATAAGAAATTTAAACAGTTATTGAAGAGATTATTCTCGCCCCTGGGCTCCACTACCAGAAAATAAGTCATTACGTCCAAAAAGTGCAAAAGTTCTTTCTGTGTTCTGCTGCTTTATCTAATTGTCAGACTTTGTCGCCTATAGTTTATTCAGGTTAAGAAAAAAAGTTATAATATTCTTAAATAGAATATAGAAAGTTCATGAAACTATTAGTAAAAAGTCAGATTACACAAATCATACACACAATCATACACACATCACACAAATACAAAAATTTTAAAACAACAGATTACTAACTGCAATTTTTAATCTTAGGATGCGATTATTTCTCACACATTCATTGATACGATATTAAAAAAAGTTCAACCCGACGAAAGCTTACTCTTATTTCAATTTACTATATTAAATAAAAATATAGTTTAAAAAACCAAAAAACACGCTTTAGTGATAAATTGAACTAACTAAAAGGCGAAAAATAATTCTTAATATAGAAATAAATTAATGAACGAAAAATAGTATTATTGTGAAAAAAGCGTGGGACGCTTTGTGCTATTTTTTATGTATCATTTTTGTACTAACAGTACCGATCGAATATTCTCAAGAACTGATATAGGAGCACCCCACGCTTTTTTCACAATAATATTCTTTTTCGTTCATTCATTTATTTCTATATTAAGAATTATTTTTCGCTTTTTAGTTAGTTCAATTTATCACTAAAGCGTGTTTTTTGGTTTTTAAACTATATTTTTATTTTTCACTTTTTAGTTCGATTTGCTATAAAAGCGTGTTTTTTAGTTTTTGTTAAACTGTATGTATTTAAAATTTCTTTTTAATTTTCGATATCTCTCATAAGACACTAAGGAACACTAAGTTGGAAAGTACAAACTGTGAGATAATTTATTTTCACTGAGCACCAGTGGCGTAGCCAGGATTTTATTTCGGGGTGGGCTCGGTATCAAATTTAAAGCTAAAATTCAATTGTAAGATAACTATCCAATTGTAAGCTAAGTAAAGGATCCCATTTCGGGGGAGGAGCAGCCCCCTGAGCGCGCCCCTCTTTGTACGCCCCTGCTGTGCACCAAAGTATTAATCAACCTGAAGTTAAATGCTACCTTCCTCACTAAAAAGGAAAAAAAGGTCTCTAATCAACAAATAAAAGCGTGTTAAAAAGAATGGCCTTAACATGTTCTTATACTGAACTCTTCCATAAAAAGATGGATCACGATATTTTGTAAAAAAAGAAATATTGCCGTGCCCAGGATTCGAACCTGAGTTATTGCGGACACAACGTAATGTACTAACCATTATACGATCCCAGCCACAGTAAAAAGGGTTTTCTTAAGATTGTAATCTCTGGAAGGATAAGAAATGAAATTATTTAAACCTGGCGATCCTGATCGGGATAATGAGATAAACTTATAAAATTATTGTATTGTCACCGGTTCTTCATAAATGTAAAAAGTTCAAATTCAATCTGGCCGTTTAAAGTGCGCCAAATTTGAGTTCAAAGGAGTCGATTACAAACATACAAACATACATTCAGGTGAAGCTAATAAATAAATAAAAGCGTGTTGAAATCAGGATAATGGGATAATTCAAATTATTGTATTGTCATCGATCCTTGATATATCTACAAAGTTTAGATTAAATCTGACCGTTTAAAGTGGGTCAAAATCGAGTTCAAAGGAGTAGGATACAAACATACATACAGGTGAAGCTAATAAAAGCGTGTGAAAATCGGGGCTAGGGAGTTTGAGATAGCATTGAAATATAATTTTCAGTAACAAAAAATAACTTCAACACAATATTCATGAAGATTAATTATAAAAATTAAGACTGAAGGAAAAACATGCAGTTTTTTAGAAACTTGTTGAGTTTCCATCATCAATATTAAGTGCTAATTTTATTCAGTCAACTATGCCAATCTTCTATAAAACTGGATCATAAGTAGAGAGGAAATTTATATAAGTAACTCATGCAAATTATAAATATGTAATTAAGTAAATCCTTTTATTTATACAACATTTTATGTTGCCTTTCAAAAGTGATATATATATATGATTTTTATTAATTTCATTCATCCTTTCATTATTTAGTATCACTTTTGAAAAAAAGTTTTTTGTAAATACATTTCAATAAAAACTTAGTTATGAAATATATACAAAATAATAATTTTGAATTTAAAAAAATTACTATCAAAATGTCTATAAATTTCTTTTAGAGCTGTCAGAATATACTTTTTTGAAACTATCATTAAATATGTATTTAAAAATAATGCTTATAAAGTTTCTAACATGAATCTGATTAATAAAAATACAGATGAGCAAAAAGAGAGACAATTCTGAAAGTACACAACAAGTAAATAATTCTTTTTTAACATTTATATTTAAGAACATGCTTAATCATAACTTAATCTCAAAGTAAAAATGTACATTTTAGCATCAACAATGCCAAAGCAAACGGACAATCAAAATCTCTAAAGGAATTTTCAAAGGATAAGCAGAGCATCACTAATGATCAAGTTATAAATACCTGCAATTTAACCTTGCACTCTCAAAACTCAACATACACTACAACAGAAAAATCAGTCAACTACTGAACTCTTCTGCAATCCCGCTAGATGATAAATATAATACTTCCTGGATACATGTATATATTTTTTTGTTTTTTAATATTCATATATTTTTTTTTCCTCCCGGATTTTGGTTGGAATCCACTAAAAACTCTCTACGACCGGACAAGAGTCCCAGAACTACACCGTACCCCCTCTCTAATTTATTTCGATCGGGATTTTCAGGACAAAACTAGGAAATAGATACCGTGGCACTCGGCGCGCAGATCGCAGTGCGCAGGAGGGAGATCTCCATTCCGGGAAAAGGAGGATTTGGAGAGCCTGTGTAGGAAAAGCGGAGTAAAGGGTGTGTGGAGATTTATAGTGTAGTCGAGGGAGGTGAGGGGGCGGATTGATTCCAGATTAAGCTTGGCTACTGGTCGTGGATTAAGACCCAAATAATGCTTTGCCTGATTAAAAGTTACAGGCAGGGGGGGGGGGGGATGTTGGTCTTCATTATGTTTCTCTTTCGTTTCTCCTCGTATTTCTTGATTAACATCGACACAGGAGCTAAACAATACGTGTGTTGACATTTCAGAAATATTTATCTGGTAATGGAAATGCATTGGACACGTTTCCAATAGATCGCCGTGTGATGCCAACATCACATATTGGTTTTTCGGCGCTTGTGTATAACTCCTGTCTTGTATTTTGCGCGGTGCATGTTACATACAGCCCCCCCCCCCCCCCACATCTGCTCAAAGCATTTCTGTGCTTGTGGTTTTCGACCGCAGTTTTACTCATTTTATTTCTATACGTTAAAAAAGAATTTCATTTTTGCAGCTGCTAACTTTTAGGGGAGGCTGTTATTTTTGCTTGTTCAACAGTCTCTCACCGAAGTCTGTTGGCGATTTTCTTAACCGTTTTGATAACCTTTTTAAATTTCTGCGCCAAATTTTTCGGGTTTGTTAAAATAATCTACTAATTTATTTTCAACCGCTCCGGATGTGTGCGCCTGTCTTAGTGATTTTTGGCGTATTTTTTTTTTAGCTCTCCATCGTCACGTTTGCAAGCTAAAAGTTTGTAGAGCTTCGCTCCTAAAAAAGATCCCTTCAGCTCCGGATTTAGCAACTTGTAGGCTGCAAAATTTTGCCATTCTTCCCCACCCCCTTGCAATCAAAGAACTTAGTAAGATTCCGCCTTTTCTTCAATAAAAGTTCGAAATTACTTAGAGGAATGATATCTGAGTTGTTTGTGTGTGTGCCTTTTTAACACGACACTATGAAAATGTATCTTTGATCCTGAACATTAATGGCTTCCTGTTATTGAACATTTTGTTACTCCTTTTGCCTATCTCTTTTACGGCTCGAGAAATCACATATAACCTACACCACACACTGATTCTCAACCGATGTCTGGATTGCGCTAGAAATATTACCAATATTGGAGCACCAATACCACGCATTATTTCGGCAATACTAGCTGATAATACCTGCCCGATGCTAGTTTTACAGTTGAGATGTCTGACACGCGCCCCCAATATTAATCAGTCGGTCAAAGTAAGGGAGGATTTAGGGTGCCTGTGTAAATGGGAAGCGGACTAACGGGTGAGATTCATAGCGTAGTCGAGGAGGAGGTGGCGGATATATTTCAGATTAAAGACTGGCTATTGGTCAAGGTTTAGACCCAATGTGTTGTGTTGTGGCAAGCCTACGATTCGGGGCCATCGAGATTCTACCGAACCTGCTTGTACACTCCGATGAGACATCCAAAAAGGCCTACGGATGCTCACTCATTGGTTGCAGCATTTAGATTCGTCATCTACCGGCCGAATCTAACCAATGAGAAAACGCCCGTAGGCCTCTTTCAGAGTGCACAAGCAGGCCCTGTAGAATCACGATGTGCCCGGGGAATCCACATATGGGGGGGGGAAGGTTTGGTCGGATGCCTTTTAAGATGCTCTAACTCGAGTTACGTCGAGAAAACCGACCAAAATTCCAAACCGAGATCGAGTGTTGCGCGGTAGGCCCGAACGCGGAACCTTTACATTTCAGCTGTCTACCATATTCACTGTCTTATCCACTCAGCCATGGTGGGGGTCTTGGTTTAAACCTAAGTAATGTTTTGCCGGACTAAAAGTTACAGGCGGGAGAATGGGATATCAGTCTTCATTATGTCTGTCTCGCTCCTCCTCGTATTTCGTGATTAATTTTGACCCACGAGCTAAACAGTATTGGTGCCGATACCTCAGAAATATTAGATTGTAACGAAAATTTCCCGCCACCGCAAAAATCTTCAGCACACATTTCGCTTTGGCGTATTTGCTCATATTTTGTCAAACGAAAGAAAGATACTTACTTCAAATCTTGTGTTGTGAAATCTGTAAAAAAAAATATAGTTATCATTAAGTACATCGTGCCCTTAATGAAACTATCACTCTAGCGGTTTAGAACCATCATTTACTTCCAGTTTTGTTGCGAAAAGTCAGCTAAAGAATATCAACGAATTATATGTACAGCTATAAGTACTATTGCTGTATCATGTGACACTCTGCAGGTTTGCTACCGAAAGTTCAGAAACAAGGACTATGACATTCAAGAAGCAGAGAGCTCTGGCTGGTCTATTGATGTGGATGAGACCAGCCTGCGAGAACTTGTGGAAGATCAGTAATTAACCACTGATCAGCAATTAACCACTGATCGGCAATTAACCACTGATAACCAGTTCTAACTCTTTAGATAACTCGTCAGTTATCTAAGGAGTTAGAACTTAGTTTTTCAAGCAGATTTGGCGGAAAACTTTCGTTACAACCTGATATTTATCAGATAATGGAAATGCATTGGAAACTTTTCCCGTAGCGCACCGATTCTTAACCAATGTTTGGAATGCGCTTGAAATTTTGCCAATATTGGAGCATCTATGTCATCCAGTATTTCAACAACACTGACTGACAATACATGTCCGTTGTTAGTTTTACAGTTGAAACATTTGACACGCATCCCCAATATTGGTCAAATCGCCGTTCAAAGGAGGATTAAAAGTGCTTGTGTAAACGGGAAGAGGAGTAAAGTGTGAGATTTATAGCGAAATGGAGATGGAGGGGACAGATTGATTTGAGATTAAAGCTGGCTACCGGTTGGTTAAGATTTGGACCCAATGTGTTGTGTTGTGTCAAACCTACATGAAGGGAATCTGCCACGAGGGGGTGAGTGGCTTGGTTGCAGTATTTTTTAAGGGTTTCTTCTACTTAAAAATTAACTAATTCTCATACATTTCTTTTTTGGGGGGGCGGAGGCTTGATATGATTAGAAAATGATCAGAAATCTATCCATTTAAAACAATCTTTCTCACAGAAGAACATGAAGTCATAGGGTAATCTAATTAAATGAATATTTCATAGTGTTTTTCAAAGAAATGGTTGCAATGAATCAATGATTTAAAGAAAAAAAGAAAAACCCTATTTTTACGAACTTACCGTAAATAACAACGGCATTATCTCAAACAGTAAAATTCGACATTTTATACATTATAACCCTTCATGTACTGACAGCACTTAGTATCGTCAGTAGATAAAGGTTTAAAATGTCTAAAGTTTCGAATTTTTCTGTTTTTTCTTGCTATTCTAAAAGCTTGCGTCTCCTAATTCAGCTTGTAGAAATGACAGAAAATGTCCTATTTGTACTTTCTTGGTGAATATTGACTCCAAATGTAGGTCTCTAGCTTTTTTCTGCATGGGACGTACCCTTAGAAACATAATGTTGATGCGTATACCCGTGTTTGGACAAACTTTAAGCGGTGATAGTACATATTAAATCAACCAGCATTCATCCAAGAATGCACGTTCAGAGTTAAAACACAAAAACGGTGGAAGTCGCTGAAGATGATGCTTCTATACGAGACCAACACCCACCAAGAGCGATTAAGCTAAGAAACAAGCTTAATGACATGTGATAAAGTGTACAAAACAGCGACCAGCAACGGCTTTACACGCGATATGTAAGGGGAAAAAAAAGAGAAAAGAATTAGTGAACAGTCATAAGCACATCGGCAAATCGCGTGCAGCGGCCGAAAGTTCAGTGTCGAAATCTTCTGCAGATTCAATGGAAGTTTCATGCATAAGAGAACCTTCAGCTGTCTCCATAAAAAGAAATCGAGACATAAAAGATCTGGCGAGCGGGGTGGCTAAGCTATAGGCCCACCCCACCTCGACTAATGCAATCGTTTGTGAAGTTTACGTCCAGATAGTTTCCCACCACTCGTACATAATGGGCTGGTGCACCATCCTGATGGAACTGTATTACCCTCCGAAAGTGTGGAGAATGCCGTTTATCCCTGTTATTCAGCCCTTGTAGAAACGTGAGGCAGTTTTCCTAGTCAAGGCATTGTGGCAGAAGGTGAGGTCCAAAAATGTGGTCGCCGATTATTTTTGCCAAAACACCGATAGAGAAGCGTCGCTGATGCGCATGTGGATTTACACATACTTGTGAATCTGCAAATACATGCAGATTGTAGGTGCAGAAGTATATTCAGAGGCAAGAACCTTTAATTCCTTCTAGCACCTTTGATTTTAAATTCCGACCATCCATTGAGGAAAGTTGTTTGCGTTGGATGCGTACTGTTCATCTTTTATGAAACACCTTGCATGCATAAATTTTTGTTCCCTTTGAAAAATAATTGTAATACCGCTTGGATATTTACCACCAGGTCGAGATGAAATATTTTGTGGTGCTAAATATACCATGACTGCCAAAGATTATGAATGAATAAGAATCTATAGAGAACTGTTTCAATCACAGGCGTAGCCAGAGATTGGCCGATGAGGCTGTAGCCAACTCCGAAATGAGTAAACGTAGGATATGGAGAAAATTGGAATTCTTCATGGATAAATTTGAAAGTTTGCCTTGATATACCCAATACCCATCGTATATTTAAACGTTCTTCTTGAGAAATTTGAGGTTCAGCTATATACCTAAAGGCAATATATTTTTTTTTCTAATGTGTGTTTTTCAAACTGCAAAGTTGACGCGATTTATGAATTTTCACAAATTTTATTTACTTCTTTTATTTAATTCAATATGGGAACACTTTTAGGCAATATAAAAAGAGGCATCCCCCCTCCCAAACAAAGATATGTTATATCGAGCTTTTCTAAGTTTTATTGCGTTCTAGTTTTGAGTTTTCAGTCACCCACGAAAAAAATACCTGTCTAAGCTATTGGTTTCAATGACAGTCAAAATGGAACATGAATATCAATAATCAACGGAGAATGATACGTCGGTATTTGTGGCATAAATACAAGTTGTTCCATATCCTTTTAGCGTATTATATAATCATTTTTATTAGTTCCACAGAGAGGAGCTGCTATGATGAAGACAATTTGCAAAAAGATGTAAAATATGTATTAGCATTTACCACGTCTGAGGAAAAACAGCATTAGTCAAATTTTTAACAACGATTTTCCTCAGCATGATCTTGGTCACCCTAAATATGAATTAACCATAAAGAATATAATTTATTTTCCCTTTATTAAAATTTGACATTTTATGAAAACGACAATTTAATACTTAAGAATATCGGTAGTCGAAAATTTTCATGAAGCTTAAATTAATGCCGTTGGTTGTATTTTAATGAAAACAGTACTACGTACTTCCACATGAGACAAATATAGACAGTAAAGTCTTAAGCCGTCACTTTGTTAAGCAAAAACTTGTCATAAACAAAAAGTATTTCCACTTCTTTTTAATTTGCAGCTTCTTGATTGGACTTATTTATCTAACAGAAAATTTGTTTTCGTTTAAAAATATTGTGATAATTTTTTTGATTTCATTTGTAAATTTTTGTTTATTCATAATATCGTATTGTATAATCAAAGTGCTTTGTTTTGTTTATTCACGGTAGACTCAAGCTGAGCCAGTCTAAGATAAAAACTTGCGTGAAATAAAAACAATTTCTTAAACTAAAAAAAGTTCCTTTTTTATCGAATCTTTAACCCTCCAAATACTATATTACATGAGTTATACATTATTTTATAAACGTCTATATATGTCTTAATATCTATATTTCTACAATCTTCAGCATATGTGATTTTTTTTAAAGTTTGGTTAAATATTGGGAGCAGGTTAATATATGTACCGACAAATCAAACAAATTTAAAGCTGCGCAATTTTCTTTGAAAACTATTTTAAATACCTCGAGTACACTTATAGCTAATTCATTAGGAAATTACCACGTATTTGCGACCAATGATTTAAGTATGCTTTTAACGGATTTTCGTCAGTTCATGCACTGAATATATAATGCATGCAATTATGAATACTTAGTTAATGGGATGACTTAGCGTACGGATAAATACTCTTAATGGAGGTATTTTATCAAGAACATTATGTTATTTTAATGATTAAACCTTAAGAATGGTTATTTGTAATGCTTAATTAAATAAAATAAAGCAGAGATCAAAGATATTTTCACAAACGTCTGAAAAGATATAGAAACAAAATGTTACTTTTAAAATAAATCTTCCCTAATTCTTGATTTTTCATTAAATTTTAGAAATTTTCACCTTTAAAAGCTTTTTTGATAGTAAAAATATTTGTTTAAAATTTTATATTCAAATCGAAAGTAATTAGCTATAATTTTTTTAAAATTCATTTATTTCTTTTTTCCAAGTGATTTCAATTCTGAAAGATAAAGTCTAATGAGTATCCTTAAATTAATCGCCTGGATATTTTGCATGCATATGCAGATATTAAACAAAAAGAATCTTAACCACTTCAAAAATCTTAAAATCTATCAATGACTTTCAGACAAAAACTTTTTCCCAAATCGTACGCAGAATTTACTTTACATCATGTGTATTCTATGTAAAGTTATTTACATATTTGATACTAAATTAAATAACTTAAACTTTTTAACTGAATTTTTTATTGGAATGAATTATTAACTGATTAAACACGAGGTCTCATTTTAAGTTTACTGTATAGATTAAACAAGTTTTGAATATGGGATTAAATTACTTCTCAATGTTTAAAACTTTTTTATAAATCGATATGGAATCAATGAGCTTTGAAAGCACAATAAAAATGCATCCTACAAACTGTTCCATTATTCTTTGTACTTGTAAATAACTCAAAATATATAAGTAGTTTTAATATTTTTAATGTTGATATTCACCACAAAAACTAAATATGTTTCATTTTATGCAATCACAATTATAAATTATTCTCATTAAAACAGGTTAAACTTCGAAGAAATATTTGAACGATGCGATAGAAATGGTAGATCAACATTTTTCTTCACGTGTTTCTCATTGATTACCGAAGAATAAAATGTGTAGAGTTCTAGTTTATATAAAAAAGTGTGATTAAAAGGTATTAATGCATTTAAAAGCAATAATTAAGGAAGAATGCTCATTAAGTCTCAAGAAAATGGGATAAAACCTTTCTAATTACAACTTTTACCACAGATCAATTTTTATAAAATAATTCAGTCATAAAAAGAACACATTCAAATGTCTAATGTTTCCTTTTTTTCTTCAAGTAAATTACTTATTAGATAGTCTTAAAATTTCTATAATGATATAAGTACGCATTATCTTAATTAAGAATTTATTCTTACAAATTCATTTCAAATGTAAAGCATTAAAAGAACAAGATTATTTTCAGCGTCCTGAGTATTTAATGATGAAATGTGTTATGTTAAATATTAATAGAGTGTACTAGTAACAAGAAAGATAAATCATTCCAAATGCATCGATTAGGAAACACTTTTTTAAAAAAGCTTTCAGCGATAATTCTTCTGAAGCATAAATAAAAACGGATATAAAATATTGAATCATTATGCAGCGTATAAGTCTCAAACAGTGAATAAAATATATATATACTAGCTGAATTGGGGATTTTTAAAACAACTAATACGAATGAAAAAATAATTAATTATATATTTATCTGCATATCTCAGCAAATTTTTGCCTTGTGACTAATTTATGTCTTCGCATCCGGATCCCTACTTTACGTTTGCGAAATTGGAAAAATCATTAACAGTAAAAATCGTTAAAAACAAAAATACCAATCGTGCATCTTCGTGACGTACATGCACATAAATCGTTGTTAATACGGTCAAGGATTTGGTCATGCAGCTAAGTTCTGTTTTGAAAAGATCCATATAACTACCCGTGGCAGATGCTTAACTAGTCAGGAAATACGATTATACCTATCGCAAGACTTTCTTTATAATTGCCACGCGCACAGTAAAAATATAAAGAGAGGTTATGATACTGGACATCTAGCTTACAGCCGTAGTTGTTCAATATTTAAGATACCTTTTTAAAGAGCAAAATGACAAATGAACGAAACTATAGATAAAATTACAATTTTGTCTTTTATTAAATTTCTCATATCTTTTTACAATCCTTTCTTATTAATCTAAATATATTTATTTATTGCAATACTAATGTTTGTTTCTTACTCAAAATTCGACTTTCTTCTTTCTCTGTTAAAACAATAGTCTGCAAACTAACTTATAATAATAAATCAGTCACATCACACTGACATTTGAAACTCAAGAAAATTAAAAATTCTGAATCTTCATATAACCGGAACAAGAAATTATTGTTAACAAACTCTTAAACATTAAAAATTATAATATGTAGGAAAAATATATTTTGTAGTAGAGTCCTCTGGGAACAATAGTATCTCTAAGCCATGAAGGCGAGCTGCTCTCAAGAGGTTATATCCTGCTACATCCTATTCCGTATTAACCAACTAGCTCAAAATAATCAGATTTTTTGTGGCTTTATTATTTTCTAACAATAAAGTAAATAGTACTTCTTTTTACTAGTGACAGTTCATTAAAATTATTTATAGTATGTGTTTATGGTGATTTTGGGATTTTTATACAAAAATCAGTTATTTTTAGAAATATAAATGATATTCCATAATATTCTTCTCTACTCAACTTTTAAGTCATTTGTGTCCAGACTGTTTGCATGACTTTCTCCAATCTTTGCTCATGCCAGATAAATTTCTGGCATCATGAAGAAGTGATAAGGCATGAAGAAGTGATAATTTTGTTATTTTTGCAAATATATATAAAAAATGAAAGTTTTACAGCTCAGTTGGTCGTGTTAAAGTATTTTGTGGAATTGAGATTTAACACTCGCATATTAAGGCAAGGGAAAATTAAATTACGTTTAAAAATTTTTGCGAATGACAATGGAAATCCTTAAACTTGAGCAATTCAGAAAAGGGAAGAGAGGCAAAAATGGATTAATATCCTTAATTCGTACCCGAAACCTCAGCCAAACTAGCGAACGTTCTGAGTAGGAGCAAAACATCTCCTGTCATCACGATTAACCCTTTGAGGCGCAACCCTTTGCCAATGCTGAGAAAAGGGCAGCCTTTGCCATCGCTCGACTTAACTACCAGCAAGATGACGGACGAACGAAACGTCAACGGACGGCAACGGCTGCTCTTTTCTCAGCATTGGGCAATCTGTCCAGCTATTCTCGCATTCTTCCATTTTTCGGCAGATGTCAGTGCTCTTAAAAATAATCGTGACCAATTTTTTACTTGAAATGACGTGCTAAAAAGGCAAAGGATTCTCGTGTAGCTATGTCACCCGCAACTATTTTTATAGAAATCAAATCTATTCTTCGTGACTGGCAACAGTCAAAACGTCAGAGTTGGGTGTTCCCAGAGCGGGATAACAGCGCGTTAAAGGGTTAAAGGCTGACCTAACCTTCTAGATGTAAGAAATTGAGTTGGAGCAGTTAGGTAAAGGCAGTCGAATCCGTTTAATGGAATAGCCAATTTTCCACGATAATGCATTCCAATAAGTGGTATGTTCCATAATCCAGTATCATATTGACTAATTATTACGGTTTAGTGCATTGTAAATTTATTATAGTAAGCCGGATAGTCCATTTAACCGATATTCCTTTAAGCAGGTTAGAATGATTAATTATTTTCACTGTTTTCGGAATAAAAATGACACGATGGGGAATATTTAATAGAATTTAAAACCAATATAAAAAGACTTTTCTGAGGAAAATCCTTACTTACTGTGGACAATTCTTTCTTACTGTGATGTAAATGTACAAATGATAGATATTATGGTAGCTTATAGATGAAATACACTTGAAGTTTAATCGAGCAGTTTATATTTATTCTCATTTTTTTCCCAACTTACATTTGTATTTAATAAAATCAAGAATAGATTATTCGTAAAAATAATCTGCAAACTTGCGTAGTATCTCTAAGCTAGCGTTGCTTGAATGTAATCCGGTTCCAAACACTGAAATGACTCTCATACTCTCTTGTTGTATTGAAAATACTCCTTTACGCTGTCCAATCCATCTCTTAATATTTCCATGCAGTCTTCGTTCGCTTTCACGGTCATTTGCTCCATGATCATCTCAACTGTTTTCTTCAGACAAACCTAGAAAATAAGCAATATTTTAGGACGTTCTACTGTCTCATTTTACAAAGTTTTATTTTACTCAAAGCTAAATCGCCTTAAACTGTTAATCCTAAAAAAATGATCTTGTTTCATTTCAATAAAATATTTTGAACTCTATCACTAAAATTGATTGGAATAATCACTAAAATATGATGATTTGGGTTTTAAAGAAAAATACAATGTCACGTTCGAGAACTTGAAAAAATAGCCCAAAGAAATCGAGCATCATCATAATTATAACAAACTATAAAATTGGCAATGTAGCTTTTGTATCGAATGTTTAGGTAGAATATTTTTCTTCTCTGATACTGCTTTTACACCCACTGTTGACTTTCTTCAATTTATCCTAAAAATTAAGGACATATTTGTCAATAATATCACTCATATTATGTCTTTCAAGGTTGCTAAGATTAATATGTTCCTCCAAGGTTTCAGATAATTTCCTTTTTAGTTGCTGGAGAACATTCTATCAACAGAAAACAGGGTATTAAAAAATTATAAATAATTTAAACTTTGTAAAATATCGCACATAAAAATGTACTTATCGTATACCAGTATACACACGTACCTTTTTATGTGTGTTATTTTACAAAATTTTAATTATTTTAGCATTGGTTTGTCCTGTGACTCTTGCAGACTTAAAATAAAAAAATTGAAGTTAATTATGTTAATAACGGGTTAATAAATGAGGTTAATGAGGTAATTAGTTAACAGTTAATGAGGGAAATCTAAAAAGTGTTCAAGTAAAATAGTCGCATGTACGTTACTTGTAATAACTGCGTTTTATGTGTCCAATAGCGTTGACATAATATTGACCCCAGTGAAAGCAATATTATCTGTAACTAAAGCGAATGCTCTGAATTTTTTAAGGTATCCCGCAATTATCATTATCAACAGTTATAATGTACTCTGGTCACTTAATACGATACAGTGATTGGAACTACAATGTTCAGTCACTTCTGTGGTGACATTGCGTTTCTTTGAAGTTGCATAGTATGAAGATACAGTAATGAAAGTCAACGCATGTGCATTAGGGGTACATTTTTATCGCATTGCAGTAATGCCGCAGACGCACATAATAACTGTATAGTTATGGCATCAGTTTGCAATAATTTTTTAATGAATAACTAAGCATACCACTGATAAGAAAAATCTTATTTTTGGCAACAGAATTATAGTTGAAGCATATATCTATGTATTTATAATAGTTTGAAATTTTCTGTTTGAAAGATGCATTATTGTTAAGTTGTTGGGGAGACTGAGGCTAGTTGAGTACAGGGTACGCGCAGTCCTCATAATTCACCTGTTTGTGGATAAATTGCGCAACCAGTCACAAAATAACTTTCTTCCTCCTTTCTCCAAATGTCATTGTAGTTTTGTAGCGTTACTCACTTGCAGTGGATATTTACAACGATCCCCCCTTTTTTTGGAATTGGCAAGTATTTTTTTTCTGATTCATTATTTTTTTTTTACTTCCCATTCTCATCTTAATAATTGAGATTTAACTAGTGTAGTTTTTCATAGTGTATCAGTAACTCTATTTACTCCATACGTGATTTATTTCGATTGTTTCAGCTTAGAAGGCTATGTCGCTCATTTTGTAAAAAAAAAGAAATGTATTATGGGGCTAGTAGGCTGATTGAATAAGGCGCAAGTTGGCTTGGTGCGCCAACCAACCCCGTTACATTGTTTCAGAACATTATCTGCTATTTTATCCAGCTATTTTATCTGCTATTTTATCTGCTATTTTATTTATGGATTAAGCAGCAGATTGTACAGTACGTGTTCCGAAATCAAAGACGAAAGGTAAGAAGAAATCTCATCCCACCTATTAAAATGCGGTATACATACCACTTTTTGCTGGATCATTTGTACTGCTAATTAGGAGCTATAAAATATCTATAGTCGAACGATTAGTAAAATCTACTCTGATACAGGCATGCAGATCAATAAACAGCAAAGTACAGCAAAATACAGAGAAAAGTGAGTTCTGAACTTTGGCACATACGAGCTGCGCAACGGAAACACTCAATTTTACATTTGTGATGTAACTCTAATGATGATTTCGAGTCGGACAGAAACCATTCACAGTTAATGCTTCATTCATTATTTTTATGACTGAAAAATTTAATGCTTGCATTGTTAGGGAATAAGTAATTCGTTTGTATACACTTACCGATAAAAATACATTTCTCTTAAATGCGTGTCTTTTAACTGTTCACAAATCATGTGTCAACTTACCCCATTGGTATATGCGACTTGCCCCGCAACGGGTAAGTTGCCACATATTTTTTCTTTTAATTAAGGTTTCCCTTAAATATAAACTGCAATTACAACTACAGAATTCCTGGAACTCAGAGCAAAATATCTGTGCTTTAAAGGTGCAGTTGAATTTTGTTTAAAAAAAAAAAAAGCTAAACTGCGCCTACTTTCCCCAGTCTCTCCTACGCTGTGCACGTCACTCAGTTTTAAACTCATGGTTGAAAAGGTACTCATTGTGACTTTTACAGAAAAATAAATATTTCTTCTGACATGCTGTCATTGAATTTCAAAATTTACTTTGAAAAATGTATTTAAAATGAAATTTATATCCATATAAATTTATTTTTATGACCAAAAAATCATACAACTTGACAAAAAAATTCTCAACATGAATTAAAAATAGTACACCATGTTTAACTTTCATATTGTCACTGGTTATAAATTTATTAAATTTTTTAATTTTTTCATAGGGCGTTTTCTTGATTTTTAAAAATATTTTTCTTTGCCGTGATTTTCGATAAAAGTATAACTAATATATGATATTTTTATGCTCTTTTTTCCACCAAAAGCGATCGAAAATCGTAAAACACGGAATAATTTTTCCTCTGTGTTACTCATTCTCATATCACTCTATAGAAAAAAAAATTGTTTTTCATCACTTGGAATACTGAGTTATAAATGCTTCGCTAATCAAATTTCACAAAGTATACTATGAGAAAAATACCAAAATGCAGAGTAAGTGCCTTCGTCATACCATAAACAAAAGTTACACTGTGGATATTGCTACAGAACTTTCAATATTCTCTATCAAACGCATTCCAGTGCTGTAGAACACAAATCTTTGAAGGATCGATTTCCCAATCTTATTTATGGCTCTTCCTAAAATTTCCAAAAACATATTTAGGAGATTTAGGAAATACCCTTTTGAAAATACTCTGAACAGCGCAGTGATGGACTCTCCGTCTTTCTTAGGAGTTATTAAAAGTTGTTTTCAAAAAATTTGCTGATATATTGCAGGACACGCTGTAAGATTATTTTTTTCTTTTAGAGCGGAATATAGTAAGAATCAATCTAAGAAAACTGTACAATAGAAAATAAAACCTTTTTTTTTATACACCCCGATGGAAGTCTATCGTTAAAAGAAGAAAACTCCCGAACAGCGATAACATTATTGATGAGTTGTCGTAAAGTATCATTAGAAAAAACTAAATTAGATAAGCATGATGAGTATTGGAAAGTTAAACAAAACCAAAATGGAAAGAGGAAAACATATCATAGCAAAACTTCATTAACTTTTTATGCTGACTAATCTAAAATATGATTGGAGTAGCCAGAGTGAGTCCCTCAAATGCCCCGGGCGTACACATATGCTTTTCTTAAATTTGAAATTTTATTACTAGTCGTACAAATAAGCTTATTTCTTACAAATGCAATAACCCAAATTTGGAGAAAGGTTTGCCCAGGACATGCTCATTCATGTGAATGGGGAACGGGCATTTTACTGAAATATCAATTAAAAGATTAAAAAGTTATCGGGAGACTGGAAAGTAACGTCGTTTTTTCGTATGTCAGTATTTCGACTATCCAAATCTACTGAATCTAATAATGCGAAATTTGTCGACTATGCGAGTTTTTTAAGGTAGGTAATGGATTAGACACCATTACTTGCCACCCATAAGTTACAATCCTAACTTATGGGTGGTAGGGGGCCAGAATGTTATTTTCACATATCCCTCAAAGAAAAAGGATATCCATAAAATTCTTGCATTAAAATATAACACTCTCAAATGCCTAAAAATTAATTTCAGAACATTCTTAAATTCGTCTTCCTAAGAGGTTGCACGGCCACCCTCCCCTACTTTTCACATCCTTCTTGAAAGGAAAAAAAAAAAAAAAACTGTAAAATTCCTGCCGTAAAATGTAACAAATATAAGTCACATTCCTAGACTCAGCTTGCAAAAGCTTGTTTAAAAGTTATTTGTTTGAATGTAATGTTAAACAAGAAGGATAAATAGACCGAACGCATCGACTAGTAAGCACTTTCCAGCACATCAACATTTGACGCCAAATTTTGCAATTATTGTCTTAAATCTTGCAAGATTTTGGTGACAATCTTGAAATAAAGATGTATATCACTATTAATGCAATTTTTCGAGACCCTGTAAAAAACCTTAAAAGTTATTTCAATCTTTTAACTGAAGAGTATACTGCTATAAACATTTGTTTTATGCTTGAAGTGAATTAACGTGAAGTAACAGAATTCTTTTGGTTGCTCCTGCAAAAGAACTATAAATCCTACATACACCACTAGGTACTTTTTCATTTTAAAAACACCAGTGTTATTTCTAGCTTGACGTTATTTCTAATTTTCTCAACACACTCGCACTTTAGGGTACTTGTGGAAGTGGCCACTAAACTGAAACCGCCAAGCAAGCGAGATATATCGACAAGATGGCGGTGAAAATGTTAGCAGCCTTATAGAGATTTGCAGTCCTAAAGGAAGTCTGCGATCCTGGCATAATCTCTTATTCATCTAGCAGCCTCAATGGTCGCTGTAATCCACAATTTCCTATTTTAGGATAAGAGAATTCTGTGAGTTGTAAGAGTTTTTAGTTTACATTGACTGGGCAGTGGAATCATCGTAGAATTCTGCTTTAAGAGAAACGATGATTTACAATTCAAGAATATGTATCGATGCGGATATCTCCAGTCAAGAGAGCCTCCCAAGCTCTGATCAAGTTCGGTGCTGCTTCACTTATTGCTCATATGTGGGAACCGAATTAAAACCACAGGCCCACTGCCGGGCTGATTATGTTTATAATACAGTGCAAGACTTCACTTTAGGGGAATAGCTAGTGCACCGAACCATATGGTCGTTAAATAAGAACGTATTTAAAATAATCAGTGGCATCAGGGACTAGAAAATAGTTCCGTTAAAGAAAAGATCCGCTTAATAATAGGTTCGTTTACGGCAGACATTACTGCAATTAGAATGCTAAAAACTTTTGATATGCATAGGCAGCATTCGTAAACGCCAAACGAGTTACACTCGTGCAATGAGTTTCTATCTAAGGCGTTCGTAAAGGAAACTGAGTGCATACAGTTTTTAAACAAGAACATTCGTATACAAAACTGAGTGCGATTAGTTTCAAACGAAATAAACCGATCTCTGCAAAGGTTTCGTCAGTTGTTTAGAAGATACACTTGCAGCAGGTTGTTGTTGCTCTCAAATAGCGTCCGTTGTTATGGAAAAGCATGTTGTTGTGAAAAGTATTTTACGTTTTCTAAAGCTGCAAATATTATTTTTTCGAGGAGGAAATTCATGCGTACGTTAGAAAATGCTACGAAGGTACATAATTTTTCAAAGGTAATCATCTTTCTTGTATTTTTCATTTTAGTAAATTCAAAAATGCATGTTTTAGTGTTGAGATTGAAGTTGATTTAATCCGTTATTAGCGAAATTTGAACTTCTTGCTAAATACTTTTAAAAAAATGAAGTTTAAGTTGAAATTTCTAAATTTTGATTTGTGCACTTCAATTATCTTTTAAAAATCCTGTTGATTTTATATTGAGTATGTACTAATGTCGCGAATTGTAAACAAACACGTCTCCTAGGCGACGAAACTAAATAAACTGAAGTTGTTCGTAAAGTCAAAGGAAACTGATAACCACTGACAGCACTAAACACACGCAGTCCAGTTTTCTTACGAAAACTCGTACAACGAGTTTGTCGTTTACGAATGCAGCCATTGGTTTAAACTCCGTTGGATCTTGTAAATAAACGCATTGAAATGGCAGCACATTGTTTTGATAATTTTTATTTTTATTCTCCCTTTTCTCTATTGTCGAGCACTGTTGTTTGAATAGCATTGCTTACTTTAAAAAAGCCAATTGCCAGATATTGGGCCATTTGATATGATTGCTGCATCATTCCTTGTTTGGCGCATAATTTGCCACTTTTGCAATGTAATTTTTCTCTGCGAAAAGTTATTAATTTGCATTCGGGAAAGAAAAATACTTACTTTTCCTCAAACAATAATACAAAAAATAAATGTTGAAGTTGTACATTGGCATTCATGAACAAAATGCAGAGTTACACTATTTATGCATTCAAGATCATATCAACACAAAAAAAAATTTCTTGACAATACAATGTTAAAAAAAAGAGCATATACAAAGCATGCACTATCGACATTTCTGAAGAAAATTCAATATTTTCTATCAAACACTGCCTTGTGTTGGGACATAAATCTTTCCAGGATCGATTTCCCATTCTTATACTTGAGTCTTCCCGAATTTCTGTGGAAACACTTCCAGGTTATACAGGAAATAGTGCTTCAAAATGCTCCGAACAGCACTGCTGATGCACTACCCGTCGCTCCTAGGAGTATTAAAACATGCTCAATGACGATTTCTCTTGATTTATTACAGAACACTGCAAGATTATTTTTCCAGAAGAGCAAAATCTAGTAAAAGCAATATAAAGAAGCAGTGCGATATAAAAATTGAAAGCTTCCTTTTACGGAACATAGAAAATCTATAGTTATAGAAGAAAAAAACTTCCTCCCGCTAATAAAAAAATAACGTTATTAATGATTTCTCGAAAAAGTGTCACTAGAAAAAACTAAATTGGATAACAGTGTTGAGTACTGGAACGTTCAACAAAACAGAAGAGAGAAAAAAATGTTGTCTTAACTGAAAAGATTACTTTTCCCATCCCTTATTTGTCGTGATGAGAGCACTAACTTGAGTTAAATCATTGAAGAGTAATAAATTGAAAATGTGTAGAGGCTTTAATATAATCGAAATAGAATGAGAAAAATTTACGTAGACAAAGTGACCCTAAATCCATGGATTCCAAACATTGAAGGTAGAGAAAATGCAAATTAATCCCTTGGGTACGGATTTATTTTATGAAATTCTTGCTTTGGGAACAGATATAAGGGCATAGTTGCGTCTTGTACGGTTTTTCTGAAAGATTATCCACCACTATTTTTTTCAATGGTTTAATGTAAAAATAAATCCATAATCTAGAAAGTATTTAGAACAAAAATGGTGGGTAATCTTCCGGGAAAAACCGTACAAGTTGGCAGCTATGTAATAACCAGATCTAGCCACAAAGTGGCTAAATTCGCAACCCTGATTGGAATAAACGTCCTCCGACAACTTTTACAAATCTCTTGCCATAAACAAGAATGCGCATGTTTAATTTTGCCCTGGTTGGAATGACAAAACATACTCGCCATCTATTACTTAGGCAAAACAAGTGCATGACGCAACGCAGTCGTCAAATGTATCCACGGGGTTAAAAAGCTTTCTTTATATAGCAAAGGGAAATCGAAAATGAAATAGTACCAAGTTGCATCAGCACGATGGGACTCCATTCCATTTCCGAAATAACGTGCGTAATTACCTCATCGTCACCTTCAGTCTTTGATGGATTGGACAAGGTGGACCAGTTACTTGGACAGCACATTCAACATGTTTATGGAGCATTGAATTTTTTCTTATGGGAACTCTACAAGGGACTCATCTACGAGACGGAATTTTCTCTGATAAAGGCCTTGTCTTAGAACTTTGTATTGCTGTTGCTATAGCTGTTGGTAATGCACCTGGCACCTTCGAAAGGGGTACGGCAATCATATGTTAGACGCTACCAGGCCTGTAGGGATGTTGATGGTGGCACATTTGCGCACTTTCTGTAATATTATGTAGATTAAGAGCTTTTATATATTTTCCCAGCATTTCCTGTTTTTTAAACTATACTTTTCATTTCCGACCCCACACTGCTATGCAAACAAAAAAAGCTTCTTTCCATGTATTTTACCTGCCCTTAAAATTTGGCTCATTAATTCAGTGACAATCTGTAGAATCGAAAAATAAGTAGTATATTCAACTTTCTTCTTTTTCTTTTAATCAGAAAATTTTTCTATCCCCCACGTTAAGCGATGAAAGACGAATTCAAACACAGGTGTTTGTATGGGTAGAAACATGCGCAGAGCTACTTGCTTTGGGCGTCGATCTAAGTTAAGAAAGCAGTTTTTAAGTGTATTATACTATCATTATTAAAATTTCATTTAAACGAAAAAAAAAAAAATGCTCGTTTGTGCCTATCGTTTTCCTATGATATCGTTTTCCTTTGAGACTGTGCACAACTTGTAAAGATTCCTTCGGCTCTGTATCCCTATTTTACAACTAGACTCGTTCAGTGAAAGAATGTGCGTTTGCGTCCATGGATGCACTTAACCCTTTTTACTTCCAATTTTTTTTCTGAGAAAAAAAAGAAGTAAGTACTTTAATAAATCATTTAGAATACAAATATCGATAAAATGCTGAAAAAATAAGAAATTACTTACCAGGGGGGGGAGAGATGCATACCTGCCAACCTCCTTAAGCCAAAAACAGGAAGACTCGGGTTAAAAAAACAGAAGATTTCAGAAAAAATCAGAAGATTAAAAAAATATATATTTTTTTTAATATTTTGAGAACAGAAGACTGTTTCCCCCCAGTGTATATCACTATTTCTTATTATTTTTTTATATTAGTATTGTAGAGAAATAAAAACAAAATTAAATAGCAATAGAAAAGAGCTTACCTGATTTTTTTTTATATAAAATGAAAAAAGATGGAGTATTTTCACAAAAATAAACAAATAAATGTAAATTTGACTTTATTTTTAACCAAAGTATGTTGAAAAATAAACATTAAGATTTTTTTTTTATCTCATTCAAAGTAGCTTTTTGAGCTTTTACTAATAGTTCATCAGAAAAATTATTTTTAAGCTTTAGTTTTCAATACTAACAAGTTTTCTAATGATAAATCACTGAGGGAAGAACGAAATGAAGTTCTGTTGACTATCAATGAAAGATTTGCTTACAAATGCTTTGACCTCACTCATACTACAGCATTGTGCTGTTAGCTGTTGAAATGATTACCTTAATAAATTATTTTGAAATAGAATTATTAATTTACAATTTTTTCGCACAGTTTGTAATATATCGACTAAAAATTTAAAAAAGACAGAAGATTTCATCTTCTGTCAGAAGACCAGAAGATAGCTTTAAAAAACAGAAGTCTTCTGTCAAAACCAGAAGAGTTGGCAGATATGGAGATGGGTGGGCCAATTATGTCCTATAGGTATTTTTTCGAGGGACACATACGTCCCAGTGATACTGAAATAATGATTGGAAATTCAACGAAAAGCTAAGTTACTTTCTTTAGTCAATTTTTAGTAGATGCATAAGGTAAAATAGAGATTGAGAAGTTAAATTATATCGTTTAATCAGTAAAGGGCTGATTAATATATTCGCCTTGAAGATGCTACACTGAAGTAGCAGATCTTGCTGTACGGCACTATTCAGTTTCACCAGCACTGTCAAGTTTTAGATCTAAGTTATTCTTCACTTATTATTGTGGTTTGGTACATTGAATATTTATTACAATAAACGAGATATTCTTTTAACAGATATTCCATTAAGCGGATTCTACTGTACATTTTCCCCCCAAGATGGACTTTCTTATCTTTTCTTATGGTATATTTAACGATGTTTTTGGCGATTAACAAAAATACCTTTTCAAACCACAGTGATAGATTATCCATTGCTTAGTAGGAGTATTAAAAGTTGTCTATAAGAGATTTTTTCGATTTATTGTGGGATATCGGAGGATTATTTTTTCGTAAGAAAGGAATCCAGCAAAATCAACAAAAAAGAGTAGTACGAAAAAAATGATCCTTTAACAGGGGATATAGAAAATTTATGGCCACAGAAACAGAATTCTTGTATAGGTGATAAAAAAGGTACGATTGATGAGTTGTCAAAAGAATGTTACGGTAAAACAAACTGCATAGGCGAACGCTGTCGCGTGTTAGACAACTCAACAAACTGGTGAAGTGTCGCAGTTCAAATTGTTATTTTCTCTATAAAATTTGTCGTGTTCATAGGCGCACCCACGGAGGAGGCTATGGGGGCTGAAGCCCCCCTAAAGGTGGGAAATTAGAAGTGAAAAGTATTGAAAATTGAAACTAATGAGTTAAATGTTTTCTTTTTAAAAATTGGCTTCAAATTATTTCCAAATGTTTTCTTTTTAAAAATTCTCTTCAAATTATTTCTGAAATACTTTTTACCAAAAAAAGGTGTTAGTTTTTAAATAAAAACTTACAGTTAGAGCATGAAACACGGTTAAACTTGATTATAACATCAATGAAAAGATCATATAATTATTTGATTCTAAAATGAGTTACATTGCTCGTGGGTTTGTGTTCTACGGGCAAGTCGACTGGCACAGAATAGTTTGACGTTATAAGAGAGTTATAACTATAATTGAGGTCACTATAACCGAGTTCAGCAGTATTTGTAGCCCAGCCCACCCCAAACTAAAATCCTGAGTGCGCCACTGGTCGTGTTGAATATGCTGACGAGTGAAACTGCTAAAAATAAATGAGAAAAAAACTTTTCAGTAATATCATTATTGAAGATTTTGCAGTTTAACAAAATCGAGAAAGGAAAAAAAAATCTAAAACATTTTCATGTGTTAGACAACGCGCTAAAGGGACGTATATTAAAAGTATATCGTAATTCATGTGTCGGCCCTTTTGTATTTTTTGTTCCATTATCTTGGAAAAATGTATCATGATCCACGTAACAAAATATTTGTTTTTCTTGTTCCATTATGTTGAAAATTGCATCATAATCCATGCTTCTTCACTATCTGCCTTTCTTACTTAAGTTTGTTGGAAATCGTATGTCTGCATCCATATGTCGTTCCTATTTGTCTTCCTTGTTACATTAAGTCTGAAAGTGCATCATAGTCCATGCAAAGTGTTTGAAAGTGTGCCATAACTCATCTGTAAGCCCTACGTCTTTCTTACAAAACTAATTACAGACTTACAAAAAATGAAACATTTTTAAAACGTATTTCGAAATTTTAAAAATCAAACTCAAAAGAAAAAAAGTCACTCATTTTAAAGGTTTGGAATAAATACCATTCTAACCATTCTAACGCTAATAAAGAAATATTTACGATTCAGATAGTGTCTGTCTGTACCATATTTTTGTCTTTGTGTACTTATGTTAATGGGCTGGAAGGATATGTCAAGTTTTCAACTAAACACGATTACTTCGGAATTTTTAGAGCTCAGGAACGCGAAAGTAGATATGAACTGTCATCTCTTAAATAAAAATTGTGTGTACTGTGTTAAGGCAAACCTGTACGAGGGGTATCTGCCAACGGGGGGGTGCCTCGGGTGGAGCACTTTTTAAGGGATTCTAACGCGTATTCACATTACATCTGGGGAAAACCGCCCAAAACTGTAGACATCGACAACCATGCAGTGGTTCAGAACCCTGGACATTCACACTTCAGCCATCTACTATGTTCATTATTTTATCTCCACTCAGACATCGTGGAGCCCTCTTAAATAAGAAATATTTTACATGGCAAAATTTTACTTAGCAATACAGATGTTTTAAACTTAAAGAAAAGCAATAAAATCCGAAATATTCTCATATTTTAAATACGCTCTATTCCGAATTTTTGGGGCAACCCGCTATTCTGGGGTTTAAAATAGTTTAAAATTCGTATTCTACGTGTCAAATAGTTAAATTTTGATTTTTGTTGTATCAAAATCAGTCAATTAGAACGCGAAATACGGTTTTTTGGGGGGTTTTCCTATTAGTTTGTATAGCATTTCCTAGAAATCTCGAGAAATATTGGTCCAAAGCCTTCGGTAACCTCACTTTTGGGGACTCAAATTTGGCGATATTTCGCCAAAATTCGCCAAGCTTGGCGCCATTTTGGTCATTTGGCGCGATTTTCCCAGTGGGGCTTGTAAAATTAGTTTTTCTGCATTAGCATGCATAATAGCCTAATATTTCTCTTCGATAACGTAATCAAAAGTCCCGCTTTATGTGGAATCTTCGAGAGATACATTCTTCTAAAAGCTCCGTGTAGCTTATGCGTCACCTATAAATACAGACATGTCAGACTCCCAGCTCAGTGTGGATCGAGCTTCCGATGAGTAGGCTGCTTTGCTCTATGAAATGTGCGATAGAAGCGGTATCTTCGAATGCCTTTTTGAAGCTTTGTTTTTAAGTGCTGCGTGTATATTCTACATTGTTGCGTCTTAAGGTACTGTGTACGATATCCCCTGTAAATTTCCACTGAATTTTTGCCTTGCCTGTAAAAGTGTTTTATTTTATGTGAGAAATACAGCATTTGTGAAAGCTTCTATACTTCGCAAACTGTTATAAGCACATTACTGTCTGATTGTGCTAGTGAATTTTGTACAGTTGATTGTTCAACGAAGTTCTAGAAGCAATAAAGTTCGTGTTCCATTCTAACAAGTGGACTCTTTACTAGAACTTTCTACACCCACTGTACTTTAGACGAACCCAGGAATAGCAGAGTTTTCTGCAACAGCAGTAAAGTGCTATATGTTAAAAGCGTATCATAATCCATGCGTCGGCCCTATTTGTTTTCCTTCTTCCCTTAAATTTGAAAGGACATCATAATGCATGAGTATGCCGTATTTCTGTTTCTTGCCCTATGAAACACTTCTTCAGAATGGAAGTCTATATTAAAATCGCCTACTAAAACTGCTTCACAATCTTCGCCTTGCATATTCTAACTATGCTACACCTCAGTAGCGGATGCAGGGCAGGGGCTAGGGAGCTTCAGCCTCCCCCCCAAAAAAAGAGATTGCTAAAGGGTAACATTCTGCTTTATTATACACTTTAAATAGCTAAATGGGTCATATTTTATCACTTAGCCCCTCTTAAAAGCATGCACATTGCTTTAGACTTAAATTTTGACTTATAGTACATTTTAATTGGGGAAATAAGCTTTTTTTTTTTAATTTAGCCTCTCCCAAAAAATTTTCTGGATCCGCCACTGCTTTACCTCACTAATATGGACGCTAATTAATATTCCCATATTTCTGTTTATTTATTTATTTTTACGGGCGGAACTTGCCTATTAGGTATCGTCCCCATACAACTGTTCGAAGGTGTGGCCATTTTATTATGGGGGCGACCAGCATTACCCCCTATGAAGGGCGGACACAAATGACAGCCACGCCCAGTCGGGGATAGAACCCCGGCCGCAGGCAGTTGAACCCGACACCGGCGTACGGTGCTTTATGCACCATACAACTCGGTCGGCTTCCTATAAAAATAAACAGTAGGGTTTGGCAGCTTCTCGTCTTGTATATAAGCTATTGCCAAGCTGGGAGTTCTGCTGACTTATTTTTTGGCGCCAAACTGGTCGATCAATCGTCAAAAATTGCAAGCCTTGGCAACTTTGACATTTTACCATCCCCCGTTATCAGACAAAAATCGTTCTCTCAAATTAATATCACTCAAGTGCTAAAACAGGAACCCCTGAACATACATATTTTTAATGATTTTCAACGCTCATACATCAAAGATTATCAAAAATCGAGACAACAACAATAAAACAAAAAAGGGGGGGGGATGAAACAAAAGATTTCCTCTTTTAAATTTTTCAGCATAAAATTATTGTATATCTCGGCGTATGACATGCCCTTTCAACTTCGAAAAATTCCTTCATTTTTTTTCGTGTGCATATTATATACTGAATATGAATTGCAGAATATAAAATATAAAATGCATTGCTTGACGTAGCCTAAATTTATTGATGCGTGTTATATCCCGGGATATACGGTATTTTGCTCTAAATGATTTACAAATCCAAGATAACAATAAATGCATTCTTTAAGTTTAATTTAAAAAATATGTAGAACATCAGCATTCATGTATACAGAATTACACAACTGAAAACAATTCTTTTCATCATGCAATAGAAGAAAAATATAACGCCTACCAGAAATAAAACATAGACATGATTGCAGAAATTTCAATATTTTATATCTGACCCATCTTAGTATTAAAACATAAATTTTTTCGGAATCGATTTTCCATTCTTATCTATGTGAATTTCTAAAAATATTTTTAGGTTATATGGAAAGCATTCTTACCAAACTCTCCAAACAGCAGGAGGATAGACTGCCAGTCTCTCCTAGGAGTATTAAAAGTTGTTTACAGACTATTCCTCTTGATTTATCGCAAGACATTGTTAGATTATTTTTCCGTAAAAGCAGAATGTAGTAAAAGCGAACTAAAGAAACTGTGCGACAGAAAAAAAACAAAATGAACTCCTGTTTTATCAAAGATAGAAAATCTATATCTAGAGAAGGAAAACTCCCATGCGGTTATAAAAAATGAATAAATAAAAATAAAAATACTGCTGATGGGTTGTCAAAAATGTGTAAGGAAGAAAAACTAAATTGGATAAGCGTGCTGAGTGCTAGAGAGTTCGGCAAAATATTAAAGGGAAAGAGCAAAAATAGTCGTTGCTGAAATAATCGGTTATTTTCATCATGTATTAGTCTTGATAAACATTTTCGCTTGAGTGAACTAATTAAGAAAAGAAGGGACGGGTGTAAATGAAGAAAAATTTTCAGAGCAGTGGCAGCAAGTTAAAGATTTGGTATTTTCACAAACAGAAATATTATTTTTGTTTTCGCTTTATTATTGACAGCTCAGTTTATGACATGAAAGTCAACATTTAAATATGTCTACACATCTCAATATTAAAAAAAAATGTATACATGATGAAAAAAAAGGGATTAAATATCTTGAGCCATGCCAGCGTTTATTATTTGCAGCTCAAAGCCGAAGGAAGGCTTACACTTTAAAAAAATCACAAATGTTACATATATATTGCAGAAATATTTCCAGAAATCTAGTTTAAACTACTGATACTGGATTCAGACACACAAGTAAAATATTTACGGCGGCAAGAAAATCTTTATCTCGGACGTTCGGCACATGCGCGTTTAAATTTTATTTCTACTAAGATAGATTGGTTTGCTTTTCCATTCATAGAGGGCACCACTGAAATTAAAATTGGGTGGAGAAAAAGAAATTGATTATTTTATAAGCTAGTGGATTCATTATTCCATCCATAGTAGGAAACCGCTAAAATTCCATTGAATCGTTTTAGCGATCACTTCAGCATTTCAATACACTGCGTCAAGTCTTGTACCGTAGACTGGTTTTAACATTTATTTTTCATTCTTCCAATGGCAACATAGCTCAGAAAGTCGTAAAAGATCGGACCTGTACCAACAAGGTATGGAAGCAGTGAGGTGAGTGGGCTGTTCATGTGTAGAGCTCATGAAACTATCGATCCAGTTAGGTGGCGCGTTAAAGTGGACAGTGTTGTTCTACCGTTCTAAAGCATACGTATGAAAGGAGACCAGCGGCAAAAAATTAAAATGGAGTTTGCCCCTTGTCGAAATTGAATCTGAATATTATTGACGATTTCGGAAAGCCTATGACTAAGCAGGACGACTGCACGATTTGTATGTCTGGTGGTAGAATCTGCGCATAGATTCATCTATGTTCCTAGGAGAAAAGGCCCTGCGTTCCTGCCATGAACAAACAACACCCTGAACTAAGTGTCTTCCAGCTTCGCGACATATGATAAAATGCTCTAAACTTTGCTGGTGAATACATAGAAAGGATGTAGAGCAATTTTACTTGCAAGATTTCATTTTCTATTTATTCGTTTACTATACCGGATGTTAGTGCATAATTTGCTGAAAAATAATTGTCAGCTGATGTCAAACTGATGCACTGATCTGTTTAGTTTTTCATAAATACACTTATTTTTAATATCAATACGTTTCCCACATTTCTAACAGTATATAATTTGCTGTATAAAATTATGTTTACTTACGCATTTTAGGTTTTTTAAATATTTCATAAAAAATATTTATTAAACTATTCATTAAAAATAGTTTTTCTTATAATAATATGGCATTTAAAAAATTATTATAAAAGAATAAATGCATTTTATGAATATGATTTTACGTTACTAATATGCTGCTATTGCTTTCGTACGGTAAATCAGCAACATCTATCGTCACTTTTCCGACAATCCCGTAAACAGTAGATTTTTTTTATTTTTTCGGGATAAAAGGTTGCGTATGTGTTAATTCAGCGTCTAATCTATCACCATTCTAAGTTTCATCCAAATCCACCCAGCCGAGTCAGCATGAAAGAATGAAAAGCATACAAACTGAAAAACTTCAGTATTTATAATGTTAGTGGGATTACATTGTTTACAAACCAGGTCCAATAGTGTAAATACTGCCATTAAAAATAGTCATTAAGAAAACACAAAATTAATTAAATTTAGTTTTTATGTATTTATTTTTAAAAATTAATTTTAAGCTAGACAATGACCGCATTTCTACATTAAAAAAGCAGCATTTCCTTTTATTTTACACTCTAAATTGATACATAGTACTTACAAATCATTATTCTAGTACTTTGAAACACAGCTAGAGTTTAAAGCCAAGCAAATTACTTACTCCTGGAAAATTTCATCGTTCTAACTTTTAAAACTATAAATAAACATCCAGATATTTAACAAAGATATGTATGTATATATTTTGTACCATCCCTTTAATTTAGAATTTGGTCGGTTTTGGAACGATTCCTCGATCTATCAGGAATAAATTTATTAGGTTTGCCATATTTTCGGTCCAGAGTTGTTATGATTTTGCCCAACCTGAAAAAATCCGGGTGGATTAAATTTTTCAACTTTATATAGTTAATATATTTCTTAATTAACTTACACCATTTGTAAAGACTGAGACTTCTCCAACCTACCAAAATAATAATAATAATAATAATAAATAAATAAATTCAGAATGACTTTTTCTGAAGAAAATTTTATACCTATTATTTGAATTAAAATGAATAAGGATTTTTTTAACCCTAAACAAACTATTAACTTAAATGTTCTGATTCAGCACAAGTATAGTATTTTAATGTCACTGCTAAAATTATTACTAATAATCAATTTATCTAAAGCAAACCATGACTGATTATTATCATTGATTTATAAATTGTCCGTTTATAATTGAATGTCAAAATTAATTATTATTATTGATTTAAATTTTTTTTCATCTACAATTTATTATTGCAATCAATTATATTGATTTAAATATTTTTTCATCTATAATTGATTATTAAAATCATTAATTGCTTTAAGTTGTATTTAGTAATTAGCAAAAATATTTTCAAACATTCTGAACTCCAATCCCTTTCCTTAAAAAATCCAGATAAAGCCCCAAAACCAAGATAAAACCCATAAAACACTAAAATAACATTGAGTTGGTTTTTTTCTGAAAAAGCCCGTGCATTTAACAACCCTGTTTCGCTCTGAGATTTAAATATATATATTAAGGCATTTTTTTTCTTATTTAGCGATTGGTATAGAAATGTGTGCTTTTACTCCTGCTTTATGATGTAGTGTTTCATACAGTGTATCGTAGTGAAAAGGAACCGTTGTGACGATTAAGGATTCACCTCACGAAATCCGGCAACAGTAATTTGTTATTACTTGAACAGTTAGCTTGTGCAAAAAGGCTTCTCGATTGCATTTCTGATATTATAAATAATGAAAGTAAGCAGACATTGTGCATGTTTGAATTGGACTTGAATTTCTATTATCAAGGACGGACATTACCGTACATCATAGGACATGAATTTGCTTCATCAATTAAAGTGGATAGTGCTGTAGAGATATATTCAGATATATTAGATACTTCATATTTTCTGTATATTAATATAAAGAGACATATAATAAACTGATTTCAGCTTAAACACAATGATTGTTTTTATTGCAATTGAATAAGTTAAACTAAAGTTTAATCTATTTGAGTATTTACGATATTATAAACATAAAATAATGGCGAATGAAGTGAACATTAAGGAGAGATTTCACCCATTGAAGGCATTAAATCACACAAAAAACTGTATTTAGAAACTTTTGGCACAAAAATAGTAAAGGCATTAAAATGATATTTTCTAGGTGACTGCATAAGAATACTATTTTGCAGGACAAAAAATAATAACATAACTCATATATTAAAAACTCATAAATATAACACAAGGTTTCGCGTCTTTAAAATGACTATCATACGCTGCGCACAGGTTAACAACAAAAATTTTCAATATTTTTCTACAAATTAAGAAATTAGTCCTTAATAAATCAAACTAAATTTATTAAGATATTAAAATGCAAGTTCAATCATTAATTTTAATTAGAAAAAGCAAAATTCTTCCATTTTTCTGGCCTTTCTTGCTTAATAAATATTTTTCTATCAATCTTATCTTTCTAATTATAGCCCACTTTATTCATATAAATACTATGAACAAGTTCTGAAATTTTTAAATTATTACATTGAAGCGTTCCAAAGAGAGTATGTAGCACGGAATTCCAAAATTTTCTATTTTGAGAGATAAGAATTTAAATATAAATTTTGAATTTCTTTTTGCTATATTACGTTAAACAAATGCCCCATGTTTGGAATTTCGCGATGCAATTGTTCAAAATTAAATAAGATGCAATTTAAGATATAAAAAAAGAAAAGAAAAGAAAATACAGTGGCCCACAATTTCAGAAAGCTTTCCCCCTTAAATTTGCCGCGTACACAACTCAAATATATTTGAATCCTGCATTTAGGATATTTTTTTTCTTCTGTCAAAAATATAACCTGTATAACCTGAGTTTTGAAAATAGTGTAGTTATTACAGGGTGTCCCAAATTAATGTTAACACGCTGTAAAGCTTTACCCATTAGAAAAAAAAATGGGCCATGTAAATTGAAACAATGTTCAGAATAATGAAGTAAAAAAGAATAAGTGAGAAAAATATCACCTCGTTAATTTTTGGAAAGTGACACCTTTTAAATTTATTACGACCCCCGTATAAAAAATTCCTAGTTAGTAAAATGTGCCCCATATACTAATTATGTGATGAAAAAAAATTCAGTCTTTCATCATAAAACGTGTCGGAGGTATTTTTAGTAATGCTCAGAGGCTAGAGATGAATTTGAATGTAAACGTTTAGTGCTAGAATTGCCCTCTGCATAAGATACTATTTTGCAGTATCTTATGCAAAATATTATCTTATGCAAATAGCACCCCTGAAAAAAAAGGATTTTCTTTTGTAATTTCTGTACGACCCTTGAAATACGATCACTGGATGTGATTTTTCTCTTCTAGAGCCATTGAAAAGTCGTCAGCATATCCTCATATTTCTTACACTTTTTAGAATGTGGTTCTCAAATTTTGCACATTTATTTTACACGGTACACTTAATTAACTGGGAATTTAACCGTATGAGGGTTGTGTATAAATTTAAAAAGTATCACATATATTTTTCAATTAGCTGAATTTTTTTTCCTTAGTGTAGATTTTTCCTCTACCTGATTTTGACCCTTTTTGTTTTGTTTAAATTTGTCTTGCCCACTTATCCCTGAAGGATAAAGAATTAATGCTTGCTGCTGTCTTTTGGGGACACTCTGTATAATTCGGACGCTTGAATGTTTGTTCTTGTACTTTAATCCTTTAAAATCCTTCAAGTATATATTAGCTTGAGAAAATCATATCACGGATGATAGGAACGAAAAAAATTAAAATCAGGGAAACCTCCAAAAATTATATTACATAGCACATTCTAAAGTCTGAAAATTGAAGAAGATATTATGAAGTTTAAGATAGTCAGATTATCTTCGATGGTGCTTTAAAGTTTACCCTTTTCAACAACAAATAAACACGCACACACACATTCTATATGCGAAATAGTGTGTATACAGACAGGGTATCCACTCTTAACAATGATCACTAGTTAATTTCTAAATCACTAGTTGTAGGTATGTACTCGCAGATAAAAAAAAATATTTAAAAATTAATGAAGATTTGTTTTTTATATACTATTTAACTTAATAATAACAGTCCTATACATTTTTTAAAATCTAAATTTTAATGCAGCTTATATTATGAAAAATTAAAGTATTGTAATTTAAATTTATATAATATTTACATTTAAATAAATAATTTAATCATATAATAATTTAAATTCTGTATTATAATTTTAAAAATCTTAACAATCAGTCTCTTTTAATGATTCTAACTCTCCTAGATATCGTTAAGGATTTTTTTTTCTGGAAACTGAAAAAAAATTGTGTACATTTTTTTTTTTTCAGAGAACAATTATCGTTTGAAACCATAAAGTGTTAAAAGCAAAATGTGAACATTATAATAAGTAATTGATCATTAAAAACTGAAACAATAATTTAAAAAATCTGATGTGTCCGACACATGACTTCCTTGCACGTCTATTAAATCAAAAATGTTTTTTACGCACTTCCTCTAAACTTATTTGTTTGAAAGATATAAAATATTAATAATAGTAAGATATAGCGATTTCTAGCCAAACATTTCGATATCGCCAAGCTGAGTTCAATTTGAAAGATTTCTTTCTGACACTTTATTTGGCGATATTTCACCAAAAGCCGACAAACTTGAGATAGTTTGCGAGATTTTGGGGATAGCCAAAGTAGTCATTGACCACAGACTTTCAATGAATTGAATGCATCCATACACCTTTATGTATTTAAAGTCATTTGGCTCACCCTGTAAATAAATTCCCAGTCGATTGCTGTCAAAAAAGATATTGAAAACCGTTAGATATTATAATATAGTTCTAAATACAAAAGTTCAAAATTCTACGGGTTAAAGATTTAGAGTTATACAAAATACGAAATAATTTTTGGCGCCAAATTTGGCGATATTTCGGCGAAACTCGTCAATGTCGACGACATTTGGCGAGATATTAAGCATGGACCAACAATGACAGATTATCGCCAAATTTGGCGATATTTCGCCAAAACTCGCCAAGAACGATGACAAATGGCGATACTTTGGGCATGGACCAAATGAATGACTATCGCCAAATTTGGCGACATTTCGGCAAAACTCGCCAAGGTCGAGGACAGACGGCGAGATTTTGGGCATGTACCAAACAATGACTGTCTACAATTGTATTATATTGAAGATGTCCATAGACATTAAAGTACTGAAATTCTTTTCGGTGGTCCTGTAAATAAACTCTCCAGTAGATTTTAACCAAAAATCGAGATGCACAACTAGATGTTACAACAATCTTATATATGAAATTTCATAATAGTTTTTGAGATTTGAGAGTTAAATATGCACACACGTACACAAAAAAGTCGCCAACCTTGGCGACTTTTGGCATAGTACCTGAGGGAAGCACGTGACCGTGGTCGGACCATTACCTAACTTATGTGGTAGGACGGTATTGTGCTTGAAATGGATGAATCTCCTAAAATTGCCATTGACCGTAATGTATTGGAAATCTTTTGAGTGTTCCTGTAGCAGAACTGTAAATGATAAAGACACTTTTTTTAATGGAGAAATTCATTTTCTAACTCTTTACAGCATATATCACTTCTGAGTCGTTTGAAATAGCCCAATACCTCTAAAAAACGCTTTGATGAATTTCGGCCCATAGAGCGTAATGTATTTCGAATCTTTTAGGCGGTTCTGTAGATAAACTATCCAGTCGAATGGAATCGAAAGGGGAGGTGCACAACTAGATGTTACAACAATCCTAAATATAAAGTTTCAACATTCTACGCCTAATAGTTTTTGAGATATTCGAGTTTAATGAATTTCGGCCCATTGAACGTAATGTATTTCGAATGTTTTGGGCGGTCCTGTAGATAAACTTTCAAATCGAATGGAACCAAAAGGGGAGGTGCACAACTAGATGTTACAACTATCCAAAATATGAAGTTTCGACATTCTACGCCTAATAGTTTTTGAGATATGCGAGTTTAATGATTTTCGGCCCATAGAGCGTAATGTATTTCGAATCTTTTGGGCGGTCCTGTACATAAACTATTCATTCGATTGCGACCAAAAGGGGAGGTGCACAACTAGATCATAGAACAATCCTAAATATCAAATCTCAATATTCTACGACCCATAGTTTTTGAGATATGCGAGTTACATACATACGTACGTACGTACGTACGTACAGACGGCATGGAAAAACTGACCACAATAAACTCGCCGCTGGTCAAAATGAGTTGCAGACGCGTTAATATGATCATGCATGCTAGCCTACGATGAGATGCATCGAAAAAATTTTTAAAATTCAATTTAGAGGTAGTCAAAATCGGTTTTTTTGTCGAAATTTGGCCCCCAAAATTTTTCGGGATCACATTACTTCCTTATACTACGTACAAGGAAGTAAAAACTGTACTTGCATTAAACAACATAGAAGCAAATAATTTTGTAATTAATTTTTTTTAAACAAAGGAATGATTTTAGTTTCAAAGTGAAGAATATACAGTTTGACTCAAAGAAATTCCTTTTGAAGTATTTTAAAGGATTAACTAATTATTCTCAACATCGAGACAAGTGAAATTAATTTGCAGATAAATACTTTTCATAATGAGAGATGCACAGTCGACTTGAAAAGCATGCAATCAATAGTCATATTCTGATGCTGATTCTAAGAATAACAGATTTATTCAGAATGTATAGTTCCAAATAGAATACAAATTGTTTGCTTTTAAATTTGTTCGCTTATACTTTTCGAAAATAGATGAATACAGTATGCGTGAAAGGAATTTTGAAATCCTTCTTAAGTATTTCTGAGAATGACAGTGTAACATAAAATCAGCTTACCTATACCAGCTAAATACACGTGAGTCTAAGTAAATAAATCTTCCAAGGCAAACAAGTACGTATTAAATTATTTTCGTGGCTATTAGAGAATCTAACTGGGCATGATATATCTATATAAATAAGATTTTTGTTCTGTACTTACATTACTTGGAATTCGAAAATTTTGCAATTTACTACGAGTTCAAAGTACCGGGTAACCCAAACTGACCGTCAATATATATTTATATATTATGTAAATAAATAAAAGTCACTGACTGACAACAGATCAACAGAATAATATATTTATATATATAATTAAATATCCTCTCAAAATTCAAAATTTCTGTTTGCTTGCTTCAAAATTCTTTAGAGCGTAGTAACTTTCGTTTTAAACAAAGGATTTGTATCAGGATCTAAATCTAATTCAAACGCAAGCAATATATCTTCCCTCTTTCTCACGATCTTCTGGCGCCACACCTCGCTAGAATTTCCTAGTGCTACCAGACTCGGGCAGGGTAGTTTAACAAACAATAAATGCACCTATTTTGGAACATGAGCTACTTTATAGAACACGTGATCCGAGGTTATATATTTTGAAACGCATCTCGGAGAGGGGCTTTTGCATGACTTCAGTCGCCATGTAAAATTACGTGAAAACTAAATAAAAATATGGATTCGTAAACCCGCAAGATCTCCTTTTGCTTGGCCCGACTACGAGTATTAGTCGCGGGCGGCTGGGGAAGTCTCTACGCCAGGGTTCCACCGAACCGCTCCGCCTCGCCTCTTGTCCAACGACGATGCTAGGACCCGAAGCCGAGTATGGGTCCCAGCTAGGGTTGCCAGGTCGCCAAACCAAATAGCCGGACAGACCAGCCAGTTTGGCCGGACATTTGGGTAAAAAGGCCGGACAGCCTACAATATTGAGGATTTTGTCTCAGTATTAATAGGTACAACAAAAAAATTGTATATAAAATCAAGCTTTTTTGATTATTACCATGAATCTTGTTAAATTCTAATGAAATATAAATAACATCGAATGCCAAATAGGTTCAAATACCTTATTACTAATCAGCCAAAGTCACCAGTAAAAGCCTAACAAATGCCGGACACCGTTAAGTTTGGCCGGACACGCAATCAAAAAGCCTAACTATGTCCGGCTTTATCCGGACGCCTGGCAACGCTAGTCCCAGCGAAGCCTCAACAGCCTCGCCTCCTCCGGTACACGAACAACAATATTACGCCGCGCCAACTATTACGTCCTTGTTTTCTTACATGTATATTATTCTGTTTATCTGTCGCTCAGTCCGTGACTTTTATTTTTCCTTCTCATGCATCTAATAAAAATGGCTGGAGCAAATTGAATAAAATTTAGGAATATCATAGATAGTCTGTCAGACTCTAGGCATTGTTTTCTTATGCGTGTGTGTGTTGCTGTTGTTGTTTTTGTTTTTGTTTTGTTTTTGAAATTTTTGAATAAAATTTGAGATTTTGAAGAAGGTTATTCAAAATGTGTAAATTTTTGTTCGCGCATCACGTAAAAAACGCAGAAGAAAAGGAAAGGGAAAACAAGTTCCATAATAATGGTTACTCAACTTAAACAATAGGAGTCGAACTTTTTCAAAATTTTGATTACAATTCCAGATTGTGAGGAAGGAAACCTATTTAAAATTTGCGAATTTTTGATCACATATTACGTAAAAACAGCAGAAAGAAATTTTTCAAACTTTTATATATTTATACTAGCTGAGTGCCCGTTCTTCGCACGGTAGTAAATGAAAATTTTCCTAACATGTGTAATCCCAATTAATTACAGTGATGTGAAATCTAAAATTAAAAAAAAAAATTATTTGACTCTTGATGTAAAGTTTGCGTCATGAGTACTAACCTGGCATCATTGCAATATAATGACTCAAAAAACTGTCAGTGTCATTCGCGATCAGAAAAGTGAAAAGCTTAGCGGTTTGCAGAGAACTCCTGACTTTCAAAATGTGTTATTTCTACATTACACTGTTTTTTAGGTTCAAGTTGTAGCATTAAATACCTCAGCCACTACATGAAATGGACAACCGTTTATTTTAAAATAGCTGCGCACCCGCTCTTCATACGGGAAGAAGCGAATATTTTACTAAAATCATATCTGCATGTGGAAAACAGAATTTAATTTTTAAAAAAGTTCAAGTAATCTTCCCTGTTAAAATTACTGCGGGATATATCAACACAAATTAGAATTACTTATCGTTCAATTGGTTGTAAAACAACCCTTGAAAAAGGATAAACAGAACACTTAATTTCATAAAATATTTACTAACGTGGTATATTGTGATTTATTAATACTATCCTTACAAATCTACTAATACTACGTATTACATATATCAAAACTATCTATCTTCGCTTCTCCTTCTTCAAGACTCGATTAAAAGAAACAGCTTAGATTATTTGGTACCAATGGGATCTTTTTATGGTGATTCTTTGCAATTTACGCATTAGCATAAACAATTATCATTTCATATAATGGTTGCCATTAAGGAAGCTCTCTCTATATATTTAATTTATGCATAGTTTTGTAGGATTTGTGCATTTAGCACCGCAGAACATTTCATCTCAACGTGGTGGAAAATATCCGAACGGTGCCATCCATATATCCAATTAAGCGGTATCTTATAAATCCTCCATGGTTCTGTCTCCTGAAAAGCATCAAACTGTGTAATCTCGAGGAGCTATTTAGAATCGCTTTAATTGTGACAGAACGCAGTTGCAGAGTTTGCAAATTTCATGCATGTTTTTAATTTATGACGTCACTGTTTAACTGTCGTAAAAGATACCTCGGTTGGTTGAGGGAGTTAATTTGATATTTCGCTCAGTAGCTTTCAAACGGTATCATATTAAAATTTACAACGACGTTGAAAACTTTTTTGCTTTATATAGGAATAGGACACTATAGAGGAACGTAATCCAACGTTAAAATAAAACTATACTCGCAACATGCATATGTTAGGAAACATATATGCTTGCGACATAATTAAATGCGAAAAATAAAAAAGTAAATAGAAAATTTTTAATGTATCCCACTTTAAAACAAACTTTATAGCTTTTAAAATGGAGAACATTTTCAGCTGCGTTAAAATATTTCAATTCTTAAATAAGCAACAGATTAAAATACCACTGATAATAATAATAATGAATTTCTCAATTTATTTCTAAAGTAAGTTTTAATCAAAATATCGCCTCCTTGTGTTAAAAAAAAAGAGCAGGGATAAATGCGCTAAAATTGTGGCGTAATTTTTACGTATCTTAAAGCATTTGACGTCATAGATCCTCACTTGCGAATTGAAATTCTGATATCCCATTTAAAAACTCCATTGGTTGAAAAAAAAACCTTTTTTTCTAATCCTTTTCCTGGCAATGCAACAAAATTATCTCGTGCCGCATGATCAATTAATGTAATGGCGAAAACTCTCCGTGTTGATGTTATTAAATTCTAAACATTAGGTTACAATAAAATTCGTAAAAAATCACCTAATTTACATAATTTTTTTCGTTTTTATTTTAAAAGAGGGAGAAAATAATGTTTCACGTTCTGTCAAAATATCAAAAAGTTATGACGGATAGAATTCAAGATGCGACAGTTTTAAAATTATTTTACGAAAGAATTTGCCGAAAGACATGCTTAGTAAAAAAATTCTTAAAAATCGGTAAATCATGTCACGTATTCAGAACAAACTGTTTTTAAAAGAATTTTTTCTCCTCTAACCGATGATACAAAGGCCGTTTTGCTGCGAGCGCAATTCGGGCCGTTATTACGAATTAGGTGAGAAAAAATGCCAAAAATCGCATAAAACATAAAATAAAAAAAAATTCTAGGTCGAATTTTGAAAAAATCGCTTCGAGGTGCATAACGTCATGTTTAGATCTTCCCGAGTACCAAATTTGGTGTTTCTAGGTGTAGCTGTTTGTCCGTAACGCAGCCGACACACAGACCCACAGACATTTTCTTTTATAATATGTAGAGATAGATATATATAGAGAGAGAGACTTTGAGATTTTGTGAAAGCTACGGAAATTTTTGTTCACGTATTTCTCAAAAACGGCTCGATGGAATAGGGTGTATTTGATGCCATGATACATGATCAGTTAATTTAAAGTGTTGGTGTTACAATTTTTTACAATTTTTCATAGAGTTTGGTATATTGAGAAAATTGTTTAAATCTTTGATCTCGCATCCCTCAAAAACGGCTCAAGGAAGTAGAATGAAAATTGGTAACTTAATATGAAGTAACTCAGAAAATAGATGTCAATTTTTTTTTTTCAAAAATTGGAATAAATTTTAAAGTTTTACATTTTATTTTATTTTATTTTATTTATTTTTTTTTTTGGGGGGGGGGGATAATATTACGTTAAAGGTCTGAAGCAAGTAAAACGGCATTTGATAAAGCAACAGTCGACTATTTAACTTAAAAAATAGGCTTTAAATTCTTTTTTTTAATTATTTAAAATTTCTATATTTGATTCAGATATTTTTTTAGAAATGCTTTCATTGTGCCAAAAAGCACCTCAAATAAACATTTTCTTTATTTTATGCAATTTTTGTACAACATGCACATTTATTATTTAACAATAAACTAGGAAAAATATTGAACAAACAACTATTTGCTAACTCTAAAAGTACACTTACTGTATAATATCCCCGAATGTTCAGGCAGCCTATGTTAAATAAATAAAAGCATAGCGATTCCATGTAAGTAGAAGAAATTATTTTTAAAAAATGATATTCAAATGACAGAAAGCAAAATTATATAATTTTATACTTGCATTTCAAAGTTGTGTACTGATATTTCCATTTGCAATAACCCGCAAAAAATCAACAGTATGAGAAATACTATTCATAAATTTTTCATGACACTTACGACAGTTTTATCTTTAACTTCATCTTTCATTTTTATAAACTGCTTCCGGATTAATTCCTGGAAGAAAAAAAAAAGATTTATTTCAGACACATAAAAGAAGATAGAAAGATAAAGCAATATTAATACAAACCTCGGATATTGTCAGAATGAAAAGAACGTCGTGTTCTTATCCCCCCCTCCTCCTCCTCTCCTTTCCCCGAATTTTGCAGAAGCTGGAAGATTTTTCATTTTCTACCATTTTCCTTCAATTTCTTTTATTCCCTATCCAATAAAACACGAAAAGGATTTACTCAGAATTGTACTTTCGCGTTTAGTAACAAAAGATCGTCAAATATTCAGCAGGGCCGATCAATATCAGCTCCTGGGGATCAGCTAATGTGTCAATGGGGGTCGATATTTCTCAAGAGAGCGAAGGCAAGTCGTTATGCAAAATGGAGAAACTTTTGGAATATTAATGGTTTCAATTTTGACGGTAAAATATCAAAGTGCATAGCGATATTTTGCATTAAAGTGAAACTAATATTTAAAGGAACTGACGTAAAATCGGAAATTTCATTTATCTTGAATGTAATATTACATGATAAGGTAGACATTAATATAAATTTCATAATGCAAAATATTATGGTGTTTAGATGGCGCATTCAGTTTAATGTTTTAAAACATTAATGCCCTTTCGCTGCGCTGGCATTTTATTGCCGTACGCTTACCGCATGTTAATATTTTTACTTACATAAAAATATTTAATACTAATAAGCTATTGAATGAATGAAATGTTGTTTTAAAATTTTTTATGTGATACTTTTAAATAAATCAAAAAGCAAGACGCGACACACTAGTCAAAAGCTTAGCAACAACAGCATAACAATCATCACATCACCGAAATTGTTAATTTAGGAATCCTAATTGGAGTTAAATAATGTTAATCAGCAGGAAATTTACATAAATGAAGAAGAAAAATCCAGGAAACCGTAACTAAAAAACTTTTTTATTCCGTTTATGAATTATATAGAGATCTCGAAAAGAAATGCTATAGACTGTAAGAACTTGACCAACATGCGAATTAATTCGTTGTAGGAGGTTTTAAAGTTCAATTCACTGTGATTTCAACAATAATAATAATTTTGACAATAATAATTTTTTTGAAAAATTACTAATACTTGCACAAATTCTTGATTCTGAGAATGAAGATAGTATAATATTGGCCAAATTGAAAGAAAAAGGGATAATTTTAAAAGAGAATGAAAGAAGAACAGAAGAGAGAGAGAGAGAGTAGAAATTATGTAAATCCATTCTACTTTTTTATGAAATTGATGTTAAACTGTTAATTGCTTCATATCCTACAAATAAAGAGATTTTGAAAAAATTAGAGACAAAAATGAAGGACGGGGAAAAAAGTGTCAGTTAATCAAAAAATCTATACGTGTGACAGTCGAAACCTCAAAATACAGAAATGCTATACAAAATCATTCTAATTCATTAAAAAAGGTTTGCAGGTAGAAGATGCCCACTCTATTTTCAGTATAATTTTAAAATTTAAAATTATACTGAAAATAGAGATATAGATACTTGAATTAGGGATGATTTCTTTTAAAATTATTATGTATAAAAATTGAAATGTCAACATCCTACTTTGTCGTGTTAAAATATTTTGTGGAGATGAGGTTGAATACTCATGAATAAAGTCTAGGAAAAATAAATAACGTTTTCGACTGATAGCGAAAATGTCGTCCCAAAAAAGGGACGCTAAGCATAAATAGGTTAATGTCACTAAATGCAAAGCGATATAAAAAAACGGAATTTTTCAAGTAAAATACATGAAAGTAAGTACTAAAGCTCTATTATTATGTTCCCTAAATTAGTGAATTGTTCTCACTTTTAATGATTCCATTTACACAAAGAAAAATAGTAGAAAACAATTTTAACAAAATTTTAATACAACTTAAATTGAATTGAAAGTCTTATTTAAATACTTTGTACTTGTCGAATTTACTGAAAAGTTTGTAATGTTTACCTAAATAACTTATCTTTAACCTCCATACAACGAAATTTTCTCTAGCAAATTTTTCAGCAGGAACCAAGCGAGTTTGTTATAAGGGGAATTCTACTGCATTTTGCTTTAAAAGTCTAAAGACAGCATATAGATTCACTCTCTTCTATATTTCTGCACTATTGTTTGTTCTTACAAACTAATAAAGCCACACCATCGCCGCGCGGATAAGTCTCTGATCATAGAAGATGGCTGAGGTGTGAAGGTGTGAGGACTTTCAACGGACTGGAGTTTTGGGTGGTTTTCTCCAGATGTAACGTGAGTATGCGTTAAAACTTCTTAACATTTCCTCCAACTAAAGCATCCAACCCCGTAGTCAGATACCCTTAGTGTAAGCTTGCCATAAAACAAAAAACATAAAAACATCCTAATTAAAATTATATAAGTACAACTACAAACATCAGATTATTTGAATAAAGTCTTAATCAGTTATATTATAAAAGCACCGTGAGAATGTAAACACCAAGTTCTGAAAAACAAAATAGTAAACACTTTCTCCGTGTTCAGCATAATTCATTTTTTTAAATCTAATCTCATATTTCTTTTGTTTGTTGAATAAGCATTCAAGGGATGCACTTTTAATTGAGAGTTCAGCTAAACTATTTGTGTTCATGTTTAGTTGAGAAATTATTAATGGTATTTAATTATCTTGAGAAACACATATAGAAACTTCTGAATATTATCCGTAAATTAGTTAGAAAATGTGCAGCTATTCTCTTTAGATAATGAACACAGGCTTAGTACGCTTTTAAAGGATTTTAAGTGCTTATGAAACAGGTGGGTAGTGTGCGGTTACTCGCATTTAATTAATGGATTGTTTGTGTGAGGAATAGCCATTATTCCTAATGGATGGACTAACAGGGATAGGATGGACTAATAATAATTTTGTGATTTCATCATGATTGAACGTTTTTATGGCACATTGGATATAAAAGACGATTGGATATAAAAACATGCACTTTTTAAATTTATTGTTATAGGTAAAGGGGGATTTTAAATTAATGCTACTTAAAGTGCACTGATTCCCAAACTGCTAGTGTGATCTTTATCTTCTAGTTTGCAAGAGATAAACCCATAATAGTGGGATAGCGTAGTATCTATTAATATTAAAATAGTGGCTACACGGTCGTGAATTTCTTACCCGAATTGGCTACCTAATTTGAGTATTTTAATTAAATTTCTTGGAAGATACCTGATACATTCAGTACATAAGCACCCTACGTCAGCTTGACGCAATCTCAATAGCATTGCTAGTTACCGAGTGAACCACTTGGCCGATTTCTTAACCACTATGTATCAAGCAAGCAAGGACAATATGCGAAAAATGCTCGCTGTTCTATTAGGTTTCACTTTATGTTATGAAATTTTAATTAAATGAGTCACGTGACAAACCATCAACAGGCTTTTTTTTTTCACGGCGTGCAAAAATACAACCGTTTTTAAGAAGTAGATCTGCAGCATTACATTTGTAAGACCCACTGTATCACGTGACTGATGCTCTATCATCGTTAAATGGTGCTAAAATAATGACTAAACGTGATTTTTTAATCTGCTGCACCTGAGTTGGACAAATAATACATCTGAATAAGTTATTGAAATTTCCATTCAGTTCGAATTGTGCATTTTTCTGCGTAGCTTTTCCCTATTCTATTTCTATTTTATTACATCCAGAAAAGTATGTTAGAAATATCATTTTTAATTTTGTTTAATCACACTCATGAATAATAATACTGGGAAGACGCATGGATTATGATACGCTTTTAATATATAGCACTTTAGTGCGTGTTTAAAATCTGAAAGTGTTTCAGATTTTCTTACTTTTTTTTTCTTTATTTTATAGCGGTCAATATATCTAGAAGCTCTTCATAATTAATATAAGACGAAAATAATTTGCACCTTTTTGTAGGTTTTTATCATTAAACCATCTTATTTTTCTAACTAGGAGCGGCCCGACAGGGTAAGTATCGCATCGGTGTGCGGGTTTCGAAGGGGTGTCATTTCGAACTCAAAAACTAAGTACAGCATAAAAGGGGCGTCCTTTTTACGTTAGCAGGAGAAGCCACTTACCCTAGGGCCGCCCCTGTTTGCAGTTTTGGTGTTTAAATTAAGATGGCTATCTTAATTTAAACACCATTCAGAATCTGAGAAATTTGAGTGCCAAGGAAGCCAGTGAGAAACAGGTTTCTCTCCGAATATGGGCGCCGGCAGCATAGGGCAAGGGGGGCAATGCCCCCCCTGGATTTTTGCATGCAGTGTTTTCCCTTGCTTTTTTGCTCATTCAAACATGGTAACCATACATTAAAGTTGCCTTCCCCCCCCTTTAGCAGTCTTTGCACCCCCCCCCCTGGAGTACTCTTTGCCCCGCCCTTTGAAATATTCTGACGGCGCCCATCATAAAACGTGTCGGAGGTATTTTTAGTAATGCTCTGAGGCTAGAGATGAATTTGAATGTAAACGTTTAGTGCTAGAACTGCCCTCTGCATAAGATACTATTTTGCATAAGATACTATTTTGCGGTATCTTATGCAAAATAGTATCTTATGCAAATAGCACAACCGAGAAAAAAAGGATTTTCTTTTGTAATTTCTGTACAACTCTTGAAATGCGATCACTGGGTGTGATTTTTCTCTTCTAGAGCCATTGAAAAGTCGTCAGCATATCCTTATATTTCTTACAATTTTAAGAATATGGTTCTGAAATTTTGCACATTTATTTTACACGGTACACTTAATTAACTCGGAATTTAACCGTATGAGGGTTGTATATAAATTTAAAAAGTATCACATATATTTTTAAATTAGCTGAAATTCTTTTCCTTAATGTAGACTTTTCCTCTACCTGATTTTGACCTTTTTTTTTTTTTTTTTTTTTTTTTCAATTTGTCTTGCCCACTTATCCCTGAAGGATAAAGAATTAATGCTTGCTGCTGTCTTTTGAGGACACTCTGTAAAATTCGGACGCTTGAATGTTTGTTCTTGTACTTAAGTCCTTTAAAATCCTTCAAGTATATATTAGCTTGAAAAAATCATATCACGGATGATAGAACAAAAAAAAAAAATTAAAATCAGGGGAACCTCCAAAAATTATATTACATAGCACATTCTAAAGTCTGAAAATTGAAGAAGATATTATGAAGTTTAAAGTAGTCAAATTGTATATATATATATATATATATATATATATACATATATCTACGATGGTGCTTTAAAGTTTACCCTTTTCAACAACAAATAAACACGCACACACACATTCTATATGCGAAATAGTGTGTATACAGACAGGGTATCCACTCTTAATAATGACCACTAGTTAATTTCTAAATCACTAGTTGTAGGTATGTACGCGCAGATTAAAAAATATTTAAAAATTAATGGTGTTTATATACTATTTAACTTAATAATAGCAGTCCTATAAATTTTTTTAAATCTAAATTTTAATGCAGCTTATATTATGAGAAATTAAAGTATTATAATTTAAATTTATATAATATTTACATTTAAATAAATAATTTAATCATATAATAATTTAAATTCTGTATTATAATTTTAAAAATCTTGACAATCAGTCTCTTTTAATGATTCTAACTCTCCTAGATATCGTTAAGGATTTTTTTTTCTGGAAACAAAAAAATTGTGTACATTTTTTTTTTCAGAGAACAATTATCGTTTGAAACCATAAAGTGTTAAAAGCAAAATGTGAACATTATAATAAGTAATTGATCATTAAAAACTGAAACAATAATTTAAAAAATCTGATGTGTCCGACACATGACTTCCTTGCACGTCTATTAAATCAAAAATGTTTTTTACGCACTTCCTCTAAACTTATTTGTTTGAAAGATATAAAATATTAATAATAGTAAGATATAGCGATTTCTAGCCAAACATTTCGATATCGCCAAGCTGAGTTCAATTTGAAAGATTTCTTTCTGACACTTTATTTGGCGATATTTCACCAAAAGCCGACAAACTTGAGATAGTTTGCGAGATTTTGGGGATAGCCAAAGTAGTCATTGACCACAGACTTTCAATGAATTGAATGCATCCATACACCTTTATGTATTTAAAGTCATTTGGCTCACCCTGTAAATAAATTCCCAGTCGATTGCTGTCAAAAAAGATATTGAAAACCGTTAGATATTATAATATAGTTCTAAATACAAAAGTTCAAAATTCTACGGGTTAAAGATTTAGAGTTATACAAAATACGAAATAATTTTTGGCGCCAAATTTGGCGATATTTCGGCGAAACTCGTCAATGTCGACGACATTTGGCGAGATATTAAGCATGGACCAACAATGACAGATTATCGCCAAATTTGGCGATATTTCGCCAAAACTCGCCAAGAACGATGACAAATGGCGATACTTTGGGCATGGACCAAATGAATGACTATCGCCAAATTTGGCGACATTTCGGCAAAACTCGCCAAGGTCGAGGACAGACGGCGAGATTTTGGGCATGTACCAAACAATGACTGTCTACAATTGTATTATATTGAAGATGTCCATAGACATTAAAGTACTGAAATTCTTTTCGGTGGTCCTGTAAATAAACTCTCCAGTAGATTTTAACCAAAAATCGAGATGCACAACTAGATGTTACAACAATCTTATATATGAAATTTCATAATAGTTTTTGAGATTTGAGAGTTAAATATGCACACACGTACACAAAAAAGTCGCCAACCTTGGCGACTTTTGGCATAGTACCTGAGGGAAGCACGTGACCGTGGTCGGACCATTACCTAACTTATGTGGTAGGACGGTATTGTGCTTGAAATGGATGAATCTCCTAAAATTGCCATTGACCGTAATGTATTGGAAATCTTTTGAGTGTTCCTGTAGCAGAACTGTAAATGATAAAGACACTTTTTTTAATGGAGAAATTCATTTTCTAACTCTTTACAGCATATATCACTTCTGAGTCGTTTGAAATAGCCCAATACCTCTAAAAAACGCTTTGATGAATTTCGGCCCATAGAGCGTAATGTATTTCGAATCTTTTAGGCGGTTCTGTAGATAAACTATCCAGTCGAATGGAATCGAAAGGGGAGGTGCACAACTAGATGTTACAACAATCCTAAATATAAAGTTTCAACATTCTACGCCTAATAGTTTTTGAGATATTCGAGTTTAATGAATTTCGGCCCATTGAACGTAATGTATTTCGAATGTTTTGGGCGGTCCTGTAGATAAACTTTCAAATCGAATGGAACCAAAAGGGGAGGTGCACAACTAGATGTTACAACTATCCAAAATATGAAGTTTCGACATTCTACGCCTAATAGTTTTTGAGATATGCGAGTTTAATGATTTTCGGCCCATAGAGCGTAATGTATTTCGAATCTTTTGGGCGGTCCTGTACATAAACTATTCATTCGATTGCGACCAAAAGGGGAGGTGCACAACTAGATCATAGAACAATCCTAAATATCAAATCTCAATATTCTACGACCCATAGTTTTTGAGATATGCGAGTTACATACATACGTACGTACGTACGTACGTACAGACGGCATGGAAAAACTGACCACAATAAACTCGCCGCTGGTCAAAATGAGTTGCAGACGCGTTAATATGATCATGCATGCTAGCCTACGATGAGATGCATCGAAAAAATTTTTAAAATTCAATTTAGAGGTAGTCAAAATCGGTTTTTTTGTCGAAATTTGGCCCCCAAAATTTTTCGGGATCACATTACTTCCTTATACTACGTACAAGGAAGTAAAAACTGTACTTGCATTAAACAACATAGAAGCAAATAATTTTGTAATTAATTTTTTTTAAACAAAGGAATGATTTTAGTTTCAAAGTGAAGAATATACAGTTTGACTCAAAGAAATTCCTTTTGAAGTATTTTAAAGGATTAACTAATTATTCTCAACATCGAGACAAGTGAAATTAATTTGCAGATAAATACTTTTCATAATGAGAGATGCACAGTCGACTTGAAAAGCATGCAATCAATAGTCATATTCTGATGCTGATTCTAAGAATAACAGATTTATTCAGAATGTATAGTTCCAAATAGAATACAAATTGTTTGCTTTTAAATTTGTTCGCTTATACTTTTCGAAAATAGATGAATACAGTATGCGTGAAAGGAATTTTGAAATCCTTCTTAAGTATTTCTGAGAATGACAGTGTAACATAAAATCAGCTTACCTATACCAGCTAAATACACGTGAGTCTAAGTAAATAAATCTTCCAAGGCAAACAAGTACGTATTAAATTATTTTCGTGGCTATTAGAGAATCTAACTGGGCATGATATATCTATATAAATAAGATTTTTGTTCTGTACTTACATTACTTGGAATTCGAAAATTTTGCAATTTACTACGAGTTCAAAGTACCGGGTAACCCAAACTGACCGTCAATATATATTTATATATTATGTAAATAAATAAAAGTCACTGACTGACAACAGATCAACAGAATAATATATTTATATATATAATTAAATATCCTCTCAAAATTCAAAATTTCTGTTTGCTTGCTTCAAAATTCTTTAGAGCGTAGTAACTTTCGTTTTAAACAAAGGATTTGTATCAGGATCTAAATCTAATTCAAACGCAAGCAATATATCTTCCCTCTTTCTCACGATCTTCTGGCGCCACACCTCGCTAGAATTTCCTAGTGCTACCAGACTCGGGCAGGGCAGTTTAACAACCAATAAATGCACCTATTTTGGAACATGCGATACTTTATAGAACACGTGATCCGAGGTTATATATTTTGAAACGCATCTCGGAGAGGGGCTTTTTCATGACTTCAGTCGCCATGTAAAATTACGTGAAAACTAAATAAAAATATGGATTTGTAAACCCGTAAGATCTCCTTTTGCTTGGCCCGACTACGAGTATTAGTCGCGGGCGGCTGGGGAAGTCTCTACGCCAGGGTTCCACCGAACCGCTCCGCCTCGCCTCTTGTCCAACGACGATTCTAGGACCCGAAGCCGAGTATGGGTCCCAGCTAGGGTTGCCAGGTCGCCAAACCAAATAGCCGGACAGACCAGCCAGTTTGGCCGGACATTTGGGTAAAAAGGCCGGACAGCCTACAATATTGAGGATTTTGTCTCAGTATTAATAGGTACAACAAAAAAATTGTATATAAAATCAAGCTTTTTTGATTATTACCATGAATCTTGTTAAATTCTAATGAAATATAAATAACATCGAATGCCAAATAGGTTCAAATACCTTATTACTAATCAGCCAAAGTCACCAGTAAAAGCCTAACAAATGCCGGACACCGTTAAGTTTGGCCGGACACGCAATCAAAAAGCCTAACTATGTCCGGCTTTATCCGGACGCCTGGCAACGCTAGTCCCAGCGAAGCCTCAACAGCCTCGCCTCCTCCGGTACACGAACAACAATATTACGCCGCGCCAACTATTACGTCCTTGTTTTCTTACATGTATATTATTCTGTTTATCTGTCGCTCAGTCCGTGACTTTTATTTTTCCTTCTCATGCATCTAATAAAAATGGCTGGAGCAAATTGAATAAAATTTAGGAATATCATAGATAGTCACTCAGACTCTAGGCATTGTTTTCTTATGCGTGTGTGTGTTGCTGTTGTTGTTTTTGTTTTTGTGACATGTCTCCGAACATGGTTTATCAAGATGGCGAACCAGCTGGTCGCCAGGCTGCTAGTTACTGATAAAGCCAATTGATAAGGTCAGATAAATATCCCTCGTTCAAGTTTTAATCAGGATTAATTTAAAGGTTTGCATCAAGAACAAACCAGTAAGAGTATTTCTTACGGTTGTGGAAACTGTTAAGTCAAATAAAAATTTTTACAATATACTTACAATGTATTTCGGATCTTTAGTCTCTAAATCTTTTGGCCAATCAAATTTCTCTGCAACCTGTAATAGAAAGATAATGTATTCTGAATGCCATATTGCTTATATTCTTAGTACTCCGTAGACGTCCACACTACTAAAAAATTGCGGCGATAGAAATGAATGAAAAAAGATGCTTAAAATTATATGCTTCAAAATTCAATGTTTAAACATAGTTGGTGAAAATATATTCTTCTTGTTTTTGAAATCACAAAGTGCATGATTGTTAGAGCAGCTTTGATAATTAATTGCTCGGTCAAAATATGCTATTCACATTAAACCATGACAGTACGAAGGAACGAGAATTCAAAGCATCATCAGTTCCTTAAAAAGAAAAATGAAATAAAGTCGTATCTAGCAACAGTTTGTGTGACTTGCTGACATCAAAGAGAACTATCTCTTTTGTTTAGTTTTTTTTTCTTTTCTTTTAATATTTCTTTGCTCTGAAATGTCACAAAAGACCTCAAATAAATTGAATTCTTTGAATGAAACAAAAGACATTGTGTCCAACAATTCTACTATCATTATGTTCTCTTTTCTTTTAAAGGAAAGGAAGAAGAGATTCAAAATTGGCAACAGTCGGATGAGAAGAAAAAATTGTAGCATATCGCTTTGGAATATTTTTCGGAAAATAATTAACAAAAGTAAAGTAAATAAACCATTTCTGGATGTAAGTCGCATTGGAAATACTGAGTTTTGTATAAATATCTGTGAAAAGTAAAATACTGAAGTCTGTAACGAAAACGCATAACTTAAGGAGAACTAGGAGAGCTTGAGATGCCGTACTATGGATATTTTTATTTTAAATTTGCAGTTACACGATATTCAGCGTGAAGAAGCAAAAGCTATTCAAAGGTAATTGACCATAGTTTAAAATAAATTGTTTACGTCAAAAAAAAAAAAATCTATTTTCATGAACCATAAATACAACAAGTAGTTGCATGAATCACAAAGCTGTATACGTGCTATAAAGGCACCGTAGCTGACTCAATGACGGAATTTGGGATTTTTCCCGGTGATTTGTAAAAACATCGGGAGGGGGGGCAATTTTGCTCCCCGGCGCATGGGGTTCAGCTCAGGGCCCTTGCTAAAGGAGGGTAGGGGAGTATCCCCTCCCTAACGCAAGCAAAATTCTATTAAACTTGGCAAAATTAGATACCTAGTTGCCGAACTTGGTAAAAAAATGTTAACGAGAACTGTAATTTACTTCCTATTTTTAGTACACTTGGCAAAAGCACGCAAACTCTGAAAAAATTAAAAAGTTGGTAATGTTGTTGATAAAAAAAATAAATAAGTTGGTAGAAACCGATATTTGACTTGGCAGTTTATCGAGATCCCCCCTCCCCCCTAAAAAAATCTTAGCAATGGCTCTGGTGCAGTTCAAGTTTTATGCTACAGCGGACGATCGTAGAAATTCTAGTGTGAAATGTTTCAAAGATATTTTTACCCGTATCTTTTTTACATTAAATTTGCATGCGTTTTTCTCTTAATATGAAGTTATATGCAACTATAAAAATATAACGGAAACCGATGGAATGGTGCCACACATAGTTATGCAGCCACCCTCCATAACAGCAAAAATAACAATAACTGAGCTATATCGAGCAACATGAAGGACTGTCTAAATATGTGTTCAAGGTTCTGATTGAAATAGTGTATTTATTTGTAATGGCATAAAATATTACCTTGAAATGTTTCATCCGACTTCTGACTTTAATCAAGATACGTGTATTTCTTTGTTATTTTATAGCCATATAATTACTGAGGGTACGAATGAGTGTTAGTCGTGAATAAAAATCGTTCGCCATACTGTCCCAGCGGGATTATGCCACCGAAGGGGCGGCATAGCTCCAGTTCTTTAAAAAAGAAAGAAAATAAATAAGAATTATTTTACTATGATTATATCTGGAACAACCCCACGAGTATTTAATATCTTTTTACGTTATTAATATTATTATTAAAAGCATTTTTATGTGAATTTTCATAAGCCCCTTGACTTGGTATTTTTTGTACCACTTAAAAGTGCCTTCAACAGAGAGTGTGGCAGATTCATGAAGTCAGATATGCACAAGAAGACATGTGTAACGGAATTAAACCCGGTACCTGTGTGATCACGCCGCAGTGTTAATGTTTCTCGAAACTCCTTTTTGAAGCAACACCAAAATCCCTTCAAGTTTTCTTAACGTATTTATTCTATGCGTCAGAAACTCTAAAACAAAGTAATTTCCTTCTATGAAGTCATTTTACAATATGGAAAATAATCATTTTCTTTAACCCTTTGAGGCGCAACCCTTTCCCAATGCTGAAAAAAGGGCAGCCGTTGCCATCGCTCGACTTAACTACCTGCAAGATGGCGGACGATCGAAACGTTCATCGCGTGCCAGAGATCTAGAGTATAATCCACCCTGTATAATACACTTTTATTGAAACTGCTGTAAATGAAGGCTCACTCATAGATGCAAAAACTTAGCCCTGAACTAGAGAAAATAAATGGGACTTATACCCCCTCAAACCCTATGGAATCTGCAACTGTGAATATATGACTTCCCAGCCAATTATGAAACTTGTAAGGTGAAAAAATTTGAAACAAAGATTTCCATTTCAAAATTTTCTCGGAAGAGACACGTTTAGTAAAACATTGGATAATTAAAAATTTAAGTTTCACAACCGGCATAAGGTGGTCGTTTCGATAAGGTTTAGTATAGCTCGTGAACAAATATGTTAAAACTTCTCAAGTTCCAATTGTAATTAGTTTAAATATTAATAACATTTTTTTAAAACTAGTCTTAAAGCATTTCTTATCGTAACAATAACTTCGTTGAAATTATTCTTTAAGAAACGAAAATAAAAATAAAGCATTTACCTCATACAAGCACTTGGGTATTGTATCGTTATGTACCATTTCTGAAAGAAAAAAAAATACAAAATTTTTCTAAATATACTTGTATAGATTCAAATAAAGGTTGGTTTTTTTTTTCTTTCAATAATATGTCTTCAAAATAAAATGTCTAGTGATACATATTTATAAAGTTAAAGTAGAAGAGTAATTCTAATCAAAAGTCATGTACATCTATTAAACTCAGGTTAAATAATCACAACAATCCTCGGTTTCAGTTTTTACAGAAAAATAAAATAAATATAATGAACGTAAACATACATTTTTTTTTTACGAGTTCAGTGTCTGAAATTCTTTCAAAAACTTTGAGACTCGATATTCGGCCCGTTAAAGTCGGCTGTCACCCCAATAATTTCTGATCGGGAAGAGCTAGAGTAATGAAAGTGGGGTCTAGGTATGGTAAATTTGTCGTGCGCTATGCAAGAAAACTAAGTTTAATAATTATATCATTACTTATATCATTATTAAACTTATTTAAAAACCAATGACTGTAATGTACTTAGTCAAACCAATGACCACATTGAGTTTTCACGTATGTACAGAGCGTGAAAAAAATCATAACGTTAGTAAGTAATAGTTTGGAGTAAGTAGAGTTTGAAGCGTCTCCCAGTGGTCTGGGCGCTAAACTCAGTTCCCATAAGAGCACGGCAAGTGAAGCAGCATCCAGACTGAACAGCTCTTGGGAGGGTCAACTCCCTCTCGGCTCGACTGCTGTGGGACCGTGTATGCTAATGGGGGCTTGTGCACGTAAAATCCGTCGTGGCTCGAATGTCCTACAAGCTGTTAAACGCGCCCCTTTAACGCGCAGTGTTCCCGCTCTGGGAACACCAGACTCTGACGTTTTGACTGTTGCCAGTCACGAAGAATAGATTCGATTTCTATAAAAATAGTTGCGGGTGATATAGCTCCACGAGAATCCTTTACTTTTTATAACACGTCATTTCCAGTAAAAAAAAAATTGTCACTATTATTTTTAACAGCACTGACACCTGCTGAAAAATGGAAGAATGCGAGAACAGCTAGATAGATTGCCCAATGCTGAAAAAAGGGCAGCCGTTTCCATCGCTCGATTTAACTAACTGTGCTCGCGTACGGCCAGCAATGAAAAATTATTTCTCTGATATTGAAGACAATTTTTAAACATTAATTCACAGCTCCTAAAATATTGGATGCATAATTGTTACTTCTATATCCAATTTATAAGAGAACGAAGATAACAATAACGAGATTTTTTGTTAGTTATTTTAACAACTGCCATATGACTTATTAGTGTGGATCTTCTTAGCTCCATATCTATGGGCAGATATCACCTTGAATTTATCAATTAAGCAGTAAATAAAAAGTGGGGAGCTTTATTTAAACCACTTTGTTTTCATAAAACGACAATCGGTTTCATTTTTCGGAGTATATGAAAACACTTCAGGGTAAAGAACATAAAATAAAACCGTTTGTGTCTTGCTCGGCTCTTGAAAAGAAAGTTTAATATATTTTTTAAGAGCCTATTTACAATTATTATACACACGCTTTTATTTTTAACAGCAGTTCTCCTCAAAAAGTGATTTATTCGAAAATATTTTAATTCCTGCATGTATGCTCTAGTATATTCTCTGTAAAAATAACTCTTTTACAGTGTCCCACAAAATGGAGAGGGACGAATGATTAAAGGGAAACTGAATACATCTGATAAAGTTGTTTTTTTCCTAAAGGCGGGCACTTGCCCATGAGCATTCGGCACTATTAAGGCTCTGAATACTGATTACTTTATTATTAAGGCACTTAATTGGTGAACCAGCATTGCCTGCTATGAAGAGGCGCACGAAATGACACCTAAGCCCAAACCGGGAATTGAACCCGGACCCTTGGTGTGGTAGAATGGTTGTCCAGCCACTATAAAACCCGGACGGCACATCTAATGAAGTAAAGTTGTTAAAAATAAAAGTTATGCTTTGATTTATTTATTACTTTCTGCGCCCGTATTTATATGATAAGCTGCGAAAAGGTACACAGGGATAACAATGTCTGAAACCTACCTGAATAAACTTTAAGCATGTTCTCCACGTAAATCTTGCAGTTATCTTCTCCGTCGGCAGTTACGAAGTAAATGCACGCTGAAAGAAGAAACACGACCAATTCAGGCCCCACTTTAAACATACTTTGACATTAATATTCTTTAACGTTACGGCAAATGGTTTCCGTTCGCAAATGATTTTCATATTCTGTGTACGAGCACTATTACCGCAATATATGCAGCAGTCTGCAGTTTCACAGAATTTTGAAACGTGATCAAATATACAGCACAATAATAGAAAAGATAATTTTTGTTTGTAATTTCCGTGTTTTCTTTGCGTAGGCTGTCTTTCGAATGAGTCTAAATTGATGTGTAATGAAAAAGCTATTTAAGCTAACAGATAGATAAAATTAGGGTAATTACATTTGTAACAGCTGTAATAAGCTTCAGTGCAGAGGACATTTGGTTACGTAGACAAATTTTGAACTAAAAGTGTATCAATTTTTGATGGAGTTTTTGGTGGTATCAGTAAATTTTAATATTTCTTTCATTTAAATAATCCTTGACATTATTTTATTGAATATTTTTAAAGCATTGCCAAAGTTTTGTTTGGGACTATATTAAAAATCAAGGCTCGCACAACTGAATGACCAGTAATGTAAGATTCTCGGATGGTATTTTGTCTCTGATTCATTTTATTTTCTAGTGAGAGTTCTTTGATCTATGGTTTAAAAGTAACTTTGATCTAAAACTTGTCTGTGCTATGCGTTATAGCAAGATCGATGAAGCAAGATCTGCTGCTTCGTTGTAGCATCGCCCAGGCGAATGCCTGCCCTATTGTGATTAAACTTGATGTAATTTAACCTCCCATCTCTATTTCAGCATATGCATCTACTAAAAATTGACTGAAGAAGGTTCGGAAAAACACAGTACATCATTACCTTCCACTTTCCGACCATTATGTGATGGCAGAAGAAACTCAACGCAGAAATTGCTTTGTTCTGCAGGCTAAAACGAAGCTTATCAGTTCTCGCTAAAATACATTTTAAGACACTAACGATGAGGAGGAGGCTGTACTGATGCAACAGCTGTTGCTCAGAAGTTTCATCAAAGAAGATGTCTGGCTCTAAAGCCAGACCAACAAATTGCAATGCATCTGTAAGATCCATTAGTCGCATTTAGCTGTTCAACTTTATGGATTATCCCATTACATCCATCTCGATACTCCGATGAAGTTGCCTATGAAGAACGTCAAACTCGAAGTTTGGAGGCACTTTGTCCACAGTGTAAAGCATATGATTTTTTTATGTAACTATTAAATGCATTTAAGAGCTCTAGCAGTTGATGTTTTCTTTTATTTCATTAATTTATTAATTATCAATTTATTTTTTGTAACGTGTAATTCTCCCGTCCTCTCCCACAAAATAAATTTGAAGAAAACAGGTTTCTTCTTGAGAAAATGGTAGTAGACTTCCAATTAAGTAATGCACCGTCATGGGAGCCGGCAGAATATTTCCCAGGGGGGGGGCAAAGACTACTCAAGCGGGAGGAAAGACTGCTTTAAGGTATAGTTACCATGTTGGAAAGAGCAAGAAAGCAAGGGAAAACACTGCACACAAAAATCCAGGGGGGGGCATTGCTCCCCCCTTGCCCTATGCTGCCGGCGCCCATGTACACCGTTGAGTTTTAGGGATAGAATGATCCACATCTCCATAGCATTATATTAACAGACTGTAGAATTACAAGCGAAAACAGTACGACTCCCAACGGCAGGCATTTCAGTGATACGTATTAGGGAAATCATAAAGTACTGTCATTCTTTTCCACATTAAATTCAAGCAAATTAACTTTCAAGAAATTTTAATTAAAACAAGTTGTGCCTAAGCATAGGATTCATATCAGTTACATTTGCAAGCAAAATTTTGATCGATAACTATTTTCCTAAGAAAGATATGTAAAAAAGCCCACGGGAGTGCTGTCTACCCTCGTTGGCGAACGAATTTTATAATGTCCTGAAATTGATTTCGAATTATTCGTGTGTCGTGTTATGGCAAAGCTACACAAGGGCTATCTGCCAAGCATTATTAGGAGGACGTTTTAAGAGATTCTAATGAGTATTGACGTTACATCTGGAGAAAACCGACCAAAACTCCAGACTGCCGTGCGATGGGCCAGAACGCTGAACCTCCACATTTTAGCCGTCTATCATTTTGAGTGGCTCATCCCCTCGACCATGATGAAGCCTTTAGGTATTCGTGAGCGCTGTATTTTACAGCAAGAATTTTATGTTATCGATTAAAATTTTCAGAATGTTAAATATAAATGAATGCAAGATTTAAATTTATATATGGGCCCATACAAAAAATTCCAAGTCAGTGAAATGTGCCCCATACAATCAAGTGCTGTACAAAACTTTTGCCTTTCATCATAAAAAAGACTCATAGGTAGGAAAATAATTATATTTTGACTTAAAACACTTTCCATTAGCTCTTGAAGAGAAAAAAAATCACATCGGAATAACGTGTTTTAGACAAGGTACACAAATGGCGAAAGAAAACAATGATTTTATATATAGATTACTTTTGCTATTATTTGTATTGTATGGCCCCTCACCAAATTTTCAAGTACATGTCTGAGCTTTTTTATGATGAAAGGTTCAAATGTTGTATATCACTTCAAGTGATATACAAAATTAATGTATGGGGAAACATTTTACGGATTGAGACGTATAAAAATTTTAATTTTATATTTATTTAAATTTAATCTAACGAAAATTTTAATCGATTCCGTGGCATTCTGTAACTTTTTTTTTATGGAACTTTGTAATTTATTGTATATGGACACTATGATCAATATTTAAGGAATGAAAGCCGAAAGCCTTGGTCAGTAGGAAACCCATAGATATAGGAATAACTATTCCTATATCTATGAGGAAACCGCTATTCATTTTAATGCTGCCATCTAGCGAATACATTGCGAAGCAAAAACTTAGAAATGATAGCAATCAAAAAATAAATAAATAAAATAAAATAAATAAAAAAGAGGTCTGTTTTATCCACTTACAAAATCCGTGTATAGTAATGATAAAAATTTCTGTCTCGTCTCGCAATAAAGCTGTGAGATCTCTGTCTCGTCTCGTTGAGCATCCATCCATATTCAAAATACAGTAAAACTCGCTTAAGACGCTCCTGCTTAAGACGCTTTCCCGATTAAAACGCTTTTTTCCGTCAGTCCCTGGACATTTCCTATACTAATCAATATAAAATACACCTGATAAGACGCTTTTGTTCTGATTTGTGTCGTCGGTTAAGACTCTATTCTCGGATTTCTGATGAAGCTTTTTTTTTTCTTTTTGAAAGGTATTGCAATCCCCGGAGGTTAGTCACGGTAATCTAACGCTCTAATACCCCTTGATAAGTATCCATTCATCCAACACCCCTCTCTTTAACTCTTACCTATCTCTCCCACGCTGCTGCCAGGTTTTATGCCCATCTTTAGTCAGGAATACAGAAAGACTGCAATATCGACTTAGTCCGGGTTTTCTCTCCCTCGACCGTGAATGTTTCCCGGAGCTAAAAATGCAATTCATCAAAACACGCTCCACTTCTTAAGGGGGTGTAAAAAGTAAAATCAGTTCCATAAATTACATCAGTGCAGCTTGGGACAAAATTAAACCAGATGTAATAAAAAACTGTTTTCGGAAAGCTGCGTTTGATGTGTGGGACAATTCAATTCAGGCTGACACTTCGCTTCCAGAAGATGAGGACTTTCAATCATTGGAGAATTTCCCTGATTACGACGGTGGACGATCACCTCGTGACTTGCAGCATTCGGACTTTGGAAGAAATAATCGTAGATGCTACTTTTGAAGGGATTGTGAAAGAGGATGCCGTCGAACAAGAGGAGGAGGAAGAAACGGAACCGACAGCTATACTTACCGTTACTACTGGCTTGTATTATGTAAGTGAGCTGCGGAAAGTACTGTCTCCTTTGGAACACACAGAGAAAATGTTGATCTCCGTTAACAAAATTGATATTTTCCGAAAAAAAAATTATCAATTTTGTTGATAGAAATGTGAAGTTCAGTGCGTATTATATTGAACAAATGAAGAAATGTGAAGTTCGGTGTGTATTATAGTTTTCTTTTGTACAGTATTATCTATGCAGTATAATAAGTATCTTATGTAATTTCTAAACGAAGAGCAATACATACGTAATTTTTCTAAGCACTTAGATTTTGTCCTTTCCCAATTCACCTTAAGACGCTTTCCCGTTTAAAACGCTCTTTCAAGCTGATCCGTTGAAGAGCGTCTTAAGCGAGTTTTACTGTATATCTTCCTTATTATAAAAAGATGGCTGTGTGCAGTAGCGTAGCCAGGAATATTTTTCGGAAGTATCTGAGAACTGAAAAACCAGAGTGCAAAATCGTGGTTGCCATGTGTGGCGATTTTGCCGAATAAAATGTCGTTCGTATACAAATCCACAAAAATGGACCTATCGGCCTGAAATTTAGCACAGATATGTAAAATAATATAGAATAAATCGTAGTCCACTTTAAAACTTTGAAAGTCCACCCGTTCCCGGAATTTAAGAGATTTTTTATGCTCTTCACGCAAAAAGCTTTCCGTAATTGTAACCCCTGTAGTGAAAAAAGTGTGAAATAAGGATCGTGGTTGCCATGTGTGGCGATTTTGCCGAATAAAATGTTTTAAATTCTCAAAGTAAAAATAAAAGAATAATAATGATTTTTTTTTTGTTAGTTTAAATTCGTAAGGTTATTTTTTTTTTAAATTATAATATCGTGTGCATGGGAAATCAGAGCAGGAATGTAATGCTTTACACGCAAAACAATAAGAATTGACGATTTCCGAGGCTAATGTGTAAATTTTTTAGTTTGGCGAAAAAATAAAATGGCTGAAATATGGATTTTGAGTAAGTGAGTGAGTATGTTGGCACTTTGGCGAGGCTTAGATTTGAAACTGGATTTTATTTGAGACTGGTATATATCATAACACTGGTTATAGATAAAAATGAATGTTGGTATGTGTTTATGAGGTTGAAAAACTCCAGCACCGTTGAGCACCGTTGCACGATGAAATTTGGTTCACCTAAGTCTTTTATGATGGAGAAGGTTTTTATGCTATCCGTTTTCCTTAACTTGCCACTTGGTGCCGCAGCACAACGTTGAATTCTATTCCGTTTAGCCGTTTGCTATGCGAATATCGTCCAACCGATTTCGATGAAATTTGGTACACGCGAATATTAGAACACGGAGAATATTTTTCACTATCCATTTTGCTGTAACTTGCCGCTAAATGGCGCTGCAAAGCATCAACTTCTATACCGTTCGACCGATCGGCATAAAATTTTTTAAACTTACACATTTGAGCACGAAGAATATATTCTAACTGCGTTCCTTTTGATGTTACTCACCACTAGATGGCACTGCAATGCATTATTATTTTAACTCGCCACTAGATGACGCTGCAGCAGGCCAAATTCTTGACCATGCAAACGGTCGCTATGAAAATCAGTATACATAGCTATTTGAACAATGAGAATATTTTGGCGTTATCCATTTTGCTATAACTCGCCACTTGACGGCGCTGTAGCAAATCATTACTTTATTGAACCACTAGATGGCCCTGCAGTGTATCACTTCTTGACTGTGCAAATGATCGCTATGAAAATAGGTATACATAGATATTTGAACACGGGGAAGAGTTTGGCGCTATCCATTTTCCTATAACTTACCACTAGATGTCGCGTCAGCACATGAGCTTCAGGACTGTCCAGCCGATAGTCATGAAAATTCGTATACATCGATATCTGAATGCGAAAAATATTTTCGCCGTATCCGTTTTGCTAAAACTCGCCACCAGATTGCGCTACGCCGCATGGAAGATTCTGCACCGTACAAACGATTGCCTTGCAATTCGGTATGCATGATTATTGGACACAATATAACGCGATATCCACTTTGCTATATCTGTTTATTACAATGAATAGTAATCACCACAAATCGTAATATCAAAAAGTCCATTCATTCCCGTGCGAAGAACGGGTACTTCAGCTAGTAACTAATAAAAATCGTTATAACATCTCTTTTTTTTTGGGGGGGGGGCTGGAGAGGGAAATATCTCCATAATTTTGACATAATAGTGTTCACATATAAAAATGAATTTAAATAAGTTATAAATTTATGCAGTTAAGTTATAAATTTATGCAGTTAGAAAAACACAAATTAAATATATAAATTTGGCTTAGGTCCGTAGCTGAACCTTAAATTCCTGAAATGAAGGGGAACTTTCAACTCTGAGGATAACCAGGCAAACTTTCAAAATTATCCACGAATACGTAATTGTGTCTATATTATACGTTTACTCATTTTGGAGTTGGCTGCAGCCCACCTCCTCCCTCCACCCTTCCATCACAGTTTCAGTTTCGTATACGATGTCATCTTGTAAACAAACATGGATTTGCTTACAATAAAAGTGAAAAATGAAGATTTGTCTTTCGAGTTTCACAATGTTATTGTTGAAAACTCAAATACAATAGTAATAAGGAGCAGTATAAAGTATGCAAAGGACATTAAAGGAAAGTTAAATCGTAAACTAGTATTTAAAATGACTAAATACAGAAAAATCGTGGATTGTGCATTGGGCCCTGTGAAAGTTGATTTTTACGGAATTCAAGCTTTTGTTTCATATTTTGTTAAAAATTTTTCGAAGAATAAATTTTTAATCTTTCTCAAAGGGGGGGGGGGGGGGAGGGTGTGACCCAATGAAGTAAATTGCTTAAATGATACTTATTTATCCTAATGATTTTATCGTATAAAGCTTTTGAATTTCTGGCTCTATTGCTTGGATATACACTTTGAAAATAGCCGTGTGCTCTGATAAAGCTTTCAGACTTGCCTCATACAGGAAAAATAAGATTCTAATTTATAAACGACTCGAAATTATTAGGCTAAATGCATTTATTCATTATGTGAGAAATTTGCTAGACGATCGATCATCAGTAGTTTAAACAGATTGCGATACATGCCTTTCTCGGAAATTATTCTGAGAGTTTTGTCATCTAATGCGCTATAGTCTGGTTAGATTGTAATTGTATAACACAGCAGATACATAATGTAATATAAACACACAAGGCGCACAACAATCTTGAATATTGTATTCCATAGCTCTTTCGTAATTTAATGAGAAATTTTAAATATCTCCTGTTTACAATACTTTTCGATACCGATGTTAATGTAATTAGAGCTTGTAGTTTTCTCTTATAAAAATTTCATCAAAGTACTTGTACGATAAAATGTATTTAATAGATTATTTTAGGTTTCAATTGACAACTGGATTGAAGTTTATATCAAGATGGTATAAAATGTCATTGGAGAGTAACTGTGTCCAGAATGAGTCCCATTTGTTTAAATTGGCTGATATTTTGAAGATATCAAATAAATATTTAGCTTACGTGTAAACAAACCATTTGTAGTATTTGGGGAAGGGGGGGGGGGTAGAGTAATTAAATTATTATATTAGTTACGATTAAATGTACGGCCTTTTAAACAAAATTATTAAAACAAATTTATTCATCCGTATTCCAAATTTCAAGCATAGAAACTTTACTTTTGACGCTTGTAATATTGGAACTAGTAAGTTTTAATGATGTTACTGTTATATCGAAAATGAACAGATCCCAGTATAATTGAATGGATTTTCGAAGTCCTTCAGTTTATATAAAGTTAACAACCTCTCATTCTACAAAACTTTTATTTCAAAATTCGCCAGCTCTAGTTTGTACCCCTCCCCCCCCCCCTCCCTCCCCAAAGTTCCAGTGAATAGCCGGTTTGGTTAGTCATTAGTAACTGTATTGAAAAGTTCTCAAATGCTTTTTAAAATATTTTGAATATTTGAAAATTTTCATCTGTTGCAAAGTGTATCTATATTTTACTCAAAAATATGCTAGTTTTGAATCTTTCATTCACTTACAGCATATCTTTGTGAGAATAAATTTTTATTTTATGCCTTTTATGTCTCCACAATAAAAAAAAGCTTTTACTTTTTAAAATTGTATTTTCACTTCATTTTTACTTTCCGAACATGTATCATGAAAGGAAAGCAATATAAAATCATGAAAAAATTCGATTTTGAGTTTCAATATATTTACGCGTTTTGAGGGCTTCTGAATTCACTTATGCTTTTTTTTTTGTGAGGTATGCATGAGTGTGTGTGTGTGCGAGTGAACATGATAGCTATTAAAAAGCGCATTCGATTGTTCTCATATTTGGTATACATATTATAGACCACCGTAGCACGACCGGTATTGATTTTGGTGTGTATGGAATATGTATTTTTTTTATAGGGCTACAAAAAAGTTTTCTTTTACATTATAGACTATGGACGGAAATTCATGAAAGTGAGCTAGCGTCTAAACGACGCATTCAATTGATCACAAATTGGATATGTATATTAAAGGTCACGGTCACATGACCTGTATAGAGATGATATTGTGTTCACGGGGTTGTGAAAAATAATTCTTATACATTAAGGCCTAAGGACGCAAATCACTTAAAGTGATCTAGTGTTTAAATGGTGAATGCCGTTAAACTCAAATTAGGTACGCATATTATAGGTCACTGTTTTACATAATGCATAAATTTTAGTGAATCTACTGCTCACAGTTTTTTACAGGGCTACAAAAAATTTGCTTATACATTGTCGACTACACACTCAAATCACTTTAAGTGCACTAGTGCCTAAACACTACATCCGATTGAGTTGAATGAAATTTATGTAAGCGCCTGTGGTAAATGTTTGGAAAGTCGAGTAGAGTCATCCCAGTTTTTTTTTTATATTTGTCTTATAATTTCTCTTATCTTGTGCACTACTTCATATGTCCATCGACTTGTCAATTTTAATTCTAATGATCGTCTATCAACGTAACTATTTTCTTTTCTTTCCCACAGCATAGAAACTCAAATTCTGGAGCTCCCATCCCCTCACTCTTCCCAAAATATTTTTTTTTAATTAATTTTTTATTTATTTTTAATTTTTTTTAATAGTGACCTCTTTTCAATATCAATTGCTGAGTAAAGGTTACGCCAATTCGTACTTAATTTAAATAATTATCTTAACCAAAAAAGTATTTAAAATGCACATGTGTATTCTGTAGGACAAATACATAGATATAAACAAATTTATATCCATGTACATAGATATAAATTTGTTTTGGATTGCAATTAAAAGCCCAGCTTTTAATTGCAATCCTCTGAGGGGATCACATATCAATTCTTAAACACCATGCTGAGAACATTACTATAATTCAGTTGCACCATTTTAGTGATATTGTTTAATTCTGTTTAATTATTCTCTACGTAGTCACATTTCAGAATTTTTTTATGAACGTGCTAAATAATGCATGCGTTTGAAAGTATGTGTGTACCTCTTTAAAAAATCTCTTGCACGGCGATAAGTAACTGTAGCTATAAAAATCAACTTGATGCATTCAAGACGGATTTTAAAAGAACACAACATTTATACCCCACTAATTTTTGTCCTATTCGGATGAGTTCTGTTTTCAAATATTTTCCGAGTATTTCAAATCGGTTTCTTTTAATTTTCTTTGAGTTATCTGTATTTTGAAACATCCCTTAAAGCAGTTAAAAGAATTTGTCACCCGCATTCTTCTGTAGTTCTTCCGCTTTATCTCTCTCCACGAACTGCGCGTGGAAACACACATGACTGCGCTATCTAATCTAAACGAAACGATCTTTAATGCTTTAACTATTATTCATGCTCAGAAAGTGTGTGTTTAAATGTTCAGGGGAAGAAGTGGGAATTTTTTGAAACACGTGTAAGTCTGTTTTAGGCGCGTTTGATTAGTGATAAGTAAATATTGCATCCCGACTTCCCTTTGCATGTTTCATGCATGCAATAGTTCTCTAATCAAGTTCGACTTCCACACAAATAAGGAAATTTACAAGGTGTACATTTAGACTAATGTTTTGTATTTCATTTATTTGTAGCAATTCGTGATTTTTTCACCTCCCATTACCAATAGCAAGCAAGTACCGAAAAAAATCAACAGGGCGTTTCAAAAATATAACAACAAACTTTTAAGTGTGGTGGGGAATGCACAGAACAAATTGCTTAATGAAATAGCCTGCTTACCCAAATGTAATGACTAATCCAAATGTATTCTAATAAGCGGGATAGTTCATTATCCGGGATCCCATTGACTAATTGTTACGGCTTGCTACATAGAAAATTTATTACAAGAAAAATATTCCTTTAACCGATATACCACTAAGTGGGTAAGACCATATTCAAACAAACCAAAATCACATAGCGATGTGGAGGATTAAAACGTTATTTTTATACACCACTAAAGTTGAAGAGACAGTGAAATTTCCTACCATGCTTTGCCAAAATTGTATTCTTTTTGCAAAAAAGGCTGAACCAGAGCCTTATTATCGCATGGGCAAATCGGGACTTTGCCCAGGGCCCCCGGTGCGAAAGGACCCCTAATATCAAATGTTGTTCTGAAATATTCTTTTTTACATCAAAATTTTATGAAAAATAAAACAAATTTCATAGATAGGGGCCCCCAAATTCATCAATGCCCGGTGCCCTGTCGGCCATAATCAGGCTCTGAGCTGAACTGAAATTGATCAGCATAAATAATATTTCATTTTAAATGTTGTTAATTGTCAGAGAATAAACCATTTGTTATACATAACTTAATAAGGTAAGTTAAGAAATTATTCATCACATGCTGTAAAGTGGTACATGAAAACAACGTTTACGTTCCCACGTGGCTATGTGATTGAATCTTTACCTTACTATCCCTGAAAGTTTGCAATTATAGTTTAGAGACACCTTGTACGTATATTTTCTTTCGCATGAAGTCTTATATAAAGTGCATTATACAAATCTTGTACTTTAGAGCTACAGGGGAACTTGGTAACACTTAAGGAGTGAAATAGCGGCTAAATCATATAGTCACTATTACTGAGAGTACATTCAGTCACTGACAGTCTAAAAAAATGATTGTCTTTAACCAAATTTGGGGTAGATTAAATGTTAGGGAGATTGGAAAGTAATGTTATTTTTTCGTATGTCAATATTTTGTCTTTGTCAAAACAACGAAAGTACGAAATTTGGCATATATGGGAATTTTTTAAACAAACATACTAGATTGTACAGCATTTTCTGAAACTCGTAGACAATGGAGAAGTAGGGGATCGAAACGTTTTATTCACATACCACGTGATCTCAAAGAAATAAAAGACATATCCATTAAATTCTTGATCTAAGATATAACGCTTACGAATAATTAAAAATCAATTTTAGGACATTTTGATAATCATCCTCCAAGGTGGGTAGACGCGTAAAAAGGGGAGGTTGTGGCCACTTCCCTTGAAAGAAAAAGAAAATATTTATTATGTATAACATTTTTGTTTCAAAATGTTTACATGAATCCTATGCTTAGGCACACCTTGTTCATAATTAAAGAGTTCTTGAAATTTCATTTATTTTAGTTTTATGTATGAAAACGACTTTACTTCGCCGCCCTCCCCCGCAATATTTGCTACAGGTGTGAATTCCAAACTTTTTACTAAGCACAAATAATTTTAGTAATTTAGCAAATGATTGAATGTAATTTCCTTTAGAGGTTGAACGCTTTACCTACCACTACAAACTTTTGGAATGATAATTCACTGTATATTCATTCTAGAGTGTATTTATCACATGGGCAAATCATTCTTGTGCTTATTTAAGAGATCCTTTCAAAAATCTTTCAATTTAAAAGTGTGATATACTTATTTAAGATCGTGTCATTTATCCTCTCAGCGAGATCTCTCAAAGGGAAATAATATTTTTGATTTTTATTGGCTCTTCTTTTACATTTTTTACGGAACTTTTCAGTCATATTTTTATTTTGTTTACATCTACTATCGTTTAAAAAACAAGAGGCGTTGTACACTTGCCCACTATTTTTGTTGATACGGGGCAAATGCATACAACAAATGTGCACTTAATACTTAAGAACAGTCTTTATCAAAAACACCCATTAATACTACCTAGAGTTGGATGTAACACAATTTGGTAAATAAAATCAAAATAATGTTTCTAAGCACTTTAACGATCGAGTTTCTCCCAAGATAAGAAACGTTTTTATCTAAAAACTGTAAGAGATAATCCAGTTCTGTAGAAAGTATTAGGAAGCTCTCAACAATTTCTATATGCTCTAACCATCACAATCTTCCTACAACACCTATTATAGGAGATAAAGGCAAAAAATGCACTTACCGCACTAGATGGGACAAATACATACACTCAGTAGAGAAAACTTTGATTTTTTTTTTTTTTTAACATGAAAAATTTATTGTATCTTTCTGAAAATTTTAGGATCAATGAAGAACATTCTTGAAATTGCCAGATAAAAATATTAAGTTTGTGGCATTAAAAATTATGTGCCTAGAATTGGTCAAAGCTGCACTATCGATTTTAAGTACTAAACTCACCCCACCTCACCCTATGCCAAATTTCCATGAATTAAACCCAATTTTTTCGAAAAATCTCATATTTTATGTTTGTAACTTTTTGGGCAACAATGTGCATGATTCACTTTTTTTTAAAGAACAGTTTTATGTATGACACCGACATAGAAAATTTGAATTACTCTAAAATACTTTTCTGAGCAAGTGTGTTTAGAATTTTTGTGGTTTGAATGAAGAACATGCCGATAGATGCAGCAGGCATGTTCTTTAAAAAAATCTTTAAAGTTTTTAATATTTATTTTCTTTTTAAACCCATTTTAGAAAAGAAATTCCTTTTTTTCAATTCAGTTTTTTCAATTTTTTCCAAAATTGTTGTCTTAAAATTTAATTGATAAAGGCAATTACCTGTTTGACAAACATGCACTTCAAAGAGTCCAATTTTTGATGAAAATACAGACAGACAACTCAATTTTCTTTTATGCATTCAAACGGTCTATGAAGAACTTTTAAGACCTTGCTTGATACACTTTTGGTATTATAAAGAATTGTTTATTGGAATGTGAGAAGTTTCGAAATGATAAAATAAAATAAAGTTTTGAAACAATTAATCTATAAATAAAGAATTTAATTGCTGTGATAATCAGATGACATGTTTTTCTGAAAACGAGATGTATTCGTGAGTTATGGCAAGCCTACAAGAGGGGCCTCTGCCTGGGGAAGGCACCTCGGCCGGAGGATTTTTGAACGGACGAGTGATTCTGAAAAGAAAGAAGCCATACTGAAAACTGTGAAACATCTGGACAACACAGATATTTTTCTTTAATATACTTATTGTTCAGATTTCTGTCCGTAGTTTCCTTTTCTTCTTGGGATTTAACATGAGTATCAGTAACTTCTCCTTGAAAAAGTCATGCCACACTGAAGGGCTACATCCTTTGTACAGACGACAAATGACCTTTATGAAACTACAGCAGAAACAAAATTTCTGCTGGTTTTTATGCTAAGGAAAATAAATTTTTTTAATTATGAGGAATATTTAGTTTGAAAAGAAAGGAAAACGATTTTCTTATGAAAGACTGAATTTATTTTTTTGTACTACAGTCCGAGGAGACCCTCTTGAACAACGTTACTTTTCACGTCCTTCCTGAGACTTAATTTTTGAGACTCTCATTGCCACTGAGCTTAAATAAATATTTGTAAAAATTTTTTGCTGTTTTTCAATATATAGTTTTGCACATTTATTAAAAAGATAAACATTTTTATTGGTGTATAGAATAAAGACACATAAAATGAATAAAAATAGTAGTAAAAAGTATTTTAAAAACTACTAATCACTGTACATTAAATTCATACAAACATTTCTTGGTGAAATGTTGATCAAAATAGATCTTAAAATGGTTTCTGTGAATAGTTTTTACTTAATGAGATGGATGCAGTTGTTTTCTTAAAACCAGAACTACAATTTCGGGCACCATGTTGGAATGATATCCTGAGGTCCGTTTTTACGCAGAGCCTTATTACAGCATGGGCAATTAGGCATTTGTCCGAAGCCCCCAGATTTGTATGGACCAGAAGTTTTTCTTTAAAAAGTGGTTTACTCTACTAATAGTTTATTTTTTTTAATTATAGAGAATTCGGTCGAATTTTAAATCATTTTAGAAATCATGAAGTTCTTTCATTGTTTACTAAAATACTGCTGTTTTTTTTCTTACGCTTCACCATATATGCTTATTATTTATACAAACTAACTCATCATTTGAGTATGTTTGTCTGTATTCTGACTTCATGATTAAAAAGTGACGCCTTTAGATACGATACAGTACCATGAGTGCCCGAGAATTTTACAACTTTGCTTGGATCTTAAGTGACTCAACTGACAAATTAGATTAAAGTGATAGAATTCCTGAATCTTCTTATTTAAAATCAAGGGGGAAACGCTTATGTTAAGTTTTATATGTAATGCTATGTATTGAAGGTGATTTACTGAAAAATTATGTTTGTAACAGTGATAAATTTACCATGCTTCTCAAGCTCAAATACGGGACACTCAAGTTTAAAATTCAGAAAAAGTAATTGTTTAAACTCCGAATTAATTTCTTATACAAATCTACACTCAGTAGATTATAATATTTTCAATCACACGGACACATATTTACTATCATAGATATCATTTTTCGCTGCAAATTAAAAAAAGAAAAAATAACAAACCCGTGTTGTCACAAAAGTCACGATTTTTTGAAAAGAACAACCATTTTCTGAAGGTTGTCACGGGGATGAAAATATGGGAGAGTACGGGACTGCTTTTAAATACGGGACAAAACATCAAAATATGGGACTGTCCCGTATAATACTGAACGGTTGCTCACTTTAAACAGTAAATTAATACACATGAATTACCTGTTGTTGAGTGGTCAGGAAAAATGATAGACTTTTTCAGGCTTGATGTATAGGCTCAATGAGTGCAGGAAAAAGGTTGGAGGTCATAAGTGGTATGTGACTTTAGAAAATTTTGTAAAGTTATTTCTATATTTTCTAGAAGGGGCCCACGAAATACCCGAAGTCCCGGGACCACATGATGTCCTAATCGGGGCCTGCTTATTACATTTGTCTCTATACTTTGATTTCACAATATAACATACTAAATATGCTGAACAGAACGAAGTCAAATGTTGCAGCACTTTATTTATAGCTTTTACAATCATCTAGAACTGTTTATAAAGACTTTTCATAATTTTGAAGACCCCTGAGGGTCCACGTACTACAGAGTTTGAGAATCTCTATGGTCTGTGAATCTAAAAGGCCCCTGGCCTCCCAGTAAAGATCCACAAAAGAACAAGAACGCTTCGTCACTGCAAGTCAGTGGATCAAATGGTCACCATTCATGACATGTTCCAGATTAAAGAGTCTGCTGAAAGAACTACAGGAACTATGCTGAAGTGAGGTTGTGTAATTGATTCAAGACACAGACATGGCCAGTGGTGAGCCTAAGCTCTGCCACCACTTTATGTCTGGACCATTTTGAGACAGCTGATATTTCGTCTTTCCGGGGAATTTGCGATGTTTTGTTGGGCGAGGCTCTTTTTGAACTCCCCAGACACTGCATTTTTGATAATGCGCTTTATTAATACAAAAGAGACCTTGGAAAGAGAAGTTTGCAAAGTCGAGGCACCAAAACGGGTTATCCTAAAAAAAAATCTAGGTTATCCTTTCCTCTTTCTCGTCTTGAAATAACTAGATTTTAGATAAATTTTAAAACACCAAAATACCTTCGCAGCTTTATAAAATTATTTTATGTCCCTCCTTACACTGTTAAAGTATGTAGAAAAGCCAAAAGAGAGTTATGATACAATAAAAGAATATAGTTCTTTGGGAGCATCTCTTTATATTTAGCATAAATCCAGAACTATTTATTTGTTTTAAAATAGAAGAAAGAAAAAAAAAGGATATCTCGGTTTACACAAAATTTTAAAATATATAAATGGGTTTTAATCTTTTTTTTTTTAATTCTCCTGGGATGCAATTCTCAAATACCTTTCAAAATATTAAAAACCGTTTAGTCTGCCATCAAAACGATACCACGATGACAGATGACTTCTAAAAAAAAAGCAGCAGCATTTTGTTCAAGAGTTATAAGTAGCTTCAGCACAATGTGCAAATAAAAGAAACACAACTCCTTTTTCTCATCTGTATTCTGCATTAATTTTCCGAAGTGATATTTATATCTTAGCAATGATCAGAGCTCGCACATCACTTTATTTACAGTAATGATTTTGTGAAAATATAGGAAAGGTCCAAAATACCGAATTGTATACATGATGTACCAAAAAACACTAACTTAGGCTTTTATTCCCCAAATATTGAACACTAACATGTACAATAAATTACAAAGCTACGTAAAAAATTGATTAGAATTTTATATTATCAATTAAAATTTTCATGAGATTAAATCTAAATATACAAGCCAAATTTAAAGTTTTGTACAGTCAATTGCAAAAAAATTAGAAAAATGTGTTCCAAATATTAATTGGGTGAAGTGCACCATTTCAGCCTTTCATCATAAAAAGGCTCAGAGGTATGTTTAAACATAGTGAGGGACTATACAATACCAGTGATAGCAAAAGTGCTATCTTTATGAAATCATTGTTTTCTTTCGCAATTTCTGTTCGAATCTTGAAAGGCGATCATTTAACCTAGAATCATTTGATCCATTGAAAAGTGGTTTAAATAATAATATCTTTATTTTCATATCTCATATTTTAAAGATTAAACTCTCAAGTTTTGTACATCGCCTTATTAATACGTGGGTCACTTATCATAATTCGCATTTTTCCCAACGTACAAGGTCCCTGAAAACTTTAAATTTTGAATTTATTTAGATTTAATTTAAGGAAAATTTTAATCCATAATTTAAAATTCTGTACCTTTTACATGTAACTTTGTAATTTATTGTTTATATCTATTATCAATATTTAAGGAATGAAAACCTAGGCCAGTGTTTTGGGGCACCCCGTGTATCCTGTAGAGAGAAAAAAATTCTGCAACTATTCACTGTATGAAACTTAGTGGTGCTACAAAGCTTATACGGATAATATTGCTTTTTCTAACAAAGAACCTAGAAAAACACTTAGTTTTTGCCATATGCAAGACCTATAACCCTTAGAGTAGTACAAATACAGTATCTCTCTATTCTAAAAAAAAGTAAAGGCCGCTGTCGCTGGCGCTGTCAAAGCTTGTTTTCCTATCTCCTCCTAAACCGCGGGGATTTGAGTTTCGACTAAGGTGCCCACAGATTCGAAAAAATTCCGAGAAACCTTCTAAGCTGACTTAAATTTCGAAAATCGAATTATTTTAGAAGATATTAATAAAAAACTGAAAAAATAAACATAATGGTTGCCAGATTTGGCATAAAATCATTCATTCCTTTGCAACAAAGCGTTTCCAAGTATCTAGAATCACGTGAAATTTAGAAACATGAGTTAGAATTACGCCCATTTTACGCCAAAATAAAAACTATATGAAATAAGTAACTCAAAATGTGTTACACAAAGTTGACAATTTTCAAATAGTAAGTTCGCTTAGACAACAGGAGTTTAGAATTAGCGATTATTCGTTTTTCCAAAACAGAAGAACTAATATCTTGAAAATGAAAAATAATTGAAATGCAGATTATTTTAAAGCCGGTTCGGTCCAGCTGGATTATTTGCTACCAGTAGAAATATTTGGCGGCGTTAACTATGCCATTATAGCAATTATAGTACACTTTGGATATTTGCTAGCGCGACGAGATGGTATAATTCGTGGTGCTAAGTACGCCAATCTGCAAACAATTATGTAAATGAAAATATGGATAACGGTTTTCCGGTAACCTTAAATGAACATAATTATAGGTTGTGAGCATGTGTAAATTGCCAAATAATGAAAAGTCGCCATTGGTGGCAAGCTATCCTATCTGTACCGTAGCTTTTATTAACTTTACATGTACGCAAGTCGCCAAATAATGAAAAATCGTCATGGGTGGCAAATTCGCAAGGTGTCCAATAGGTTTTACATTATTAAAAATACAGCTGAAACACTGATTTTATTACTCTTCAGCTCCTAATTAATATAACTTTTGAATGGCAACATTAAATATCATTGTGTTTCTGAAGAGTGCAAATAATTTTTCCAGCGATTATAAGCGGAGTCCGCACTCCAGGTGGAGTATAGCTCAGGACCCGTTCAACACGGATTCCCATAACAAAATATCTTCCGTGTTATGAGGGGGAGGGGGTCTACTGTAGTGTGAAGTTTAAATTTTTATGTACCAATGAACATGCAAGAACCAAGCAATGTGTAGCTCAGTAACATTCTATCTGATCCAATCTTTGGGTTTTGTCTGTTGAAATTATGTCTTTTTTACGAATAAGCCTTATTAGGGGCCAAATGCCTCATACGAAAAGCGAGCGTAGCGAGTCAGGGGGCCTTGGCCCCTAGTTTAAAAAAAAAAAATTCAGCTTACTGTATTGGTCTTTCACTACATATTCCACTGAATAGCAAATAGTTAAAACAGATTAAACATTGCTATAAGATGTATTATTTCATTGGATTATCGCCCCCACTGTCGATGTGATAAATTTACTGACCATCCATTTGGTACATCTGTTCTTTGAGCTTCAAACTCATTTTAAAAGTGAAGTTATATATATATATATATAATTATAAGATAAAATGGGAGGATGCCCCATAAAATTTCAAAAGTTCGCTTTTTTAAGGACCTATATATGCAGGATGATTTAGGAGATTGTGCATAAATTGAATATTAATGACGATGTCATTTTATCTCTCAACACCCTTTATTGAAAAATGCGACATAATAAAGCCACATAATTTTACATGTATTTAAATACTATTAGTTCACAACAGCTTTAATCTATTGTTATAATATTTCGTAAACTGTAGAATATGCATAACATGTATTTTTCTATAAATAGGTTACACCCATAAAAGTTTCAACATAGGGTACCGGGCGAGCGTAAGATGAGCGATAAAATGACAAAGTCAATTAATATCGTTTTAATATGGCAATAATGAAACTAAAAAATTAGGGGGATTCAGGGGGATCTCCCCCAGACGAGGCTAGAACAGCCGAGTATTTATAATATCCATGTAATATTGATAACCATGATAAGTACAATGCCTGAACGGTCCCTGAAGATAACGATAAATTCCGATGAACAGCCATGTTAAGATAGAATTGAATATTTAAGTTTAAAAAAAAAAGAAAGAAACAAAGAATCATTATATAGCTAACCTCTGAACGGAGAATTCTAAATAATGAGCAGTGCCATATACGATTGAGTTAACCTTTTTTGAATGGAGCTGGTGCATGTAAAATCTGTCATGGCTCCAACACTTCCACGTACAAACGATATGCCTAGGTGCGTCTATAAATTCTAGGTCTCCCATCTGGAATTGGTTCAAAATTAAGTCACCACTCATATAAGGCAGGGTTGGTATGCTTAGTAGGTGCCCCCATCTTAAATAGATCATCTCCGGCTGTCATAGCGCTTAAGCCTATACTCCAGTGGCGTAGTGAGGGGGGGGGGTGTCAGACCCCCCCCCTAAAATTTAGCAGAGTTCTATTATTGACATGACCAATGCGATCCATAATGTAGATTATCCGTTAAATCAGTGCCTAACACCCCCCCCTAAAAATTTTTTCTGGCTACGCTACTGCTATACTCGGTATATGACCAAACCATTGGAAAGACTTTTTTTAATGATATTTTAAATTTATATTTACAGAAATGCATGACAGTTCTTATTTCTTTAAAATTGCGCCGGGAAACGATAGTTTAAGCTCAACGTAAAAGCCTACTATTGAAATCAGAATTATATGGATTTTAGTTTACCATTATTTTATGGCTTTAAAATCTGAATCTTGATTTAACAGCCACTCACTCCTAAAGCATGGTCCCATTTCTTTGAGTACAAAGCTACTATTAAGTGATTGTAATGTATAGCCTGCATTTATATTAATTATTAAATTTAAAAAAAATAAATCATCCTGAATATTCTGAGTCTTTTGCTACTCGTATAATCGACCAATAATAGCAAATCGGGAAAATTGTTTCGTTACATGTTTCTAAAAAGAAATCATTAGTTCTTTTATTCGCATAAAATATTCCACGATTCTAGAACAATCTTGATGTTTCTACTTTATTTTTATCTAACATCTTCTTAAAACTGTACAGAATTTGATTGTGTACTAAGCTATGACTCTTCAGTAAACTCAAAGATCTGAGTCAGAGTAGTGATATGATACTAACTTTTACTAACCAACGGATATTTTTTTTGGGGGGGGGAGGTGGGCAAAGTGTTATCCAGTCTTAACTATATACCCCTTGCCCCACATGAGATGACGTATGTTATCGTCTATGGTATCAATGGTTCTTTCATCACCGGCTGGTCCCTCTAACTGATTACTATCGTGTATTTAAAGTCCAACGCTAAACAAACTTCACACATTTCTCATACAAGGAACGTTACGGACAAAACTTTGGGAGTACTCAGAAGCTTTTCAACTTCACCTCAAAGGGTAAGTTACATTGACTATTCTTCTCATACTTAGATTCATTTACAGATATGTTAAATTATTAATCAAGAAATTTTAATTAATAAAACGTTCGAAAGATTCTACATTTTATACGCAAAATGTAAGGCATTATCATAGTACTGCTGAAATGTTGATCATTGATACATGTTATTGAAGCTCTAAAGAAATATTCAAAAGAATAATTGCTCCAGTTTATCAATTTAATTTATACAAATTTTAATGTACATCTTTTACATTATTAAAATCTGTAGTCCATATTTTTGTTTTGAATAAAAATATGTTAGTGTTAATACAACATATATGACGAATTACTAAATTATAATGTTTTAAGTAAATTAATTGAGCAATATAAATAAATTCAAGAGCTGATATTTTTAAAATTTCTAAATTAGATCTTTTGCATTGTTTTAATCCTGAACGCTTCTAGTGATACTATAACACAGATTTATACGCATACTATTATTTCCAATTAGAACGCTTTATTTGCATTGCCTATGAAAACTTTTGTAAAGCACTTTTGTGTCTTTTTTTTTCACTTTCTGTCTTCTGCTGTTATATATATTACATATTTAACTCATTTTCTAAGTGCAGTTTATAATTTTACATTGCTTAATATTATTATTATTTATAAAAACAGTGTCGATATTTAAATTCAAGTATATTATTATTATTTATAACAACAGTGTCAGTGTTTAAAATTGGTATTGTGAGTTTGCCATAACATTTCTATTTTAAATTTATGAAATCAAGTTTGCATATTTTTTTCAATATCTTTTTAAAAATATTTTTATTCGCATTTAAAAACAGCAGAGAGACGAAAAATTTAAGTTGTAATCCAAATCCTAGTTGTTTTTTTTTAACTTTATATAACAGCACACGAAACTAATTGAGATTTATTTTATTGTATTTGCTGTCTTTTATCTCACTTTCTCAGTTTTTTACATATATATCGCATACTAATTATAAATTTTCGGGAAAAAAAACTCAACAAGTACAGTAAAAAGAATAGGACTACGATATCAAACAGACACAAATTCTTTCTAACACTTAATGCAATCGTATCATACTTTAACGCCTCACTTAAAGCACACAAAAATAGCTTTCACAACTAATCAAAGCAACTTCGGTCCCAAATGTTACCAATATGATTCGTATGTGTATATTCTGGAAAGTTTTGAATATATTCTCTTTCCCTCCAAATTCAAATTTATTCTAAGTTGTCTGAAAGAAATGAATGCATATATGATGTCAGTGAAACGTCGCTCAAAAATGCTCTGTCTACTACAGAGGATTTCAACGAATTTTTTTAAAATATTATTGATTAAAATTAGTTTATACGGGTGAAAATTTCAATAATTTTCATTTTTTCATACTTCATTATTCAAAAGTAATATAACTTTTGATAATTATTTTTTTTTATAATTTAATTGTAAAATTTTAAAAGTAATTATATAAAACTGTTGAGCCTCTAAAATCTGTGGTCGCTGGGCAATTGTCCCGTTTTCCTTGCCGGTAACAGGGCACTGATAAATTTAAGTTCAAGAAACGTAAACAATTAATGCTTAATTGGTTAGTTATATTATTTTTGAATAATGAAGTATGAAAACATAGGGGCAATGAAAAATGATATGTACATGAAAATAATTTTAATTTTCACTCGTATAAACTAATTTTAATAGGTAATTTTTTTTCAAGTCGTGGAAAGTTTCAGTAGTCGATAACCTTTTAAACGCTTTAATGCTATAACAATATCTGAACCGACAACGATTTCTCAAACCATCTCCTCCCCCCGTCTCTCTGGCCTCTGGCCCTGGCTAGCCTTGTCCTGGTACTCCTTTTCCCTCCTCCTGTGTCGCCTTCCTAATTGTATGGTTTGGGTTCCTCGATGTCCCTGTCCAGGTAGCTTATCACTGCCACAAGACCTAGACAGGCAGTATATTCCTTTTCTTTCCACTGAAGTTATCAGAATAGTCATTACTCACCTGCTTACAATCGAAAATGTCAGTAATACCACCTGAGTAAGTGAAATTTTTATGAGGCAAGTTCAAGCAGTAAAAGTAGGTCAGTAGTGTGAGAAATATTTGTCAGCCGAAATGGGCTACGAGAATTTAAGCCAAAAATGCGTTCTGGCGTCAGGTTTACCTGATAGCGCGGGATGATAATATACGTAGACAGCTTTATGGGGAAAAAAATTTCATTTGGTTGTTGTCCTTCGTATGGGTAATTCCATTGTCACTAACGTAACATTTTTAGCTGAATATGAAAAATTTTTTTAATCACCGATTACTTAAAAATAAATTTAAGATAAAAATTTCACAGTTATGTATTAAAAGATCTTAAATAAGGACATACTAATTTAGTTTTGTTATAGTAAAATGCTGATTTTTCCCCTGTGATTTATGTAACATTTTATTTACCATAATGTTTCATTAGTCACAGCTCTTAAAAAAACCAAAATTATCAATATATAAATAAGTATCAAAATATAAATTATTTAATTTTTTCCCTTTTTATCCTATTATGCATGTTGTAAAGCTAAAAATATCCCTTAACTATATTTTCAAATAATCAGTAAGAAATAATAAATATTTTTAGTTTTCTTTATTGCCATGGTATGACACCTATGTAGTTTTTAAGCATTAGATATCTGTTAATTTTAATACTACAGAATTCCATGCTTTTAATTGCTTTCTAAACTGTATCTATTAAAAGGATACGAAAAAAATCCTAGAAAGACTTTTAATGGATGCATTATTTAGATCTTTTGTCTAGGCACTAAGAATCTCATTCATTTCAGTTCACTAAAATGTTTTTGTTATTTCTAGCAAGCTAAATGTTTCTCAAAAATCCCTAAAAAAATGCATTCATTTCCACATCAATAGGTAATTTAATTGATGATATTTTTATTACACATAGCTTCATGCATAGTATACTCGATTTAAAATACACACAGAATGTAATTAAAAAAAAAAGCCTCCAATCTTTATGAGTAAAAACGTATCTTAGAAACACGGGTTATGTTTGCATATTTTTCTTAAGTTTTTCCTGCATCCTGTCAGTGGAGTGTGATTAGAGTTTTGAAAAATAAAATTTTAGAGTGAACAGTTCCAGTTAGAGAAAATTTCCAGTTAGGTTTTGTACTGTGTATTTGAGGATTGCACTGATGGGAATATATTTTGACTTTCAGATATTTTCCTGAACTGATAATTTCTGATGAAAGATATGAAAGTCTACGTAAAAATTTTGAAATCATATTCACAGTGTGCATATGGGGGCACATTCAAATATCGCATAGTCCATTAATTTTCCAAATTATAAAAAAAAAAGATTACAATAAAATATGAAAGAATTTTAGGTCTCCCTTCACTCTTTTACAAATATTTAATGATATTTTTATAACTGGTGCTGTTGTTTTATTGCATTTAATTTGAATTTTCGTATGATCATTTATAAATAATTATTTCATATGCACGACAATAAGTAATGACGAAAAATCACTGTTCTTTGGTGATGTATTGGAACATCAAGATTTCGATAATTAATTTTAGAACGGTGTTTTTTACCTTGATGGCGCTTTATGTAAAAACGTCACCAGGTTAAAAACACTAATCTAACTTTAATTGAAGCATCATGAACAAAAATTTGAGAATCTAAGTATTTTTTTCTTTTGAATTTATGAAGATTTTCTAACAGCACACTTTACTGTGTCCAGTTTAACTTTCAATTAAATTTGCCATAATGGTGTAGTATTGATGAATCAGAGCTGTAACGTTTGATGAAACTTTTTACTTAATAATGGAGCTTGAAAATGGCGTAACACGGGCTTTATGCACTAACAGAGTGAAGATCTACACCAAGGAAAAAATTATATCCCGATTTTCATAAATTCATCAAGCTAGTGAAAAATGGAGGACACGAAATTTCTGTGGAACGTCAACCATTCTGTGGATTTCGTTGTTCTTAACCGATGTTGATATTTTGGTTACTACTGTTATATTCAAGTGAGACAAGCAGAGTGTATAAGGATCTCAGTGTATTAGATTCGAAACAGTGTTTTCTGCCATGGTGACAGTGTTTATTTCAACATGTCACCGGGTAGATAACACAAATTCGAATTTAATAAAATTAACACTACAGAACAAAATTTCACCTGCCAAGAAATGTTTTCAGAGATCTTTATCAACAAATATGGAAGACAAAAGAAGAAAAACTGTGCACAAACAACTCAAGGTATGCGCTGTCGTTTTGAAAATCTTTATTCGTGCTCAAAATATAAATTTATATCTTTTCGTCGGTTTCATTAGCCTCGATTTTGACAATAAAGGTAAATATTTATTTTTTTAAATTATATGCTTGTTTTGGATGTACGATTTTTCTCTTTTTTTTCCCTTAAGCAACAACTTTTTTTTTTCTTAAGCAACAACGTAAATTATTAAATATTGGTACCCTAGTTCAGAGACGTCCTCACAATCCATGCATTGCATCAAGAATTTTTTTCTTTTTCTTTTCTTCTTTCGTTTTTTTGTGTGGTGTTTAATCCCCTTGAGCATCGCTGGGGTATTGTCCTTCTAAATTGCTTATTCTAGCTGATATAATATAACTCTAGCTGATGTAATATAACTCAGTTTATCTACGCTTGCCAATAAGTATAATATAGTATCCCCTCGTTATATCGCGCTTGTCGGGAGACATGAAAAATGCGCGATATAACACTCGGAGGGGAGTCGTGACGCGTGATAAGATGAAGTTTTGCTTTTATGGTCACAAGCAGATAAACTATAATAAAATTAATCCTATAAGTACTGTAGTGAAAGATAATCACTTAAACAATAAACGTAGAAGTTTAATTTACCTTTCTAAATTTGTGTTCAAATACGCACGTCATTTCCTGCTGAAGAAACTATCTAGTCATTTTGATTTGATTTTTCTCTCATAACTTGTTTTTCAGCAAACAATAGTGGACGAAAATTCATTAATATATCTCTTTTGTATGGATGGAGTTGTATCTTTCACATGTACTTATGCTTCTCATGTAAAGTAAAAGAGTACAGAAACAAAAATTGGGAGACATAGACAGAGCGCGATATTTCCGAATGCGGAATATATCGAGGAGCGTTATAACGAGGGGTTACTATATATTTCAAGTATAGTGCTCAAAGACAATGATGTCGAAAAAAAAAGAAAAAACAACGACAAACAAATCGATTCTATATCGTCGACATTATCATATGTATTGGTGTTGCGATAAATAAATGTTTAAAAATATACCATACTCAAGAAATTTAGCAAGGTGAATTTGATAAGAACGTTGTTTGATAATACTATCTTCCAAAATTTAACAACAAAAATGAATAAATAAATTTTTTAAAAAATCAACTTTGGGTCGCCCCTTTCAAAACCCTTTCTGACTTTCTGACTTTCTGAATTTAATTTTAATTTTTTCAATGGAAAAATAGTAGGACAGGGGAAAAAATTTTGTTTTTGAAAGCCTACAATGGACAGATAAAAGCACAGACCTATTTACAGATATATCTCCATCAAGTCTATGCACAAACGACATTCAGTTAAATACTGGGTGATTTCCCCTCCCCCTACTTTTCCTTTCCCATGCAACTAAATAATTCCACGGCATGTCCTTTCATGGATCTTTAGTAACTCATTTCCTAATATAATCATTCTCTGACAGAAACTGCGTTGGTTTTTAAAAGCATACTCAACAAATAACTGAACAATTTATTTGCAGAGGAAGGATTTTTTATATTTATATATTTACAAATCAGTGTATTAAAAATATAATTAATCTTAAATTCATAATTTATTTCGATTCCTTATTTTGAATCTACACAAAGCACTATTGAATTCTTTTGCATCATAAATGCAAGAGGGAAAAATGCTGGAGGTTGAATTTATAAAGCTTATCAGTAATCTAAATAAGTAAAAATGAATGTGTGTATAGTAACGGTTACTTCCAAAGCCTTCGACTGATCAGTTGGAAATTTTGTACAGGTAGGCATACAAACATAGAAAGAAACATTTTTTAAAGATTCTTTTTAAATTTTCTATTATCAGCTCCAGAAATTTTTCTTTGATATACGAGAATAAAAAAGTGAACCATTTGAATGACAAAGTTAGGTATTATCGTAAGTGAAATTGGCGTCATTTTGATGTCTCAAGTTAAAAAAATCCTTTAGAAATCCAATTATGTCTACAAATTGCGGCATAATTAAGCTAGCATTTGATGGATAAAATAGCCGACAGCACGGCTTTATTTAATTTGTGAGATTTTTTTACAAATTTATAGAAAAAAATCTCACAAACAATTATTATTTATTTATTTATTTATTATTATTATTTTGCATTTTTTTCTTTTTCAGTATTATTTTTTAAAGGGAACTTTAAAAGACCTAATGTGAAAGTGTGTAAGCGTAAGGCTGTAATTTCTTCTTCGGTGTCAGGCTGTTAACTCCTGACACCGAGAAGAAATTATTCCTTTACCTTGCACTACTCTGCAAAGAATGGTCCTGGCTGAAAGAAGGTTCGAAAAGCATCTCTTCATTGCAACTGGATTAACCCATTTTCGCCCGTCGCTGTTTGCGTGACAGCAGCAGACGAGCTACTTGAATGGAAGCAACGTCGGTGATGTAATTTCAAAAACTTTTTCGATGTTTTATGTTTCTCGTGCACAGTAAAATCTTGGTACAATAAATTACAAAGGACCGAAGGTCATAATCGTAATCCTGAAAAAATTGTTAAAGTGAAATATCATTGTCATTGAATTTGTACTAATGTTGTTTTCTTTTAACCCTTTAACGCGCAGTGTTCTCGCTCTGGGAACACCCAACTATGACGTTTCGACTGTTGCTAGTCACGAAGAATAGATTTTATTTCTATAAAAATAGTTGCGGTTGACATAGCTCCGCGAGAATCCTTTACATTTTAACACGTCATTTCCCGTTAAAAAAATGTCACGATTATTTTTAACAGCACTGACATCTGCTGAAAAATGGAAGAATGCGAGAACAGCTGGATAGATTGCCCAATGCTGAAAAAATGGCAGCCGTTGCCATCGCTCGACTTAACTACCAGCAAGATGGCGGATGATCGAAACGTTCATCGCGTGCCACAGATCTAGAGACCCTTTTTTGACGACAGCCAGCTGTCGTCAAAAAAGGTTGCGCCTCAAAGGGTTAGGAGAAACACTTTATTCTTAGCTTTTGAAACGTGATTTTACTGTAGAATATTATGTTGTAAAATTTTTTTGTTTTGTTCATATCTAGCTCCGTAAGCAATTTTTTTTAATACTAAAAGTTTTACATTTAAATTATTTTGCCATGTGCTTTTGCCCCTTTATTTATACGGTTTCAGCAGCAGTACAGAGGGGGCTGCTCAGGACACTCGTGCATAGTGGCTTTAAAATTTTAATCATTTGCTTTGCATAGAATAATTTGCATTACTTGAAAATTTGCTCAATCACGCCATTCTTTTATGCTATTGCATGTTTTACAAACAGGAGTATACTTTAATTTTAGTTTTCTTACTATTGTAATTTAAACAATATTTCGATTAAGTATACAATTTAATTGTTTTCTTTGAAAAAACAAATTCGTTTAAATTTAATAATCATGTGCAATAGAGTGTTATACCATAGTTCTTAGTAATTTTTAAAATTTATTGAAGGCGTAAACTCAGCTTCTTCTGATTTAACATTTCTTCTTCAGAGAATTTGTGGACTGTTAGCTGGTAAACTGGGGCAGTAATTTTCATACCAGTGGCAAAAATGTAAAAGTAGTCACTGGGTGAAACTTACTTCTCTTGTTGACCCACCTGCTTCTGCTGTGAATGGCACCTCAAGACATTTTATTCATCTGTCTCAAAAAGATCTGCAAAAGTTCGGGAGACTATTAAAATGTATGTATTGAATTCTCCATTTGATTGTATTTGCATGGTCATTGACTGGAAATCTAAATTTAAGTGTCTATACTTGTGTGCTGATTCAGCATCAGTTGCGATATTAAGCTTAAATTTAGCTATCTACAGTTCTTATGTGTTCTCTGTTTTTAAAGACACTAATATTTATCTTTGTTAATAAAAGTGTAGAAATTGAATAGATTTTGTTCTCCGCCAACCCTTCTAATAATAAACATAAGGTGACACCTGTGATAATTTCTGAAGATACATAACTGAAAATTATCAAAACGGCATTATAAAACAGAACGTTGAAGGTCGTTTTGTGCTTCTGTTGGTCACTTTCTATTAATTATACTGATTTAACCTTTTTTTTCCACATTATTTTACTATTGATTTCTATCAATTAATGCACTATCAGATTCTATATTGCTTAGAAATTGAAACATAATAACTTAAGATTCATAAATACGCGAGCATTTATTTATAAAATTTACAACATTGCAGAATTATTATTTATTTATTTATTTATTTATTTATTTATTTTTGCTAGAATTAATGCCCCCATCTGATAATCACTTCTTTAGACTAACCTAAAATGACAAGAATTTTACCAAGAATATAACTAATGCGTCTAATTCATAACTACTTCTTAAATAATAGATATTTTTTAAAAAATTAACTACACTTTAAATAATCACAAAAAATTATTGTATGGTTGCTATTGTGAAATATCTCTAAAACCATCAATATATATTGACAGAAATAAATTCTGGTCATTACAGACTACAAGAGTTCCCTAGTCAAAAATAATTAACATTATATGTTTCAAACATTAAATTTCTAACACTAAAATGTATCACGTTGCCATCTGGCTACAAGGAAACATTCACTTACTTAAAATCAAAAAAATTTAGCCACATAGTAACATTATGCATCAAAAATAAGTAGTTTGTGACAAAATAATTAGAAACCTGTGAAAAAATTTGCAGTTTAATTTTTCAAAATGCTATTTTGCTTCCTTTTTAAATGAAATTTATAGATACATACTAGCTGACCCGGCAAACGTTGTTTTGCCATATAAATTATTCCTAGGATTATTTTAGTAGAAAGAAATGACTAACTAATTGTAAGTTTGGGAGGTTGTGGTATTTGAGTGGAAAAGGCATGGAGCGCTGTGAACGATGCTGGAATATAAAAATAACACAATACCAAACATATATTTTTAATTCATTGTAATTTATTCTTGAAATTTATATATATCGCTAATTACAACAATTTTACTATAAAATAATATCAATCCCTTAACGCAATAGAGTATACAATATTTTTTGTTATCTCATCTTTAGATAACACAAACAAACTGGATGCCCACTGTATGATGGTTTGCTCACTCGAGAGCATGCCATGTATAACTAACTGTCCGTGTGAAAAACATGGCGTGCTGAAATCTAATCCACAAATTGGCATAGTTTGGCCTTGAGACTTATTGATAGTCATTCCATAAAAAATTTCCCCCCCCCCCAAAAAAAAAAGGATGAAAATCTGAAACATTTTCAGATTTTAAATACGCACTATAGTGCTATATATTAAAATTCTATCATAATTTATGCGTCGTCCCTATTTTTCGTCCTTATTCCATTAAGTTGGAAAGTGTTATCATTATTCATGACTGTGCTATATTTTTCTTCCTTATTTTATAAAACCCATCTTTGGAATCGAAATCTATCTTAAAATCGCCTACTAAAACTATTTTACAATCTTCGCCAAGTATATCACAACTATACTTCACAGTTTTATTTATTGTTTCCTACTTTAACGCCTCCACTCTCGCCAAAGAGGCGATGATTAAACATATGCAGTTACCATGACGATTTTTTGCTTTTATGTGGCAATCGTAATTTAGAATTAAAATGGCGATTTGGAACAACATGTAAGTACAGCATGCCGTTACAATTTTATTTATTTTGGATTGCCAATTAATGAAGTTTTAATAATTAAGGGTCTTCAACTTCCTTAACTCGTGCGTTTATCGCTAGTTTGTTTACTTTAGTTGTCATCTAGTTCTTTTGGGCGCGTTGAAACGGTACTTACGTATTAACTCGGCGGTCACTTCCGCCAAACTACTTTTTCATAGATTTTAAATACATTGCCAATCGTATTCCAAACCATCAACAATTTCATGTGCCCGGCATTTATCTTGGTGAAAAAATTGCTTGTCTTGGCGGACCGTTTGGGAAATACGTATGTACCATTGAAACTTGTGCATAACTCCCAGAGACCCATGACTGCAAAGCTCGCCTAAGTACGGAAATTTTTTAGGTTGGCGAGAGTGGGGGCGCTAAAATAGGAATCAACTTTTTCTTGTACCATAAAACACATCTTTGGAATCGAAATCTATCTTAAAATCGCCACCTGAAATTGTTTAGAATTTCCTCCAGGCATGTTCTTCCTGTAGGCATATTCCAACTATACCGCAAAGACATTTTAAATACTGTTTGGAATGGACATCATAATCCATGAATGTACGGTGTTTTCCTTTCTTGTTCCACAGACCACTTCTTCGGAATAGAAATCTATATTAAAATCGCCTAATAAAACTCTTTTACAATATACGCCAGGCGTTTTCTAACTATACGCGAAATATATTTATAATAAATTGTCGCGTTTTGGCACCACATTTAGCGATCCATTATCAAAAATTGCAAACCTTGTGCGACTTTCAACATTTTATTAACTTCCCTCCCCCCTCTCCACATTATCTGGCAAACACATTTGAAAAGTGATTCGACACGCTAATGTCTGCACAGAAATCCTGATTGAAATGAATAGCACTCGGGGGCTAAACATTTTGGGGTGGACCGCCCTTATGACTTAGGGGTATGAGACATAGTTAAAAACCTATTCTATGACCTAACGAATATACATAGAAAATTTCATTAAAATTGGTCGAGTGGTTCCGGAGGAGTTAGGTGACTAACACTGTGACAGGAGAATTTTATATATTAGATTTTTAAAGAGAAAATATCATGCATTGTATGGTTAATAAATTATCCGTTACTTTTGTATTATTTAGTCATCTAACATTTGTTATAACACAATTTTATATTCAAATTATTTATTATATATATATATTTATGAGAGGCTACCAATTACAGTACCTGCTTAAATTTTTAGACAGCCCCTCCCCTCAAAAAAATTAAGATTTTAAAATCCGAAGGTTATTATACCTGGCTTGTTCCAAATTATTATTTTTTCCCTTAGTATTGGCATTCATTTATTTTAGTACCTTGACCGTAGAAATATTTCCAAGCTGGCAATACAGGCCAAGTGACATAGTTGTAAACCTGTTTTATAACTTAAAATTTGTGTTAACTGTTTATTTTGCATTAAAATGAATGTTTTACCACAAAAGCAAAGCTTTGCATTGTAATTAATAGTGCGTAGGTTAACTATCATTTTTGTTTATTCATTATTACAAATAATTTGGCTGAACAAAATATGGACTTTTCTGTGTAGTTTCATTTAAATGTTACGTTTTGTTTAATAAATATTTTATTAAATCATTTTTCGTTGTACTCTTCAATATAGTACATGTTATCAAAATATGAAGAAAAATTATATTTTTTTCTAAAATTCTTCATTAATAAGGCCGTTTTTACAATGTACTACAAAAATGTAGAATTTACTGTTGGTCGAGTAATTTAACCAGGTACTGCACTTCGGAATAGTTACCATTTCCTTTAGATCTGCAAGGGCTGACTCCTAAATAATGATCTAAACGTTTTAAAAAAAGTGGTTGCTCATAGGATCCTGTTTAATCCTTAGTTACCTTCTGTATGCCATACTCTGATCTGAAAAAGATTTTGCAAAAATAAAAATATCAAGAGCATTCGTTATAACTACACGTGCCGAGAAAAACAGCAGGAGAACCTCGAAACAGCCTGTAGCAACTGTTTCTTTGTAGGAGACAAGCTAATAAAGGGCTGCCTTGTAGTGACAAACTGTAAATGGTCTTAGGGGAGAGCACTTATGACTTGTTTCCCACAGTGGAATACATGCTCACATTCTGCCTATTTCTAGTGGAGAGGGTTCCAGAAGACTTTCCTTTTATTTTCTATGATTTCAGTTTTTCTTTCTGGCCGTCCGTTCGTGCTCTAAATGCGTTAAGTATGCATCGATTGATACGAAATTTATATATGCTATTTCTATGTACAGTGCCATGTATTCTACTGAGAATGGTGCATGCATCATTTGTAGTTCTTTAACTGGAGCACCCAAAAGAATTCCAATACATTACAGTCAGTGGCCGTTTAGAGACATAAGTAAATGGAAGTTTGGAGACATGGTTTAATAAAGAGGTATTGAGCCATTTCAAGCACAATACAATGTGTATACGTTTATAACAGTTTACTTTTGAGTTAAAACATTCAAATAACATTTAAAGTTCTTTTTGCGAGGGCTTGCAAAATTGCATTAGTTCTGATATACAGCTTCTTTAATATCATCTAGAGAATTTCGCCAAGCTTAAGAGTACGAATTTGGAGCAAAAATATTGATTTGTTGGAAGTGTTTCATAACTGATGCGTTCGGCATAATCTATATATATATATGTATATATATATATATTTAAATATTCTAATATTTATTTTTACCTCCCTTTAAAATAAATTAAATGGAAAAAAGTTGTATTCAGTGCTATAGTGGTGAGAAAATCAAAGGGGGACGTATCACTGAGCAAATAATGCTAATAACAATACATATGAAACTGAATTCGATGAGGACCATAACATAATGTATATGCCATATGTATAGTGGGGAAGAGATATATTAAAACAATAGCCTAAAATTAATTGTGGATTACGTTATTCTGAAAAACCAATTTTTTTCATGCAGAAAAAGGGCGGTTATGCCATAAACGTTCAGTTAGGGTTGTTTCAGTACGTCCGACAGATTCCTTTCAAAAATATAAATAATCATCAGGAACAGAGCACTCGATTGAAGATTAGAAAGTATTAGAATCTAACAGTGACCATCCAGAGGACTTTTGGTGTCACGCATTTATTGTGCATGCACTCCGCAAAAACATCCAGATCCTAACCAGAAAAATCCTTTATCCCCTGCTGTACTGGAGTACAAAGTACATGATGAATCCACTGCCTCTCATTCATAACGTCTAAATCCTAGTGAAGGTATTCAGGAACAGATGAAGACTACTTGGCAGACTGAGTCATATTTTTTAACCAGGTTACATGTGTTTTTTACTATGTCACCGGTTGGAAAATATGTTTTATTTCTGTTGACTGCTGCACTGGTGTATCTATCGAAGTTTCAAGATTTAACATTGGCAAGCAAAATAATGATATCCGAGGAAGGTGAGCAATAATACCCTGGAATCCATTTCATAAAGTACAGTAATTAGTCCAGGCAAATTAGACCAAAAAACAGCAAATGGGGGAAAAAATTTATATATTTTTGAAACTTGGGAAAACACTAATTGGGTATGTAGTTGTATGAAACAGAAAAGTTCCCCTCTCTCGGGGTGCCGCGTCCCCCCTTTTGCCCCCCCAAAACGTCACTTTTTTAGATTTTCACTTCTATTTCAAAAACCGTTCGTTTTAGCAAAAAAATGTCAATTACAAAAAGAAAGCTGATAAAATTTCCTACAAGACTGTAATTGGTTATTTTTTTCTATATGCAATAGCTTTGTTGTTTGTAATATGTTTCAGACAAAATCGCAAATTTTTGGAAAACGCTTCTTTTTATCCCCATTTTTAACCAATTTTGTCTTTTAACCCTTCAGCCCTCAGTTTTACAGCAATTGTTTTCGTAACAAAGTTGTAGAGTATTCAATTACCTTTAAAGTGAGTTATTATTTGTAATTTTATCTTTAAATTATCAAACGTTATTGCAATTTGAAATTTTCAATAAATTTAGCAAATTTGAATGAAAACTACATTGCGTGTCAAAGTATGACAAAATCTAGGAAAAAAAATTATAAAGTTTTGAAACTTTGGGAAAACATTGGTTGGGGATGTAGTTGTATGAAACAGAAAAGCTCCCCCTCTCGGGGGGGGGGGTCACGTCCCCACTTTAGTCCCCCCCAAAACAAGGTCCTTTTTGGGATTTTCACTTTTATCTCAAAAACCGAACGTCTTAGCAAAAAAATGTCAATCACAAAATGAAAGATGATAAAATTTCCTACAAGATTGTGACTGGTTATTTTTTTTCTATATACAATAGCTTTCGAGATATGTTCGAGATAAACAAAATCGCAGAGTTTTGGAAAACGCTTCTCTTTATCCCGATTTTTAACCAATTTTGTCTTATAGATCTTCAAACCTCAGTTTTATAGGAATTGTTTTCGAAACAAAGTTGTAGAGTATTCAATAACCTTTAAAGTGAGTTATTATTTGTAACTTTATCTTTAAATGATCAAAAGTTATTGCAATTTGAAATTTTCAATAAATTTAGCAAATTCGAATGAAAACTACATTGCGCGTCAAAGTACGATAAAATCTAGGAAAAAAATTATACAGATTTGAAAGTTTAGGAAAACATTGATTGGGATATAGTTGTATGAAACAGAAAAGTACCCACCTCTCGGGGTGCCGCTTCCCCCCTTTAGCTTCCCCCCTTTAGCTCCCCCTCCAAAAACTGGACCTTTTTTTGGATTTTCCCATTTATCTCAAAAACCGTGCATGTTAGCAAAAAAATGTCACATGCAAAATGAAATCTGATGAAATTTCCTACAAGATTGTTATGGCTTATTTTTTCTAGATGCAAAAACTTACAAGATATACGTCTTAGAAAAAATCGCAAATTTTTGGAAAACGCTTTTTTTTATCACTATTTCCCACTAACTTTGCCTTATAGCTCCTCAACCACCAGTTTGACAGGAATGGGTTTGCAAAGTTTTAAAGTATTCAATTACCTTTAAATTTAATTTTTATATGTAATTGTATTTTTAAATGACCAAAAGTTACAGCATTTTGAAATTTTCAATACGTTTTAGGGAATTCGAATGAAAAATGCATTGTGCGTTAGAATGCAAGAAAAAACCTAGGAAAAAGCTTATAAACGTTTGAAATTTGGGGAAAACACTGTTTGGGTATGTAGTTGTATGAAACAGTCTCTAGGGGTGCAACTTCCCCTCTCTTAGCCCCCCCCTTAAAGTTCCCTTTTTAGGTTTTCATTTTTATCTCAAAATTGGTGCTTTTTAGCAAAAGCATGCCAATTACAAAATGAAAGCTGATAAAATTTCCTAGAAGATTATAATTTTTATTTTTTAATGTATTGAATTATTTATTATTCGATATCTTTATTATTAGTATTTTTTTTCTATATCGAATAGCTTCGAGATATGTTTTAGAAAACCTCGCAAATTTATGGAAAACGCTTTTTTTCATCCCATATTTCGGCTAACTTTCCTTCTAGCTGCTGATTCTTAATTCAGAGAATCGAACAGTCGAATTATCAAAATTTGTAATCTCCTTTTTTCAAGAAATTCCCCTGTCTTCTGTTACATTTTCCTTATCTTTAAATCATTGTCCGAAAGTCTGGGAAAATTCTTCAAAAGACGGCCAAATGAAATGAGCAAGGATAACAAAGAACAATTTGGAACTTAGAAACTGGGGGTGGAGAGATCTGAACTCATCGCTATCTATAGTTTAAATGAAACGAAAACCAGCCCCAGAAACAATATTATTACTAATTTCATGAGGCTGAATTCAAACTTGCGGAAAGAAATCCACGTGTGTAAAGGTCAATTTGCGCTGTACAGTAATGTGCAGGAAGACTATGAAGATACATTTTTATAAAATTAAAATTGTTCCATAGGTTTGTTGCACTATTATTGTACAGATGTTGCACACAAGAGAAAGGTAGTGAGATATAATTATGCAGTAATTTTTTTATTAATTTTGCTGACATTATTCATTCTGATGATGAATGATCCCTGAAATGCAAATGTCAAAGTACATAATATTGAACAGATGTATTGCATTATAGAATTCAGTTGATGTAAAAAATATCACTTTCAAAACATTTTTTGGGTGTTGGGAGAGGGGATTAATTTAGACTTTAGTACTAAAATTTATGTGTTAAATATACATTTATATAAACTGTATCTAATTCAGCAGAAACAATAGAAAGAAGAAATAAAAAAAAAACGAAATAAAACCAAATCGTACGCTTATGTAATATAAATTATTATTGAAAAAAAGAGCCGTTTTGCATAAAAAAAATTTTGGAGGAAAGGGGATGCCCCCCCCCCCCAAGGTAGAGGAACTTTCCTGTTTCTTAATACCCCCTACAAGTGTCCCCCTACAAGTGTTTTCCCCAGGTTTCAAAACTTTATAAATTATTTTCTAGATTTTATTGTACTTGGTCGAGCAATGTGGTTTTCATTCGAATTCTTAAAAATTTATTGAAAATTTCTAATTGATATAATTTTTTATCCTTTACAGACAAAATTACAAATAATAACTTATTTTAAAGGAATTGAATACTCCTGTAAAAGTGAGGGTTGAAAAGCTAGTATAACGCATAGTGGAAAATTGTGATTAAAAGAAGCGTTTTCCAAAACCTTGCGATTTTTTCAAAAACTTATATCTCGAAAGCTTTTGCATCTAGAAAAAAATAACCCCCAACAATCTTGTAGGAAAGTTCCTCAGTTTTCATTTTGTAACTGACAATTTTTTGCTAAGACGTACGGTTTGGAGATAAAAGTGACAATCCCAAAAAGCACTTTGTTTTAGGGGGGGGCTAAAGGGGGACGTGCCCTCCCAAGAGGGGGGAACTTTTCTGTTTCATACAACTACATCCCCAACCAATGTTTTCCCAAAGTTTCAAAACTTTATAATTTTTTTCCTAGGTTTTGTCATACTTTGACGCGCAATGTAGTTTTCATTCAAATTTGCTAAATTTATTGAAAATTTCAAATTGCAATAACTTTTGATCATTTAAAGATAAAGTTACAAATAATAACTCACTTTAAAGGTTATTGAATACTCTACAACTTTGTTTCGAAAACAATTCCTATAAAACTGAGGTTTGAAGATCTATAAGACAAAATTGGTTAAAAATCGGGATAAAGAGAAGCGTTTTCCAAAACTCTGCGATTTTGTTTAAAACATATCTCGAAAGCTATTGTATATAGAAAAAAAATAACCAGTCACAATCTTGTAGGAAATTTTATCAGCTTTCTTTTTGTAATTGACATTTTTTTGCTAAAATGAACGGTTTTTGAGATAAAAGTGAAAATCTAAAAAAGTGACGTTTTGGGGAGGCAAAAGGGGGGACGCGGCACCCCGAGAGGGGGGGACATTTCTGTTTCATACAGCTACATACCCAATTAGTGTTTTCCCAAAGTTTCAAAAATATATAAATTTTTTCCCCCATTTTTTCTCATTTGACTGTACTAAATTATTTTCTGGGGATCACGCTTACTTAGGGATTCCCCTTCCGTTGTAGTGACCGTAAAGCAACAAAAAGGATTTTTCTCTGTATCAGTAAATTTCTTTCTACTTAACTGCCCCAATCCCACAGCCTCCAGTTAAAATGAACATTCTACTGTGTTGCGATCAAGGATATTGTTCCTACATTTTCTGTTTAAATTAAAGTCTTTCAGTGCAACAGATAATGTTACAAATCCATGCGTTATGCATTTAAGATTTTCTGATTTCAGGAAGAATCTATCCGTGATTTTAGGTTCAAATGTGTGTTTATTCAATAGGCAAAAACAACTACTGAATCGATGTAAGAGAGGTTTCTTTCAAAATAATCCCCGTTGTAAGGAGAAGGTTCAACGCTATTGAAATCCTAAAAAAGAAGAACTTCAGTGCCCAAAACGTTCTTTCCACATCCAGTTTTGGACATTTCTCTCGCCGCAAAGAGCAGCAATTCTGTTTTTCCGTGCAACTCTTGTTGGCTTTAAATGAAGGAATTTTGAATCTTTGAGTGATGATAGCAATCAGATGAATCGTATAGAGGCTCTTTCACTAAGAACAATGCATTTTAAAATTTAAAATAAAAAGAAATAAGAATAACATCTCAACATATCAAAGTAAATTATGCTTTATTTATGAAGTTTAGACATCCAGTTTGTTCAGAACGGAATATCATTCAAATGTCCACCACAGATTTAAACATCCCGAAAAACTATGGCTCCAGTTGTTTATCACTCAGTCCAACAATAGTTGCGTTATGTCTGCGATAGCCCGAGGAATGAATTGATTCAAATGTTCCAAGAATCTAATAAGAAAGATGAGTCCTATCTTTGAAAAGTCATTTAAAAAAATGCTCATGCATAAATGCAATATTCACTCAGTTATTCGATTTTCAAATTTCTAGCAATTATCGCCAACGAATAAGGGGAAATTTTTAAATAGCGGAACTGTAAATTAAGTACAAAATGGAAGCGATATTTTGTCAATTCGTGACGAGATACGGAAAAACGAGTAAAGATCAATACTATATGCTTTTGTGATTTGAATGTTAATATTGTGTTTTGTTTCGATTTAAAATATGTTTCAGAAGTTAGACAGAAATTTTTGTTTTAGTTTCAGTTTCTCACAGTTTCACAGATGAGTTAGTTTTTACGTAAGTTTAATTATCATTACCTTTATTATGATTAAAATAAAACAGTAATCTGTGTAGTGTTTTGTAGAATTTCATTAATATAAGGTATTTTAATGAATAAATAGACAAGAACTAAAATAAATAAGCAAATATTCATAAAAGCAACTTGATAATTAAAAAAAAACATCAAACACATTGAAAAATATACATATTAAAAAGAAAAATTCTATTTAATTTTACCACCAATCCTAAATTTGAGGTCTTAAAGTGCGTTTTTAAATGTTCCAACAGCAATAACTCACCAAAAAAAAGCTCAATTTTTTAAATTTTGGATATTGGATTAAAAACTTTTTTTTTTTACTACAAGATGCAGTAAAATAATAATAATAATAATAATAATAATGATAATAATAAAAGAAAGAGTGAGATATTGTCTTTCCTCCATCAGCACTCTTTAGAAGGTGAAACAGTTTTACAGGCAAGTAAAAAAGTAAAAGATGATGCCCACAATGAAAATCCGTCTATGTCATTATGTGTGCTCGAGCGGTGCAACTGTTTTACAGGCAAGTACGACCCTATGCATTCATGTTTTGCGAACTAGAACCCCACAGGCCCATAGAACTTCACATTTATGGTTACTTAAAGCTTTTCACCTACTAAGGAAGTAAATGAATAGCATGGTTACTAGATGAAGTAAAACAAAACTCTATTTTATTTCCTCCATCAGTACTCTTTAGAAGGTGAAACAGTTTTACAGGCAAGTGGTTGTAAAGAAAAGTGTGCTTGGGAATAGGCTTCATCACATATTGAGGGGAGTAACAAAGTGTATGTTCCCTTTTCCTTAACCTTCATCCAGAGTTAAGATTAATAGAAGTTCAATAAAAATAAACCACCATTACTAACGCAGTAACTGTAAAACACTTCCCAACACAATCTTATTTGGGCATACATTCAATGCCATATTACCGGCAGGACAAGCGGAGCATCTGCCCGGAGCCCGCAGGGGGCTTCAAAAGGGGCTTCATTAGGGGCTTCAAAATCGTATATTTTCCATTAATGAAATTTTACAATAAAATTACAAAAGAGAAATAAATATTATCGTAAGTTATATTATTTTTGAAGTATGAAGAAAGAAAATAATTCACAAGCCATGCTTCTATAAACTAATTTTAATCAATGACATATTTTTTCAATTCGTTGAAATAGTCAGTAGAGCATTTCGTCATGACGTTTCACTGATGTCATATATATTCGTTTCTTTCAGACGGATGAGTGAATTTTGCGGATAATTCGCAAAATAGGTGGGAATGGGAAAGGACAAAAATCAACACAAAAATGCATTCAAACCATTTTTAAGAATCATAATATCAGTTGTACATACTTACACACATAGAGTTGTGACTTCATAAAAGGTATCTTTAATTTTTTACAAAGGTCTCTAAATTTTTTTTGTAGTTGTTTTCGTGTTTCGAAGCTCCTTTTCTTTATTTGCGATTGAAGTTTCTTCAGCAGCATCTTGTCTTAAAGGTATGAATCGTCCTACTAAGTGATGTGGTGTCAATTCTAACTAGAAATGGCATAACAATGGAGAGATACGGAAAATCACTTCGGTCAATCGATGTTCGGCTTTAATCCGGTCACCGAAACCTGGCAAACGCAAACGCCATATTCGCCCATCGTATAGGCAAAGAATTTTCGATGACCTTGGGAAAGGGGAGGAGGGGGGGAATGGGATCCGAATTTTACTTTAAAAATACATTTTGTATTTGTTGATCATGTAAGGCGTGTTTTTATTTCTCTACATACCGCAAGTAATCATCGTCCCAAAAAAAAAAAAAAAAAAAAAAAAAAAAAAGGAAGATTGGTCATAATCGGAAGTTTACTGTATTCATAATAAAAAAAATATTGGAGGGGATGTGTCTCCGAAGTTGGTGGCACCCCATAGTTGGTAACTTGTTTGTGGGATTACAGCCAATTATCTCTACACTAGGGATCTAGGCCGAAGGAAAGATGACTTCTGTGGGGTGTTTCTAAGGGGTTTCAACCCGTATTTACGCTAAAATTCGGAGAAAATGACGGACGCGACCTGGGTTTGAACCAGGTACCTTCTATCTCCCTGTTCTGAGCGCTGTGCGCTCGGCCACTGGTGGGACTTCATAGTTGGTGAACGCACATAAATGCAGCGAATGTGTTCAGGGATAGTAATAAAATAAAGTTGAAAATAGAGTCATTCTGGACGTAGGCACAAAGGGTTTTTTTTTTTTTTTTTTTTAACAATAGAAGGCTATTTCGTTTATGCCTGGTTTTCCTGTCTACATATTTTTGTGGATCGATTTGCGTCGACAAGTTGATGATTATGAATGTCGCCAAGTTTTGCAATTTTTTTATGATTTATTGCCAAGTTAGGCATCAAAAAATAAGTCCTCAAAACTGAACCTAGCTAGGCGATATCTTCCATACTTGGTTAGAAACTGGCAAACCCTACAGTTCATTACAGTTAGAATATGCCTGGCTAAGACTGTAAAACAATTTTAGTAGGCGATTTTAATATAGATTTTAATTCTGAAAAGTGTTTTGTGGAACAAGAAAGAGAAACACGGCACACTCATGGATATTTATGTTAATAATGAAGCTTTCTTATGTGAAACATTTTTTTTTACTTTAAAACATGCTTTTTCCAATAATCCTCATTAAAGATTGATTCTTAGCACATTTAAATAGTTTCTTCATCATACATAAGAATAGTTTGAAGTTTACAATTAAAAAAATTATCAAAATTAAAAAATTAATCTTCCAAGTATTTTTTTTAAATCATGAAAAATACCAAAATACCGTCTACACAGGGAGAAATGAGGTCGAATAGCTCAGACCTCAAAGGATTAACTTTTACCATATGAACAACATCCTTATCATAAAAACTAAAAGCCCAACAAAGGAAAAATAAATAAATTTTGGTAAGCTTTCGAGAAGGAGGCTAGCTTGAAACAAAGCATAATATGAGTTCTAAACCAAATATTTTGAATAATAATAATTTGTTTCAAACTTATGTAATTGTTCTTGTTTTTTTTTTTTTTTTTTTTTTTTCCCAGGCTACCTAAAACATTGTTATCTATAACTTTTAGGAACAAATTTCTATTTTTGGATTTTGCTAAAACATTTTATTTTCATTTTCGATTCAGGGCCGTAACCAGGATGAAATGTTAGGTAGGGCTTTGAATCTAGTTTGGGGGGGGCGGAACAAACATAAGTATTAGTAGGCGGAAAGGGGGGGGGTTCAATTTGCACTTTTTTTTTCTAGAGTATTTGCTTCAAAAAACACCGTGTTTTTAAAATATTTAACATTCATTATGTTAATAATTTTTTCATTGAGACTCCATTAAAAATATTCAAATGATATTTTGAGAGAATGCAGTATTGGATGTTGGTTAGAGTAATTTTTTGTACAACAATAATTCACAAGACGTAGTTACAGGGCCGTAGCTAGACCAGAAGTACAAAGGGCGCTCAAACTTCTGCTGAGGGTGCCCATACACGCACCCCCCCACACACACATATATACACACAAGCACACATATATTTCATTTACAATACAAACTGCATCTGCAAGAATAAGAACTGGACTGACCTACTCTATCTAAATGAACATACAAAATTGATGAATGATGCCATTTTGCATTGTAACAACCTTTTTCTATTATACATATTGGTCATTAATATATTGCTGTTTTAATCGTCTGTATGTTTCTCTGTGTGTGTATATACATACACAGCTGCGGAGAAAAAAAGGCCCACTAGCATTTTATTTCGCCGTCGTTCGTCGTACAGCAAATTTATATATGCCATTCGTTGGCAAATAACGCATACTTTAATTTACTATTAATTTAATTTGCATAAGGGGCCGCCTTCATATTTCATTCTGCATCAACTTCGTTTAACTCAATGGCAACGCTGTATTTTGACTTTATTAAACGAAAGAAAACCTTCAAATTACCCTAAATATAAATTTTTACCAATTTTCGACGATAATTTCCGGAGATATTGCGAATTATTTTTTGCGCGTTTTTAAGGGACTTTCTGCAAATTGAAAAACACCATTTGTAGGTTTCGAACTTTTCGCCTTTCATTAATTTCGCTCGCGAGAGTTAAAGGAAATAAATATTAGTTTCAAGGAAAATATTGTGGTCATCTCTCTTAAAGTTTTTTGTACTGAGAATATCAAGGGCAGACATTAGAATATTTAGTCAGTGGTCTAAATGACCCGTGAGTTCATAACTTCCTTGGTTCGTACACATGATTTAAAGGAAAAATGCAAAACGACTGCTCACAATTTTAAAAATCTTTCTAATTTTGAAATTGTTATTGAGTAGTTCTCTTGAAGGCTCTCTTAGACAGGTGAAATGTTGCCAGGAGTGAGAATCTGTTCTCTGCTGTTCTGACTATAAGCATGAGTGTTACTCAGCTACGGTCGAACTTGAAGGATGGTTTCATGATTGAAAATTTATTAGTTTGAATTTCATGTAAAAAACACAATTACTCTTCTGCCTACCCAATATTATCACTGTGTTTGTTATTTTACTTTCTTCATTTAATATTATCGTCTTCAATGTGCAATATTCTTATTAGACTTTTGGCGGTATTTTAATTTACAGTCAGATGAAAATTTAGACAGAAAAACGTGATTTTGAATGTTTTCTGAATGTTTGATAAAATATGGGGAAGTCCGAAGACCTAATGTTTCCAATATTAAAGAAGGCCAAATTCATGCCTGGAATGTTGAGGATGTTAGTTTTTCAGAAACAGGACGTTGTATTAGAAGACATGCATCAACTGCATCTAATTCTATACCCGGAAAATATTTTATTTGGGGGGATATGGTAGCGGACCCAACAATAGACGCTTTATAGAATCACCATCAAACTATAAAAACCACTAATTTATTTTTTTCAAAATTTGATATTTTTTTAATACCGCTACTTTTACTATGTTTTTGCACAAAAGAAATCTAATTTACGTTTATTTTAAGCAATATTCAAAAAATTGTCACTTAATAGATTTATATATGGCCCCTTAACTCATGAAAATAATATATTTTCGTTAATATAAATTAAACTACCGAACGTAAAAATTTGAAATTTTGCACGGCCATGTAATATTACTTTCTGCATCTATTTCCATCGAAATTTTCCTTGGTCGCTTTTCATAATTTTTTTTAATATTAATTTAGTAATTCATAATTCATATTAATATTTTATTAAAAATCATAATAACGGTAAATTACGTTTGGGTCGTTTAGTTCTTATAGTACGAATAAAAATAAGCTTCTTATTATATGAGATATGAATTAAAGTATGAAAAAATATTTTAACACATTGGTCGCTTTTCATAACTCACTCATTTTCAGTTCAAATTTATTGAAAATTGGTATTCGGGGTTAAAATGAGCTAAATTTTTGAAATATGAAGTGAAATATAGGGGTTGCTATTGGGAAAAAGAAAAGTTGGTGCGAATTTTAGTATGTACATGGCCCCTTACGCAATTTTTATGCATAGTAAATTAAAGCGTACGTCAATCGTAAATGATTGGTATCTGTAACTTTGCTGTACGACGAACGACGGCCGAAAAAAGTACAAGTGAGCCTTTTTTTCCGCAGCTGTACATTTTTCAATGCACTGTAAAATTTATCACATAACAGCAGAAAATTTACAAATCCGAAAACAAATTCGAATTAAAAACATAACGTCCTTAACATTTAAATCTACTTATAATTTCACTACAAAATATAATATAGTTGATGATTTCCTATGAATAACAGATCTAAATATTTTGAATAATTTAAAAAATTCTATATTTCTTTTGATCAAATTAATTCTTAGAGAAACTTTGAAAAAAAATTAAATTCTCCGCCCCCCCCCCAAAAAAAAAGGTATATAACGAAAATTATACAAAAGAGTCCAAGATTTAGAATTTACGACATAGCTATAATTATTACAAATATAAATTATTATTAACAAAGTTAAACACTTTTTGTACAGTTGCAGCCGCCTGTACTTCTTTTCGTTTAAATGTTTGAAAAATATATTCAAATCTATATTTTTGCGCGCTGCTTTTCAAAAGCTAAAAGTATTAAATTTGAAAGTCTATTGTGACCCATAGATTGTCTTTGTTGTCTGTTCAGTCTTGTAAGTACAGAAAATATTGACTCGCACAATGCTGTACTACAGCCAAAAGTTCTCACAGCAGCAAGGAGTCCGAAAAAGCAATTTTTTGCTTGCATATTTCAGCAAACTTATCCGTAGTCAGCACACTTAACTTTTTTAAAGAAACTTTTGACTACGATTATTTTTTCGGGTGCGGGGATTTTAATCCCTAATGTTTTTAAATATTGTTATGAATTTTCGGGGCAACCCGCTGTTTTTGGGTTTAAAATTCGTGTTCTACGCGTTAAATAATAAAATTTTGCATTTTATTGCATCAAAATCGGTTAACTTGAATGCGAGATGTGGAGTTTAATGTTTTTCTATTGGTTTCTATGGGGTTTTCCAGAAATCTCCAAGCTTGGCGACATTTCGCGCTATTTTTCGAATGGGGCCTTTAAAGTTGTTTTTTCTGCATTAAAACCACACAATTGCCTAATGATTCAGCTACATTTTTATGACGTAATCAAAAGTCCAGTTTTAAGTGGAATCTTCGGGAGATACATTCTTCTAGATGCTCCTTGTAGCTTCTGCGTCACCTATAAATACAGACATAACAGACTCCCCAGTTCAGTGTTCATCGAGCTCTCGTTGAGTGAATTTGCTGCATTACGCTGCGAATTGTGCTATATTTTGCTTGATTTTCAAAGCTGGTTTTTAAGTGATGTGTGTAAATTCTTCATTGCTGAGTCTTGAGGCACAGTGTACGATTACCCTCGTACGTTTCCACTGAATTCATGCCTGTGGAAGTGTTTTATTTTGTGTGAGAAATACAGCATTTGTGAACGCTTTTGTACTAAGCGGACTGTTATCAGCACGTTACTGACTGATTGTGCTTGTGAATTTTGTACAACTGATTATTCGATGAAGTTCTAGAAGCAATAAAGTTTGTGTTCCATCCTGACTAGTGGACCCTTTACTAGAACTTTCTACATCAACTGGACTTTAGAAAGACGAACCGAGGAATTAACAGAGTATTCTGCAACAATATTTAAGGTCGTCTCGATAAAAGTCAAATTCTTCCACGTTTGAAATTTCGTTAAAAATTCGTGAAAAATTATGAGACGTCTAGAGGGCGCTCAAATTTTTCCAGGGGGTGCTGATCACCCTTCAGCGCCCCCCTGACTACGGGCCTGCGTAGTTACTAGTTAATTGTGCCTTTTGCAATCCATTAAATGCTATCCACTAATAATAATAATAAACTCTGTAAAATAAAAAAAAATGTTAACAATTAAACAACAACAACAATTAAATTCAGTAAATTAAAAATTTACTGAAAAGTGCATTTTTTTTTCATTTTAAATATATAATTGTAAAGATAAAATTGTAAGGAAATTAAAAGGAAACCGGCAGTTTCGTGTACTCGGAAAAATCCGAAAACCGATTCTACATCAAAGAATATAGCCAAGAGCGATGCAGCCAACATGCAGCCAAGAGCAGCAAAATAATTAACCGTATGTATAGAAATCTGGTCATTGTGATGAGAAATTCTCCCAAAACAATGGGTATTTTTTATGATGTAAAATTTAGCGATTGTTAAAAATCAGTCGTTTCTAGAATTTCGTATTTATTTGTAAATTTACAAAAAAAAATGAAAATCTTAGGGGGGGCTGAAAGCCGGCTAGGTAGGGCTCAGCCCCCGTAGCCCCCCCTCTGGTTACGGCCCTGTTTCGATTTTTTTCTGAAAGAACTTTTTCTCTACCCTAAACACGGATATTTGGATATGTAGCGTAGGTACGGATATTTAGTATTTAGTCATGCAAATATGCGTACTGATCATCAATTAATGCTTATTTTTTTAATCTAAACAACATTTCCCAGGAGTCCCTACTAGCAATTTTGCTAGGGCCGTCATCGGCTGGCTGCGTGGCCGGTGGTAGCCCGAGCAAAATTGCTAGTAGGGGTGGTAGTCCTGTGCAGTATTCAGCTTCAGTGAAATTTGGAAATCAAGTTCCATATGTTAAAAGCATCAGCGACCTCTTAGAACATAGGTTTAGAGCAAGGTGTGAAAAATTAAAATAATAATTATTATTATCAAGAGTTTTTTCATTAAAATTTAAAGATTAAAAAATTATATCGCATTAAAAAAAAGGCTTTGTTAAAATGTTAAAAGATTGAACACTAAAAAATGAAGGATTTCTTATGAAAATTTCAAAACGGTAGATTAATAATGCGTCTAATCCATAATGCGTAAAGTTTTCTAAATAGTTTGGAGAGTTGGCTCATATCAATCTTACGAACATAAATAAAATAAATAAATAAATAAATAAAAGCATGTATAAGTGTAAAAACGGTTGCAGGTATTCAAAACGTTATATAAGTTTTGGGGACTATTTCATGGCTACATCTACTGGAACTGGATAACTCTTCTAATTCTGTGCATGATTTGGAATTGCACTACCAATTTATATTGCCTTTTTCCAATGCACATCTCCATAGAGCCATCATAGCTTACTTAAAATCAATCGTTACTTAAAATCAATCGTGTCAAAAGTGCATACATAGCGGACTTATGCATAAGATTGAGGAGGAGCAACGTGACAAATTCTTTCCCCAGGCTTCACTTACCGGGCTCACACTCTACTGGGACACAAATCTTTAAGAATTTCTGGAGGGAGGGGGAGGACAATACCTGCACTACTCTACACTACTCCTAGTATCTGTAATTTGTCAACACTCCAGTTTCCCAATGGGGACAGAAACCATTGGCATGCAATTCTTCTTCTATTTATCACACGCTTCGACAAAAAGATACCCAGAGTCCAAAACAAAGAATTCCATCACTCCATTGAAATCTTTGATGCAGAATCAGAAGGGCGGATTTGAACTGCCTGTGCAGTTAGTTCAGTTTCGACAGTTTGAATAGCTGTCCCCTAAAGGAGTAGGAGATACACTTTGGAAAAAGGAGGTGGATCTAGGATTGAAAGAGGAAGAAGGCAGCCTATAATCTTTCCCCGAGATAGGGAATACGCTTTTCCGACCTCACGCGTTGATTTCTAGCTTGGACCCCCCCCCCCCCTTCCCCGGTGGAAATCTCTTCAAGGATTTATGGTGACCCTTTGAGGCCCAACCCTTTCCCAATGCTGAAAAAAGGGCAGCTGGCTGTGCCGCACAGCCAGCTGTCGTCAAAAATGGGTCTCTAGATCTGTGGCACGCGATGGTAGTTAAGTCGAGCGATGGCAACGGCTGCCCTTTTTTCAGCATTGGCAATCTATTCAGCTGTTCTCGCATTCTTCCATTTTTCAGCAGATGTCAGTGCTGTTAAAAATAATCGTGACATTTTTTTTTTTTTTTATACGGGAAATGACGTGCTAAAAAGTAAAGGATTCTCGTGTCACTATGTCACCCGCAACTATTTTTATAGAAATCAAATCTATTCTTCGTGACTGGCAACAGTCAAAACGTCAGAGTTTGGTGTCCCCAGAACGGAAACACTGCGCGTTAAAGGGTTAATTTGTAGCAATTAATCACAAGGGCATAAGGTGTTCGTGTCAGTAAAATGTTATGCATCTTCTCGTGGCTTCCAACTCCCTCTCGCTAACTTCATGGATGCGCCAGAGATCCTTCATGTAAGACGGCGATGGACGAAATTGAATGGCTTCCATTTCATTGAGCTCTCCAGTGGGAGGATGACTGACTTAGTTTGGGGGTCACCTAATTTTTTAACTAATTCCAGATGAGAGACCAGCCCCTGGATTAGCAGCCCAAGAGGTATCCTTTCAACATGTAAGACACTGGAGCCACGACAGATTTGGCGTGCACCACCTCTCTTTAGCAAACGCGGTTTCACAATAGTCCAGCTGAGAGAAATTGTCACCCTCTTAAATCGGCGCTGCTTCACTTGTACATCTTCAAAACCTAATGACTAAAGCGTGAAAATCGTTCAATTATTACTTTTAAGAAATCCACCATTTTAAGAGAGCCGCTAAATAATTGTAGACTTTCTCTGCATCAAAGTAATGTGTTACTGCTTTTCGCGAAACTAATATATTGGGTTGGCAACAAAGTAATTGCGTTTTTCCGTATGTCAATATTTCGCCTGGCCAAAACTACTGAAGTTAATTATGCGAAATTTGGCACGTACGTGAGTTCTTCAAGATAGGTGCTAGATCAGAGAGCATTTTCCAAAATTCGTAATCTTAGGGGGGGTAAGGGGCCAAAAAGTTATTTTCACATATCCCGCGTGACCTCAAATAAAAATAGAGATATCCGTGAAATTCTTTCTGTAAAATACAGCAGTCACGAATACCTAAAAATTAATATCAGGACATTTTTAATATTGTCCTCTAAGGAGGATAGAAGCGAAAAAAGGGGAAGGGTGGCCATCTTTTATGGACGAAAAAAAATACTGCCAGTGAAATTCTTTCTTTAAAATGTAACAAATATGAATCGTATGTTCAGGCACAGCTTACCTGTAATTAAAAACTTGTTGAAACTTATTTGCTTGAATTTTATACCAGAAAACGCAATTACTTTGTTGCCAACCCAATAATTTCGAACCATATATATCAAATATTCCTTTAAAAGAATAGGGGTGAGATTCCCCCCCCCCCTGAAGGTGCGCTATTCCTGGGATTTACGGTGTGTTTAAATAAAGGAAATATTTCAGTAAGGAACTATTAATGACAAATTAAGATAGGAGCGTATTTAGGGGGAACCGAAGGGGACCTTTCCGAAAGTATAAAACAATTATATCATTTTAAAACATTCATTTATATTAACTCTTAGTAACGATAAGATTTAAAATAAACCAACTTTCTAACGTTGTAAGCCGTATTATTGTTATTTAGCTATGATGATGCTTCATCCGATTATTCAAATACGTAGTTTTATTTGAATGATTCCAGTAAAAATAATTTTCCATTACATTGTCGATTTTTTATGTACATAAATTATTAATTTAAAAATAACTGAATTTCTCATTTCTTTCATGGCTTAAAGTGGTTAACAGTTGAAAAGTCCAATGGTTTTTAAACAAGTTTCGTGCAGATAATGTGACTACAGAGAAATCAGATTTCGGAACCGGTCAGGGCCGTATTTCTTATAGGCCAGAGTAGACTGCTCTTTGGGCGGCATAAATTTAAAATTTTAAGGGCGCTATTTTATTTTTATTTTTTTTTTTATTACAAGGGGAGTGTAGGTGATCCACACACAAACCTTTTTTTTTTTTTTTCTCATCTATATTAAAAAGTACTTGTCCAGGAATTGATACATTTCGCCGCAACTGCTCACTTTCTGAAGTCTCACTTGCAAGGGCGAAATAATCATTGATTCCGTACCCGCAATATTACAAGAACATATATGGGTTAAAAATTCTACTTCATAGAAACATTAAACCACTTCCGAGAAAAAAAAATCCTAGATGACCCCCTAGATATAATTTAAGTCTATATTTTTCCCCAGACTATTTTTTTTTCCCCATCACAACGCACTATTAGCATGAATGGTGCATGGAGGCATAAAAGGAGCATTCTATGACAAGCAGATTTTAATTTTACCTATGGACTTAAATGTAGCCCTGGAACGTGTGTGTGTGTGTGTGTGTGTGGGAGTGGGAGGGGGAGAGAAGGCTGTCGCTCTTCCCTACAGCTTTGCAAGGCTCTCCGTTTCACCACTTATCAATTTCGGAATTCTGACACCTCTCTTCTCAGCCATGCCCACTCTAAACTTCGGAAGCCTTTCTCTTTTGTGTACTCTACGGCCAATCAGAATGGACAGTACACTTTGTACATTAAGGCATGTTTCTTCCGCCTTACATTTAAACATTTAAAACTGCTGTTGGGCCGTCGTCCCATCAGATTCCCACCATTCGTCTCAAGGTAAGTACACATTGATATTTTTTCCGAAATTTCACTATCGCACAAGATCAACATAACTCAGACTAGTTCGAAAATTCGAGGGATTTTCTCATACATCAATATAAATAAACTAATGATACCAGTGAATTGACAATATTTTAGAATGCCTCTCTAAAGCTGTACTATGCACTGCAATAACTGATAAGCCTGTATCAGTTACCAGGGGTGGACGAGAATTTTTTTCCAGGGTTCCCATTTTTGTGAATTTCAATACTTATTTTTGGGAATTTCAGTATTTATTTTTGTTAATTTCAACACTTTTTTTCTGTGAATTCTCATCTAATTTTTGTTAAAATAATTGACAAAATAGATTAAAATGTAAGTAAAGGGCTTTTTATTTAAATGTATTTTTGTGAAGAGAACGTTTAAATCGATTTTAATTTTTAAAAAAAAGAGGGAATCTAAAATAATTCTTAAAAACTAAGTTTAATAAATAAATGTTTATGCATTAAGCATGTTTTTCTTAAGTGTTTTGCCATGTCGATATATGTCTCTGTGTTTATGTTTTATCAAGAAATATACTCAAAACTTTAAAGCTGCATCAAATTTATATATTCGATATTATTTTACTTATGCAATGCATTTATAATACGCCAGCTGAAGTACTCGGCATTGACGGGTTAGCCTGTAATGTAGTTTTCCAAAAAGCTGTAATTTTCGTCAGCATTGGAAGAGTCACCAGCCATAAAGAATACTATAACAATCAATGTAGTCGCACATTTCAAGCCAGTTCATCGTGACCCTTATTGGCTTGATTTAGCTCCTGCTGATTTTTAGCTATTTCAACAACTAATACTGATATTAAAGAGGGGATGTTTCTGAAATGAAGGAAATTATGGAGAATGGATCGCGGTACTTAAAAGAACTTCCTAATAATGTGTTCCAGAGTTGTTTTGAACAATAGTAGTATTTTTCAATAAGTGTTTTGGCTAATTCCGAACATGAATTTATTTAGATACACTGTAATACAATTCAAATGATGGAACAGTGCTAGGTTGTATTCGCATACATAGCATTACAGGAAAGGAACAAATTGTGTTTGTAGTGATTATGTGTGCATTACACCCTCAAAATATATGCTTACGAAATATGAGGCATTTCCATATTTGAAACTTTGACACAGCCTCTTTATATTGTATTTCAAGTATCAGTGGCATACTTACACTTTAACTATTTTGAAAACAAAAAAGGTAATACCTCAAAAGGAAAAATTGGCATAGGTTTTGAAATCAAAAAAGTTAATACCTCAAATGCATTACAGAAAATTGTTTTTTACTACTTCCCACAGACATCCTTCAAACATATAAAGTTTTGCATATAACATTGTTATTGTAGCATTTTGTCCTTTTAAATATTTGTACAATATACAAAAAAGATGAGCATAGAAACAAAAAGAAATTTCATACAGTAGTTGCAGGAGAGAATTTTGTACTGTAAAAATACACAATCTCTAAAGTAACACATAATATTACTTGGTAAAACCTACCTTAAATGGAAACTCTTTTGGAAATCTCTGGTAATCCCAAATCTAGCACATCTTTACTAAGCAATAAATTTAACATACTTATGATATTAAGTAAGCAATATTTAACATAAAAGCTTGTCAAGACTTATTCTTTATTTTTTTACCAAGTTTTGAGTAATTTTCAACCACTAAAGAAAGCATATGCAACATAGGTTGAATCAAATTGAAGAAAACCACCTTGAGAACTTGTAGTTATTGAGAAAGATATAACAGAAATAAAAAAATCTTACCTACTAAATAATCTATCCATTTCTCTACAGAGCTAATTTCAGTTTTGGAAGAAAGCATTTTCAATGCAGTTAGATAAACGAACTTGTTTTAAATTTTGAGCATACAGAAATATACATATACACCTATTACTTTATTTTATTAAAATGGAAACCAACCATTTCCTGATATCATTCAGGAAATTTTCAACTCTGAAAGAAAGCATCTTGGACACTAAATTAAAATAATTAAAACTTGTAAAATAACACATATAAAAGGTACAGATCAATCTGTACACATGTTTCGATCAAGAAAATTTTTGATTGATTTGTCAGCTGCAGAAGTCCATACTCAGTCTGCGTATGGATTTCAGCTGCTGCTGACAAAGATCAAAATATTTTCAATCAAAACATGTGTACAGATTGATAAGTGGTGTTATCTTCCAAAGTATTAATTTGTAAATTTTATGTTCTATTTTATTTTGTATCTTTATTATTATTTTGTATTATTTTCTATTTTATCTATTATCGTTATTATGCAAATATTTTATCTTAACACCAGTTTCTTTTTGAGTGTTTTTTGTTATCTCAGATACTGTTAGACCAATCAGCTTGCGTGTAAAGAAAAAATACTTCAAACAGTTGATAAGTATTTTCTCAAAATATACTCAAATGCAAGTTCAAACTATAAAATTTCCTTTATTTTAAAGTTTATTAAGTTATAGAAATCAATATCAATCATTTTAATTAGGATAAATCGGAAGAAAACCACCTTGAGAAGCTGGAATTTTCGTCAGCATTGGAAGAGTCACCAGCCATAAAGAATACTATAACAATCAATGTAGTCAGGGACTGATTTACGGCGGGGCATTTGGGGCACGTGCCCTGGGCCCCCGATTTTTAGGGGCCCCAAAACTTCATTTTATGTTATCATAATATTTACTAAAATTATCTGTAACGCTAAAATATTTGTAACGCTAAAAATATTTGTAACGCTAAAAATTATGCATTCTATTCGACATTCGATAAATTCGATATTCGCAAATTCGTTCGGACACCTCAGCATGCTCCTCCTTTTATCTTTTCAAAGGTGTATGACGACTATAAATACCCATAAAAACATTTCAAAATCGAAAAATTCATTTAAGTGGTATCTGTCGTGACATTTTACTGATTTGTAAATGTTTATGTATGGTTAACTTATGAATGATAATTGGTTTTAATTTAATTTAATTAAGTAATATTCTGCGAAAAAATTTTGTGCAAGTGTCCCCAAAAGTATCTGTGCCCTGGGCCCCAAAATGTGTAGATCGGTCCCTGAATGTAGTCGCACATTTCAAGCCAGTTCATCGTGACCCTTATTGGCTTGATTTAGCTCCTGCTGATTTTTAGCTATTTCAACAACTAATACTGATATTAAAGAGGGGATGATAGTAGTATTTTTCAATAAGTGTTTTGGCTAATTCCGAACATGAATTTATTTAGATACACTGTAATACAATTCAAATGATGGAACAGTGCTAGGTTGTATTCGCATACATAGCATTACAGGAAAGGAACAAATTGTGTTTGTAGTGATTATGTGTGCATTACACCCTCAAAATATATGCTTACGAAATATGAGGCATTTCCATATTTGAAACTTTGACACAGCCTCTTTATATTGTATTTCAAGTATCAGTGGCATACGTAAGAAGGTATGGTAAGGTGATTAGTAACTGATATGGTAAGATTTGGTAATTGGTATAGTAAGATTTCTGAACAAAGAATCGAGGACAAATCAACATAGTGTTTGCTATTCTGAAACAAAATTGGTGAAACTTTATAAATTTGATGCTTTTATCAAATAAGCCTCTATTTATTCAACTAAAGCATCATTAACATTCACGAAATGAAAGAAATATGATTAATTTTTTTTTAATACTGGGAAGAAATAACTATTATAACTAAAATTTTGTCCCCAATAGCTGTATTACATTTTGGGAGCTCTTGAAAAAGATCCAGAAATTGGGCCTGCCCTTGAAAATTAAGGACATTAATCACTTTCGAATATGGGTAATAAAGAAAAATTGGGAGAAGTATAGTGTAAAAATAATTGAGGAGGCTAGCTTTGGGGTTTCATGACTGACATACATATATTTAATTTGAAGAACATCCCTAACTGCAGAAATCTGAACTGAACTGAAGGGGAGAGGGGGTTATTTGAGTTCCTAGGCTAAAAGCTTTATCTCCAATGTGTATCCGAACATTTGTATTTAATAATTATGTAATAGAAAACTTCCCAGTAGCATTGTAAATTGTTCAACAAGTTGAAATTTAAAATAGGTATTTGCCTTAAAATTTTTACGGCTGTTAGTGTTACTTTGTCTGAGAGGATAATTAAAAGTTATCAGTCCGAGATCAAGGGGAGGGCAATAGCCCCAATACCCTTAGCAAGTTTTAACTTAAATCTGTGTTTGTTCATCAAAAAAAGTTACCTATTATGCAAGAAATACTGTCAAATTATTAAAAATGATATACAAAGCATTGAATTCACTTGCTTTATAAATAATTACTTCTTAGATCCTTTGAAAAGAGCAAAATTAAGAAAGAAAAAAATCCTAATAAAAGTGCAAGCAGTTGTGCATGAAAGAAATGTGTGTGCATGGGATGGATGGATCATTTAGAAATTTAATCTACTGTTGATATGCTAAAATGTTCACTCAATCATTGGAAAGACACAGCAGAGAAGATTTCCCTTCTGTTACCAATGTTGCTTCTTAGCTCGCATCACTGAATGCTCCAATGGAAATTAACTACATACACCTGATGTGAATCAACAAGTTTTGAATTGAGAATGATGGATTTTGCCCTGGTGTGAAGTATAAAGGTCTTTTTCACCGGGCAAAAATCATCATCATCAAATCAATATAACTTCAAGTGGAGAAGTTACCAGAGAGAAGTGATAGAGAATTTAGAAGATAGAACCGAGTTCCAACTTGTTCACTCATATAATTGAAAAAAAACAGGTCAGAAGATTCCAATTCTGTTACCGAGTGTTGCTTCTTATCTTTCATCTTTGGAAACCCTGGTGGGAATTAGCCTCATGTATCTCATGTGGGTCATCAAATTTTGAATTGAAGTGTATGAATTCTGCCCAGGTGTGAAGTATCAGTTTTTTTCACCGGGTAAAATTCATCTGCATCAAATCAATATAACTTCAAGAAGACTTTGAAAAAGAAGAAGGAATTACAGGTAATGTGCAATCAAAGATTATAATTAATATTTTTGTGAACAATTTATTCATGAAATTATGAATTTAAATTACATGTGAATTTTAGAGAAGAAAAACAATAAATTGATTTAAAATTAAGGCTATATCAAATTATTCTGAAATGTCTCTATTATGACTGTACAGAGACTGGCAGAAAAAGAACTAAACAAGTGAAATAGACATCACTGGGAGAAGAAAAAAAAAAGTCTAGAAAAAGAAATTTTAGTAAACTGGTAAAACACTTTGCTTATAAGTATGAAATCCCCATTTTTCTTGACGTGTTTTATTTTTATCTGAAATAACTCAATTTACAAAGCAATTAAATATAAAAATGTTTATTCATAATCTGCAAACAGATTTCATAACAAATTACAAAAATATAGATTAATCTGAAACTACAATGAAACAAAAATTCACATTAAATGCATAACTGAAAAATGGAATTATTAAAACTTATTTTAAAAATCAGATCTTTCTCAACACCTGTAAATATATCAAATTCAAAAAAGATATTCAACATTTACAAAACTTAAAAGTAAAGTAAATTTTGGCACTGATTAGGTACATAATAGAGATCAGACAGGCTCAGCCCAAGCCTGGTCTTTGTAATTCACCATTGGGATTGGGTTTGGGCTCATGAAAAAATTTTCATTAACTGTACAGTCTATGTAAATAGATTTTTGAAATGATTTATCATTTTGAAGGAAATAAGTACACTTATATATATATATATATATATATATATATAAAAAATCAGGTTGTCTCTTTTGTTGAAACTGCTGTGGGATATACTAACATACCTGCCAACTCTACTGGATTTTTCAGGAGACTACTGGAGTTTGACAGGTTCTCAAGGTCTCCTGATTTTACATTAAAATCTCCTAGTTTTCTGTCATTTTGAAGCTTCAATAGTCAACCTATTTATTTCCATGAGTTCTGAAAGATTACCATTATCACAGTATATTTATTCAATATGGAGCAATATACCTTGGTATTTTGATTTGATAATAAAGAGATTTGTGTTTATGTTGATTACTCATTTGTGAAGGATTCTTGAAAATTTAAAAATCAGATGGCAAATCCTTTCATTGAACCATTTATGGGAGGGGGGTGTTAAAGCCTCAAAATTTTACTGCTTTTTTTGGGGGGGGGGGGGGGTTCTAAAAAGCAGATCTTTTGTAAATTTTTGATCATTAAAAAAAAACTTTTGTGGCCCTAAAGAAACATTGAAGTTTTATTTATTCCACATTAAAAGAATTCTTTTTTCCCCCCTTCAACTCTTTTACAAACTATATTTTAACATCATGACCTTATGTGAAATTGAAATTTCAAACATAAATTGTAATAAAATGCAAACTTTTCATTTTAAAAACCATAACTTTGTGTCAACTTAAATTTTAAATGATATATAAAAAAGATGGCGAAATTTAATGTGCGAAAAATTTTTGAAGTGTGTTTTGTAGCGCAAATTAGTAATTTGACTTGTAAGATTGTGATATCTCACAAATTTATAAGACTTTCTTCACTACATGCTGGCAGGTATGTATTAACATTGGATCACTTATTATTTACTTAGTTGTAAGGCGCCCATTTCATCTTGATGAATCTAACAAATATTTTTTTATTTCATAAAATATTCATTAACATGATATATTGTGCCTTAATACATATTATTCTAATGAATCTATTAATACTACTACCTATTACTTATACCATACTTCTCTGTTTCTCTCCTTGAAATACTTAGCTTAAATATTTAAATCTTCCATGGTTCAATCTCGTGAAAAATATCAAAGTGTCATCTTGAGCAGCTATTTAGAATTGCAAAAATTATTAATATGATGTTAAGTATGTGGCAGAGTTTATGAATATCACTCAATTTTTAATTTGACACCCTGTTTTTGACTATTGTTTAAAAGGTTTAGTTGGTTTGTTGAGTCAGTTTATCTGGTTATTTTACACTTTTCAAATGGAGTAATATTATAACTTATGACAAACTTGCAAAACAATTTTTTTAGCATAGGACCGCTATGGAGGTATGTAATCCCATGTTAAAAGTATGTGTGCAAGGAAGGGGGGGGCAGAAACTTTTTGAGGGAAAACAAGAAATGACAGATGTTTTGACTGCATTTCATTTGCAGCATCCTTCCCATGAGGAAAACTTATAATAGTGTTACAATAAAGTAATTGTCTTTTATTTATAAATCAGCTGAAATTTTGAGTTCTGATTCCAGCTGAAATATCTCTTGGGTGGGTCCAGATTACAAATTCTCAGGCTTGGACTTAAAAAATGAGCCTTAAACTTATCTACAATAAACAACAGTATAATATCATATACCATTTTGTACTTGCAGAATAATACATTTATTCTGAAAGTACAAAAAAGTAATATTAATTTTAAAAATATATGCATATAATGTTCTCAATATATAAAACTATAATATACCTTAAAAAATTGCATAACAAACAAGAAAATTGGAATCATCAAAAACTCTTTTTAAGCATCAGATCTTTCTTCAATATTTTTAGTATGTATATCAGATCCAAGAGAAAGAAATGATGACTATTAACAAACACTTTTGATTCATATGTGTGCACCATTATATCATATTTGTACTTGAATAAAATGTATAAGTAAGTAAAAGGATATAAAATCCATAGAACAAGAAGCATATAACACTTAAGTCATATATTTTAAGGACGAGATAACATTAAAAAAAATATCTACAAATTAATTTGGAATTTCAAAGATTTGATTAGTTTTAGGAACAATACAGTATGAAAATCTGTTACATTTATTTTCAAGAAAAGGGAAATAAATGTAACAGAAATATTTAACTAAATAAATATAAAACTAAATTTTGCAGATTAGACATTACTATTTCAGATATATGATATTTTCAAATATATACAATTACAATAATATTTCAGATGTATGCAGATTGATCATAAGGTGCATTGGAATAAATTTAATCACAGGACTAGTGTATCCCATACTTATAAGTGATAAAATGCAACTTCAATCAATCAACCAGCTCCCATATTACTTAGCTTCTTTTTCACAATACAGGACTGAAAGTAGCCGAAGCTTCAAATAACTGTCTATATTTTGATATTTAAAGATAATGGTTTTCACAGATTTTAATTTCACTGCTGCTTTTAAATGCTTTTTGTTTCTCCTTTGAATTTCAGTCAGCTAACTTTAAAAGATAACTTTTTAAAAATATGTTCCCTTTTTTTATGTTGATCTTTTATTAATATTTTCACAATTGTGGTTCCGCTTACCATTTTAAAATAGAATGTGAAGCAAGCTGAGTTGCATTAGTTTCACTTGGCCCAATACTTTTAATTGCAATATAACTTCATAAATCAACTCAGAGTAATAGGCCAGAAAATAGGATCTTATTGAGATAGGCTTATTATAAGATGTTACTTTTGGCTTTGTAAGGAACTGTTCGAACAGATAAAATAGGATACCCAGTAAATTGCATCCCTGGATATAACTTAACTAAAGTTCAGATATTATCTGTTGCTTCATATCAGTGCCCACAAAAAAATTTAGAGTTTCGTATTTGAATAAAATGTATAAACAAGTAAAAGGACTTAAAATCAATGTAACAAAAATAATATTACACTTTACTAGGACCAAAGATATATATTTAAAGGGCAAGATAAAGGTTGTAATTCTACTTGCTGGAGAAGAATCATAAATCAAAAGCATTTTTTAAATTTTCATGTGATTTAACAGGTTGTAAAAAATAATAATTTATTTGTTATGTTTCTTAGCAAAGGTGTGGTAAAGTCAAACTATGCCAAAAGATAATCGCATTTACCCTTTTAATCTAATGCATTATTTTTTTTTTTCCATGTCACTTGTTAAATGTTACAAGAATAACACTGGAATATTCAGTTGCGAAATGTTTATCTTAAAAACTTATTTTCACAACAGAATTATAAACATGTGAAGAAATAAATAGAAAGAGTAGCCAACATTTTGTAAATAATGTCATAAGCAATTGAACAGAAAATGTGTATTTAAGAAAATTGAGTTAACACAAAGAAAAGAATATTTTAAGATTAATGGTAAATAGATGGAAAAAATTTAAGAGTATTTCAGTTTCACTAAATCATATTTGTTTACATGGGGTTCATGGATAGGAAGATAAAGTTTATTTGTTATTTAAACTAACATAAAATGTAATATTACAATTATGGCAAGGGTCTTAGGATTACTTTACACAGTTGTTTCATTAAAAACACAAAGATCATAATTCTAGAGTTAAATAAATTAATAAAAGAAAAATGCATGCTTTCGGTAAACATCTGAATAAATTAATGTTTTATAAGCGTAAGTAGAATAGTACTTATGAATATAATATGAGATTCAAATTCAGAAGAAAAAAATATTGCAAGTTATTTGAATATTAATATAAGACTTTTCTACTTGCTTAAAATAATTCAGAAGTTCTCAAAAACATAAGAAAGCACTTTGACTTGAAGCAGGAGTACTTCATATTGTAAAATATCCATGTTAAACTGACATGATAATGAATGTCATTGCATAAAATTTTATTCTTACAATTATTTTGTAATTTGATTGTTCATGATAAAATACAGTACTGAAAGTTGAGCTGTGTAAAGTAAAATGTAAGCCACTAGAAGAAACTCTGCAACTTATAGAGAAATTGTCAACTTTATATAAATATAGCACATATCAAAATAGTTTCCATGTAAAAATTGTTCCAAAAATAATTCTTATTTAGGAAAATAGATGATTTATCCTTTAAAATGACACAATAATTAAAAAAAATAACTTAGAGAGGCATATTGGCATGTTTCTTCCATGGTGAATCCATTTTCTTTCTTTGTAGAAGGTCCAAGTCTCTGCAAAGTCGCATCCTAGTAGTACTAGGATCAATGATGTCATCAATAAAACCTGCAAATACAAAGATGAAAAATCATGAAAAAAAACTTTTTATTGATATTTTGGAGTGTGAAAAATGCAATTAAACAACTTGTTCAATAAAATTCACTTCTAAGTTAATGCATTTATATACTAATGTGATCTAAAAGTACCCCGATCAGTGGCAAAAAGCAAAAGGTATCAATTTATTCCATCTCTTTTAACCCTCCAAGCGGCTGAGACGTAAAATCCCGTTCACTTCATTCCAGTTTTCACTGCAATGCATCTATAATTTAAATTATTTATAACACCAAAGTATCATAAAATATATTTCGATATTAAAGATTATAGGTATCTTCGTAGTTAACTTTTTAATAATTACAAATCTTCCTATCGAAATTTTATTTTTTAAATAATTTTAAAGCTGCATGAAATTTTTACCGTGAAAATAACTTTACATTATTTGCCCATTTACAAGACGCTCAGAGGGTTAATCTCTTTTTACTGCAATGCACTTCTTCAAACATTTTTTTTATTAAAATATGCTTTAAAGTCGTTTTACAGAAACCCCTTCAGAGTTCACAGTCAGTTTTCTTTTATCAAACTACTGGACTCAAAACGGTGGCCACGAAGACACAATTTCATCTGTGGCAGTAAAAAAAAAGTCACATAGTACCATACCAGGGGAACAGGAAGCTATGGTTCTATTTCTATGGGGCGATCTTGGGCTATTTTTGCGAGCGACTCGCAAAAATAGCCCAAGATCGCCCCATAGAAATCAACTTTAACAATAGCCAAAAACTCGCCAATTACAAAAATAGTTATTATGCCCTAAATATGGAAGCCTTGCAGATTATAACCAACTCGCAAAAATAGCCCAAGATCGCCCCATAGAAATCAACTTTAACAATAGCCAAAAACTTGTCAATTACAAAAATAGTTATTATGCCCTAAATATGGAAGCCTTGAAGATTATAACCACAGATGGCGCTATAAATGATATGACGCATGCGCAGATAGATCCTGGGTGGAACGCCTTGCTGAGGAAGAGAGCTGGCCATTTAGAACTAAGACCTGTGCTGAAGAAGGTGGTGGCTGCCACCGATAGTGCTACATAACGGATTTTAATGCGTTTTTAACTGTTTTTAAATGATTTTATACTATCCGTAATTTTGCTTTTAGAATTGTTTAAATTGTTTCTTGCTACATTTGCAGGTCATTTTCAAGGAAATTCTTCAGACACACACATACACAAAAAAATAACAAAACATTCAAATAATAATCTTTATCGACTACCTGTCCTGTTTGTAGGAATTTGAAATGCTAAGGCAATACAATCAAAGAAAACAGTCTGCATTACCTTTATTTTTGAGTGACTTCGACAATGTCTTTTGAATTTTGCTTTCAAGTACATATATTTTTGATAAATAGTTTTTTTTTAACCTTTATAGTCCTTTAAAAACACCTTTTTGCATACTTCAAATGCTTTTGGAGCAGACATTTTATGTGGAAACAAAGATGGGTGCATATTCTTTGTTCAATAACATCTCTGCCATTTCGGAAATCAACAGAATGAAAATTCTTATCTCATTCAAAACAAAATAAACATCTGATTGTTAGGAGGTGTTATGGAAGCTGTAAGATTGTTTGGTAAAAGTTTGCAAACAATATCTATTATAGATATATTTTTAGCAAAGCATTCTACATATATTTTTTTTTTTTTATCACAGTTGTATAGATAAAATGCTGATATTATATAAATATAGCTGTATAGATATATGCAGTGGGGTAGATAGGGTAACAGACAGAATTATCACTTCACAAGAGCAGGATGAACATCTAAAAACAATAAAAACCTTAGTTGACAAGGGAGAAGAAAATGGTTACTTCCTTAAAAATAATGTGTTGTACAAGTGGGAAAATGGAAGAGAGTTGCTAGTAGTACCTGAAGAAATGCAAAATGAAATCCTTAAAAAGATGCAGAACAGAGGTCACTTTGCTGTCTCCAAAACAGAAGAATTAGTAAAGCAACAGTTCTATATTCCAAAATTGAGAAAACAAGTCGAGATGGTAATAGCTAACTGTATTGACTGCATTGTACACAATAGCAAATGCAGTAAAGCCGAAGGATTTTTGAATCCAATTCCAAAAGAAAACTTGCCCTTAAGCACCTACCATATTGATCACATTGGCTCATTGCCATCTACAGACAAAAGATACCAGTATATTTTCTCAGTAACAGATGCTTTCACGAAGTTTACCTGTTAAGTCTACGTCAGCCAAAGAAGTCATAGACAAACTGAAACTACAACAAGTAGTGTTCGGTAATCCTTCAAGAATAATATCAGACAGGGGGTCTGCATTCACATCTAAAGAATTTGAAGAATATTGTGCAGAGCAAAGTATTGAACACATAAAGATAAGGACCGGATTGCCTATGAGGAACGGACAGGTCGAAAGAACGCATGCCATCTTGATTCCAGTCCTGTTAAAACTCTCTAAAGAAGATAGTTAAGAAGACAGTTCAAAGAAGACAGTTCAAAGTAGTACAGAAAGAAGACAGTTCAAAGTGGTACAAGTACATAGCCGACTTACAGAGAATTATCAATAGTTCTGCCACATGAAGTATGAAATTCACTCCTTTTGAATTATTGATAGGAATTAAAATGAAAGATAAGAATGACTTGAGAATTAAGGAGATTTTAGAAGATGAATATATGAACTACATGATGAAAGAACGAGAAGATATGAGAGAAGAAGCGAGCAAAAACATCATGAAAATTCAAGAAGAAAATAAGAAAAAATTTAATAAATCTAGAAAGGAATCAAAGAAATATAAAGTTGGTGATATAGTCACAATCAAAAGAACACAACTGGGTTCAGGCTTAAAGCTGGAAGAAAATTATCATGGACCTTATAGAGTATCGGTTGTAAAGCCAAGTGATCGCTACGAAGTAGAAAAGGTAGGAAATCACGAAGGTCCAAATAAAACATCCAGTGCCGCCAAGTATATGAAGCCTTGGGAAAAATGACTTAAGTTTCAGTCGAGGACGACAGAACTGTCAGGACAGCCGATCTGTGGGATCATGTTCATCACTGACTCCGATAAACTCACTGGTTTTATTTAAAACGAGACATTTCATGATCTAAACTATGCATTGCAAAAAGTTGCATGTGCAAAAATTATTAACTATGTGAAAATATAAAAAGTGAGTGGGCTGTTCTATAGATTTTGAGTGTGTGAATAGCATAAGTGCTGTATTAGCCAAAAGGGCCTCTTTGATGATTAAAAAGTATTTAGTTTTATTAGTTTGCTTATTTATTTGACTATAAACTGTGTTCAGCTTCCTACATATATACAAGTGAAAACAATAAAAGCATGTTAATAAAAAATTGACATATTGCTCAAATAATAATTATAAAAAAAAGTTTTTGACCTCTCTTAAAATGATTAATTACTCAAATATCATACCTCTTACAGCAGCAGAGAATGGATTTGTAAACTTTTCAGAGTATTCCTTTTCTTTCTCAACTACATCAGGTCTGCCTCGAAACAAGACAGAGACAGCTCCTTTAGCTCCCATTACAGCAATTTCTGCTGTAGGCCATGCATAATTTATATCCCCTCTTAAATGCTTGGAGCTCATCACATCATATGCTCCACCATAAGCCTAAAGGACAGGATTTGTGTTAAAAGAAAATTACAAAGATACAAATTAGGAAAATGCTTTTTAAAACATGTAATAAATGTTAACTACATTTCACCATGAATTCATCATACTTGTCAAATATTCTAAAAGTTGAACTAGCAGTAATATATACATATTTTAGTAAGAGAAAAATAAAACTGAAAATTTTCAAGTTCATACTGTTCATAAAAAAGGAAGAAGATAAGATAAATATTACATGTTTAATGAAGTTGTGGAAATTTGAAAATATAAAATTTCACTGAACTGGTAATTTTAACTTTAAATTGTATAATGTGGATATTTTGTAAATGGCTGAAATGTAGATTTCCTCTTAATTTTTTGGATAATTTTATGAAAATGTGTGTGTACATTGATATATATATACATTAGGATGTCCCTTATTTAGGTTCAAAAAAATGTTTTGCTGAAATTTTTTTGCCCGTCTCCTAAAACTGCTCCTTTTAATCATATTAACTCACATGTAATGTTTTAGTTTAGTAGAATTATATTAATCTGTGCCAACCTGAGCTATAATTTTCTATGTTGCAATGGATAATACAATGTATTCAGAACAAATAAAATATTCAATGTTATTAATTAAAAACTATACTCAATAAATGACCAACTCATATATACACTGATACTTTCGTATGCTTCTTGCTGCAGAACTTAAATTTAGTGTGGTTATTTTCTTTTTAACGTGAATCTTTTGCAATCTCTATATAAATTGCGATAATCATGCAAACAACGAGGAACAAATTTTTTTCTTTATTTGTGTTCTTCATTAACAGTTTAACCAGTTAAAGTCCTGCACTAATTTAACACTGCTAGTGGTGCTACAGAGGTTTAGGTCTTTTGCATCACTTTTTGTTTAAAAAAATATCGACTTTTGTATCAGTTTTGCAGGCTTTCGTATCAAAAAAAAAAAAAAAATCTAATTTGTATTAATTTTACATACTTTCATATGACAAAAAACTACTTTTGTATCAGTTTTGCAGACTTTTGCATCAAAAATATCTGCTTTTGCATCGGTTATGCAAATTTTTGTGTTTAAAAAGAAACTTCTATGCTTATCAATTTTGCAGTTTTGTAATGCTTACACATTATGTATCCTATGTATGTACATGTTATGCATCCCCCCCTAACCTCCCCCCGAAAAAAAAAAGTTTAAGAATAACATTGTTATTAGTAAAGCTGATTATTATCCTTATAAATAAAAATGAAATTCTAATTGTTTGTTTGTTTGTGAATTTGATTCGTACACAAATCCACAAAAATGGACCAATCAGCCTGAAATTTTGCACAGATATGTAAAATAATATAGAATAAATCATAGTCCAATTTAAAAATTTGAAAGTCCACCCGTTCCCAGAATTCAAGAGATTTTTTTATGTTCTCCACGCAAAAAGCTTTATGTAATTGTAACCCCTGTAGTGAAAAAAGTGTGTGAAAGTGAAAATAAAAGAATAATAATGATTTGAAATGATGATGAATAATAATTTTGACTTTTGTCAACAAAATGATAATGATGAAATCTTTTTTTTTTTTTTTTTTTTTTTTTTTTCCCCCTGTCTTTTGCATCGTTTGGAGCCAATTTGAAATTTTATTCGGGATATGTCCCTGAAGAACGAATCCTTATAAATAAAAATGAAATTCTGTTTGTTTGTTTTTTTGTTTGTGGATTTGATTCGTATACAAATCCACAAAAATGGACCTATCAGCCTGAAATTTTGCACAGATATGTAAAATAATATAGAATAAATCATAGTCCACTTTAAAACTTTGAAAGTCCATCCGTTCCCGGAATTTAAGAGATTTTTTTATGTTCTCCACGCAAAAAGCTTTCCGTAATTGTAACCCCTGTAGTGAAAAAAGTGTGAAATAAGGATCGTGGTTGCCATGCGTGGCCATTTTGCCGAATAAAATGTTTTAAATTCTCAAAGTAAAAATAAAAAAATAATAATGATTTTTTTTGTTAGTTTATATTTGTAAGATTATTATTTTTTTATTAAAATATCATGTGCATGGGAAATCGGAGCAGGAATGAAATGTTTTATACGCATAACAATAAGAATTGAAGATTTCCGAGGCTAATAGGTAAATTTTTTTAGTTTGGCGAAAAAATAAAATGGCTCAAATGCCGATTTTGAGAAAGTGAGTTCTAGCAGTTTGCATAGATTTCGGCTTGGCGCAATTTATTGAGAGCTTAAGGAAATAGATTTTTGAAAACAAGTGCAAAGGTTTTATTAGAATACAGCGTTAAATTTTAATGATCCGTGAAGAAATAATGCAGTTATTAAGGGATTTCAAGCGATCTATCTCCAGAATTCTCGCCAAATGAGTACATTGATTTAAGTTGGGGGGATTCCGCCAAATTTCAGAAAATTGAAATCTTCTGATTTAGTACATCGGAGTAACGACGAATAAAACACGTTATAGTTGATAATTTTAAAAAATTCGGCTGTATTAAAGGATTTCACTTTTCAAATAAAGGCTTGCTTTACTTTTTCACGGTCGAACCATTTCCCATATTGATTGCTGCTAAGTCAATGCTTCGAATGATTTCCTGAAAAACACTTGCAAAATGGCGTATATTGGCACTTTGGCGAGGCTTAGATTTGAAACTGGATTTTATTTGAAACTGGGATATATAATGACACTGGTTATAGATAAAAATGAATGTTGGTATGTGTGTATGAGGTTGAAAAACTCCAGCACCGTTGAGCTCCGTTGCACCATGAAATTTGGTTTACCTAAGTCTTTTATCATAGAGAAGCTTTTTATGCTATCCGTTTTCCTCTAACTTGCCACCAGGTGGCGCAGCAGAACGTCGAATTCTATTCCGTTTAGCCGTTTACTATGCGAATATCGTCCAACCGATTTCGATGAAATTTGGTACACGCGGATATTAGAACACGGAGAATATTTTTCAGTATCCATTTTGCTGTAACTTGCCGCTAAATGGCGCTGCAACGCATCAACTTCTATACCGTTCGACCGATCGGCATAAAATTTCTTATACTTACACATTTCAGCACGAAGAATATATTCTAACTGCGTTCCTTTTGATGTTACTCACCACTAGATGACACTGCAATGCATTATTATTTTAACTCGCCACTAGATGACGCTGCAGCAGGCCAAATTCTTGACCATTCAAACGGTCGCTATGAAAATCAGTATACATAGCTATTTGAACAATGAGAATATTTTGGCGTTATCCATTTTGCTATAACTCGCCACTTGACGGCACTGTAGCAAATCATTACTTTAATTAACCACTAGATCGCGCTGCAGTGTATCACTTCTTGACTGTGCAACTGATCGCTATGAAAATAGGTATACATAGATATTTGAACCCAGGGAAGAGTTTCGCGTTAGACATCGCGTCAACACATGAACTTCAGAGCTGTCCAGCTGATCGTCCTGAAATTTCGTATTCATCGATATCTGAATGCGAAGAATATTTTCGCCGTATCCGTTTTGCTAAAACTCGCCACTAGATTGCGCTACGCCGCATGGCCTTCTGCACCGTACAAACGATTGCCTTGAAATTCGGTATGCATGGTTATTGAACACAATATAATGCGATATTCATTTTGCTATATCTCTTTATTACAATGAATAGTAATCACCACAAAACGTAATATCAAAAAGTCCATTCATTCCCGTGCGAAGAACAGGTACTTCAGCTAGTATATATATATATATAATTAACAATTTCAAATTAGTGTTATGCTAGTACTTCAATTTGTTTGATTAATGGGCTGTATTTTAGAGCATTGTCATTAGCATTATACCACCAATTACAAGCCAGGAGCTATATATAAGTAATTTAGCAAATAAACTTAATAATATTATATTTCAAGAAAATCTTTTTATCAGGCAACAATTTTTCAAAAAGTATTCTTTTCTTTTTGTCCAGGATATTTGCTCACAGAGGAGAGAGGGGGAGGGGGGGGACACAAAATCTGACACTTGGGAAACTTTAGTTTATACTAGCATTATTTTTATGATTCATTTATAAATTTATACAACTAAAAATTGTAATTAAAATGATTAGTATGTCATAAGTATAATCTAATTAGGATTAATAAACATTTTGTTTAATTTATCTATCTATTATCGTGGCAATAACAGACTCCCATTCCTGGGGGGAAAAGGAAAAAGAAAGAAAATTTTGCTTGTGCCTCTGTCCCAGAATCGCGAAGTCTGGGCAATTTCCCTCTCCGTTCTCAAGTGTCATGTGATGCAATGCATACTCCTGTAACACGTGCCCGTGCGAGCCATATAATCCATTGGTACATACACTCCCAAGTGCTTTTAAATAATAAAATTAAATGAGTATTTTAACACATGGAAACAAAATAAGTACTTTTTACGAACTCTATATCTAAAATTAGCAAATGGTAGAGTCCTTAAAAAAGAAAAATCCTATACAGGCCCTTTTTAAATTTCATAGTTGCATGTGAATGTTATGTTGGACTATTCAATATCATGACATAGTCTTCGAGTTAGTATTAGAATAATTTAAAGATATTAATTGTTAATGGTGAATTTTAATATTACCTTTATAAAATAAGTTTTAAGACTAGGTTTTTCTATGCGATCGTTAAATATGGTTTAAAATGTCATGCATCAAAAATCTGCCAACCATGCCTCTAACCAGCGTCATACTGAATCAAGAATTTTAAATTTTGCAAAGGAAAACTATTTTCTAAGCATTTTTTTGTTTCCTTTGAAGGCTCTGAATGTGTGCTATAACGAACACAGTGATGGCGAATGCGCATCATAGGTTTGCTATCACTAGGTTAATTTAAGTTTATGGGAATTGTCAATTTTTGAATAGGTGTTGAAATCTTTTCTTAGTTAACAGCATAAGTGAAGAAAAAAATATAGAAAAAAAAAGTGAAGAAAAAAAAACTAATTTCTTTATGCTTATTGTCCCACAAAAAAAATGCTTAATTAAAAAAAAAAATCATGTTTAAAAGCATATATAACGTTTCGAGCTATTCAGAAATATAGGAGGAGTGTTCAGGTACATTACCAATTTTATTATTGTTTGATTTATATCAGCTCTAAACTATGTTTACTTTATGGGATAAGTTTTCTCTATTTATTCTTTTCATGGAACATCTGCCTCATTCTGAATGTGTATCATTTACTAAACAGGGTAAAGAGGCAGGATGTTTTGACAGCCTTTGGTACCTTATTTACACGTACCTATTAAACAAAGAACTTAGTAAATGGAAATTCTAAAACCATAGTCTTTTTGTTAATTTTTTTTATTTTACTATTATTAACTCTATGTTTGCTTTTAAAGCAATGGAGTATATTGTTTGGATTTGTTGATTTTGCATAAGATCAGTTTCGGACTGTACGTGTTTTCTGATATGGAAAAGAGAACAGTGTTCTGATGAAAATGGGAAAGTGATATATTAGAATGTGATTTTTGGTTTTATTTACTTTTTTTTAACCCTGAGGCAGCACGGATTTGGCACAGAATTTATTTAAAATTACACTTTTTGTATCAGGTAATACCAAGAGATTCTTTTGGCACAGAGACCTTCAAAAATATGCATTTTGTATCAGGTTATATCAAGAGATTCCATTTGGCACAGTTGGGTGCAGCTGTAGCATCCCTGAACTGCTTGTAACACATTCATTAACTGCTTTCAACACAATAAGTTTCCATTTGACTTCCAAATATGACAGATTTTCCCAAGTAGTAGGTCAATCTTGTTAAAAGAGGTGTCCAAAGGAAGACGATTTAAAAGGTTTCGATTTTAGTAGACACAAAATTATCTAATGTTTACTGGAAAATACAGTAGTAACAAAACTACTAAGTGTAAATACAAATATAGAATTACTAAATGATAATAATAATAATGCAGCTACTTCGTGAACAGAAGGAGTATGTCTATTCTATGTGTAAGACACTGGCGAGCTAGGTTCCCAATAAATTTCAATTTCACTTTCATTTATACATAAACATTCACATTGAAAAAAAAAAAAAGACAATTCTGATAAATACCAGAAGAGCTACATAAATTTCTTTTATGCAGCTTCTTGTGAAAGTATTTCATCAAGCCATTTCAAATTTTTAAGATTTTTAAGAAGCAGAAGTCTTGCCTAGGTTCTAGGTGATTAAATAAAAACTGCCCTGCACTTAATCCATTGTTTCACATATAGAGTTCCAGTAAATAATGAAATATTTTCCAAAGTCTTGTCATATTGAACAGATAAAGTAAGCTGCAACCTGAACAAAACCATTTTTTAAAGAAGAAATTCCTCTTGACATCAAGCTTGATGCGCAGCAACTCGAACATGAATTTTTAATTTTTTTTCAGGATATCCTCTAAAAGCATTATGAATAATTCAGTAAATTCTTTAGTGCCATTTCTCAGCATTAGTTTGTTTTATTCTTTTTTCAAAATTACCGATATTTCTTTAATGTCTGTCTCATTGATGCCGTTCCACATGTTCTTTCCCATTTTTTATATTAATATTGATCTTTCTTCAATTTTTTTTTCTCAAGTCTTTGAAAAAAAGTATGTCCGGATTTTTCTCTACCTCTCACACTTTGATTTCAAATATACTTAGAAAAATTAGTTCACATGTATGATGACAGCATGAAAATAAATAACTAAACATTTTCTATAATTTTTGTTCTAAATGGATTGATGCACCACTTAAGCGGTCAGTGTTTGGCAGTTGTACCACTGCATAAAATTTGTACTTCAGTTTATAGAAACCAATGTGTTAAACAGTCAAAAAAGCATAAGCTTGCTCTTTCCCCGTAAATTTTTTTAATTTTGTATAATCAGACACCTGTTCTCTGTCACTTAAAGATGCATTAGTTGGTAGACTTTCATCTTTTGTATCTCTCACACTTTATGCTGATAAAAGCTAATCATCCCACTGAACATTCGAGAAATGCTCTTTTTATGCAGTCAGCCAATTCCTTTCTTTTAATTTGTCAGATTCTATGAATTGATCATTTATTAACAATAAACTTATTATCAAGTGCCTCTAATAATGCATACAGAAGACCAAGAGTAACAACAATCAGAAAAACATTGCTACCAAAAGCCCAATAATGACTTTCATCCTTCACATTCTCTCTCAAATCAGCACCTGTTAAAATATGTTTATCGACTCAAAAATTTAAATGGGTTAATCTTGATGCAAATGAACCAAACTAGGGGGTGGGCATTAAAAAATTAGAAAACAAGGACACTCTAATATATATATATATCTACTTATTATAAAAGAAGGTGTCTGTCTGTGTGTGTGTCTGTCAGCAGCGTTACGGACAAACGGCTACACCTAGAAACACCAAATTTGGTACTCGGGAAGATGTAAATATGTAGTTGTGCACCTCGAAGCGATTTTTTCAAAATTCGACCTAGATTTTTTTTTATTTTATGTTTTATGCGATTTTTGGCATTTTTTCTCACCTAATTCGTAATAACGGCGGAAATTACGCTCGCAGCAAAACGGCATTTGTATCATCGGATAGAGGAAGAAATTTTCTTTTAAAAACAGTTTGTTCTGAATACGTAAAATGATTTACCGATTTTTAGGAATTTTTTTACTAAACATCTGCTTCGCGATTTTTTTTCGTAAAATAATTTTAAAACTGTCGCATCTTGAATTCTATCCGTCATAACTTTTACATATTTTGACAAATCGTGAAACATTCTTTTCTCCCTCTTTTAAAATAAAAACGAAAAAATTATGTAAATTAGATGATTTTTTACGAATTTTAATGCAGCCTAATGTTTAGAATTTAAAAGCATCAACGCGATCTTACGCCATTCATTACATTGCGATCACGGCACGAGAATTTATGTTCGGTTGTTGCCACAGAAAGGATTAAAAAAAAGGGTTTTTTCAACCAATCGAGTTTTTAAATGGGATATCAGAATTTCAATTCGCAAGTGAGGATCTATGACGTCAAATGCTACGCCGACGTTAAGCCATAATTTTAACTCATTTATTCCAGCTCTATTTTCAACACAGGGAGACGATATTTTGATTAAAATTTACTGTAGAAATAAACTAAGAAATTCACTATTATTATTAGAAGTGGTATTTTAATCCGGTGCTTATTTAAAAATTGAAATGTTTTCACGGCGCTGAAAATGTTCATTTTAAAAGTTACAAAGTTCGTTTCAAAGCGCGATATATTAAAATTTTTCTATTTACTATTTTTATTTTTGGCATTTAATTTAGCGCAGGCGTTGCCTAACATACGCATGCAGGTTGCGAGTATAGTTTTATTTTCACGTTGAATTACGTTCCTCCATTAAGGTCCAACGCAAAGTTTTAATGATACCGTTTGAAAACAATTATGCTAAATATCGAAATTAACTCCCTCAATCTACCGGGGTATCCTTTACGGCAGTCAAATAGTGACGTCATAAATTTTAAAAAATGCGTGAAATTTGTAAACTCTGCAACTCTAACGCCCTGTCACAATTAAAATGGGAATAAGTAGCTCCTCGAGATTACACAGTTTGATGTTTTTCAGGAGACAGGACTATGGAGGATATAAAAGATATCGCTATATTAGATACATGGATATTTAAAATGGCACCTCTTGGATATTTTCTCCCCACAGTAAGATGAAATGGTTTGCGGCACTAACGCCAATCTTATAAAACTATGTATAAATTAAATATATATGGAGAGTTTCCTTAATAGCAACCATTATGTGAAATGATTATTATTTATGCTAATGCGTAAATTGCAAAGAATCGCCACAGAATCACAAGATCCCATTGAGGCCAAATAATCTAAGCTGTTTCTTTTAAGGGAGCCTTGAAGAGGGAGAAGCGAGTATAGATAGTATTAATGTATGTAATAGGTAGTATTATTAGATTTGTAAAGGTAATATGAATAAATCGCAATGTACCACGTTAATAAATATTTCATGAAATTAAAAGTGTTTATCCTTTTTCAACGGTTGTCTTACACCAACTAAATGAAAAGTAATTCTAATTTGCGTTAATATATCCCGCAGTAATTTCAACAGAGGAGATTACTTGAACTTTTTTAAAAATGAAATTCTGTTTTGTCACATGCAGATATGATTTTAGTAGTAAAATATTCCCTTCTGATGTATGAGTATGAAGAGCGGGTGCGCAGCTATTTTAAAAACATCTCTTGAAAATAGCATAAATGAATTCAGAAGACCTCAAAACGTGTAAATACACCAAAATCTCGAAGTCGAATTTTTTCATGATTACAATACTTTCCTTATATGGTACATGTTCGGAAAGAAATAAATGGTGCTCCATTTCATGTAGTGTCTTAGGTATTTAATGCTACAACTTGAGCCTAAAAAACAGTATTATGTAGAAATAAGACATTTTGAAAGCCAGGAGTTCTCTGCAAACCATTAAGCTTTCCACTTTTTTGATAGTGAATGACACTGACGTAGTTTTTTGAGTCATTATACTGCAATGATCAGGTTAGTACTCATGACACAAACTTTACATTAAGAGTCAAATAATTTTGCTCTTTTTTTTTTTAAATTCCACATCACGAATAATTTCGAATTACTTATGTAAGGAAAATTTTCGTTTCCTACCATGCGAAGAACGGGCACGCAGCTAGTATATATATATATATACACCTTCTTTGTTATATTTTTCAAGAGAACAAATAAAAATTAGGCACATATATAAATATATGAGATTTATTTTATTCTTATTCACATAGTATGGATAATAATAAATAAGGAAATTGTTGCAAATTTGTATAAAATTTAGTTATCTCATTTGCTACGACCAATCAATATGAATAAATGTAAACAAATTTTAAATTATCACCTTCACCACCTCAGTAAAAGTATGTAGTTTAAAAGTAAATTACTAACTTCATCATAAGAATTAGCTGATATAAAGAATATTAAAATCTAAATAAACCCGAGTATTTTATATCCACACAATGTTAATATAGTAACAAATTTATACATGCATCATGAAATTTAAGATGGTTAAATTAATTATTAGTAAAATAAAGAAAAAGACATAGAGAAAATGTTAAAATTTTGCAGTAAAAAAAAAAGAAATTATGATTGGCAATTTAAGGTAGTTTCATAATAAAAACACTAAACTTCCAGAAGATAACTTGTTTAAAGCATATGTTTGCTGCACTTACTTTTCTAGTAATAACAGTTATCTTGGGAACAGTTGCCTCTGCAAATGCATACAAAAGTTTTGCTCCATGTCGAATGATACCTCCATATTCTTGAGCAGTACCTATGCAGAACACAAAATTAATTTAATGCTTTTAAAAAACAATTACTAAAAAGACTTGTAAAACAAAGGAGATATAAAATTTTGTAAATTTTATCTGTGCATATTAATTTTATCTATAAGGGCATTTTTAACTACATGCAGTAAGAACATTTCATGTTTAAAAAAAAAGAAAAAAATGCAGTTTAAAATCATTATATGTTCTTTTTTAATGTATGCATTTATTGATTTTAATTATTATTATTCGAGTGATTTTTTTTTTTTTACTGAAATGAAAATACATATAATGTAAAGAGAAACATTTACACCATATTTATTTTATTTTAGTCTACAAATAAATTATTTAATGAATAAAAATAAATTATATATTTAAAGTAATTGACTATATTATTCTATATTATAAGTTTATTGACTTCGATGCTACAAGATTGAACTAAATATCCAATAAAATATCACTATCACAAAAAACTATTAATGGAAAACTCTGAGAAAAGTATTCCAATTGATGCATTTAGGGTACATTCAAAGTCTACACAGCAACTTTTACTTCAAGTAGTGCTTTTTACTGGATGTTAGAGATTTAAAGAAGTAGACAAAATTAAAATTCTCACACAATAATTCTAGAATTTTACATGTACTTTCCTGAGATATGGTTCTGGTCAATTACTGACATATCAGCTAATACTTTAATACCTATATTAAGCATAACAATTGTTAAATTTTCTACTTTAGGAACAGGACTATTCTGCTAAGCAGAACTGTTTTGTTTCAATAATTTTTCAGTTAAGTTTTTAAGCAATTAAAATTTGTAGTTTAGATGATACAATTTTAACTTTGATAGCATAAATAATAAAATTTTCAACATAAAAAATAATAAATAAAAAAATAAGAAGAATTACCAGGCAAGAACCCAGGAACATCAACAAAGGTAATGATTGGAATGTTGAAGGCATCACAGAAGCGGACAAAACGAGCTCCTTTTACAGATGCATTAATATCCAAACAGCCTGAAATTAAATTAAAACCATAAGAATTGTGTTCGTAACAGGATTTAAAAAGTATAATACAATATTCAATGCAATGTTTTATGAACATTTAATACAATCCATAATTTTTTTCTTTTTGGAAGAGGAGGAGGGAAAAGTGTTACTTGTTGTGAAAAGTACTACACTGTGTGCACAAGCAGGTAGCACATAAATAAAAAGTGACATGCAGTTAACACCAATTTTTTAAGAATAAATTTTCAGCAATATTCCAAGTATGACTTCAAAGAAACAATAAGAAAGTTAACATTTAGCAACTGCTCCTAATATAGTAAACATAAATTTAATATCTATGACTTTATGCATTATACAGAGCTGTCAAAAAAGAGTCGGCATTTTAACAGGGCAGCAACGCTGTTAACAGTTATATTGTGACACAAAAAACAAAAAAAACTACTCTGTGGTTTCATGGAAATGCAGATGGCGAAAATGATTATGCTATTAGTTTAGAATGAGTTTTCTTTTTTTTCTTTTTTTTTTTTTTTTGAGGGGGTGGGGCACATACAGGGAGCTAGCAGTCAAGAAAAACTGAGAAATATAGAATAGTAAGGAAATTTTAACTTTAGCAGAAAAGTCAAGGAAACTTGGAAATTTTGCCTACAAAACAGAAAGATAATGAAGTATGACATAGAAAATTATCTGAAGTTTGCATATACAAATTAATTCTACATTTGCGTTTGACTGGAAAAAAATAAAAATGACTTGAAAAAGGTGGCAGATACTGTAGTTTTGGGGGAGGACTTTTTTTTTTTTAAGAAAAAGCTTTTCCAACCTAAACAGACTGTACAATAAAGCACAATGTTACCCTAAAGCCATTTTCTTCTTTTAACAACCCATTCCCTAAAAAAAACGTTCTGTATCCACCAAGGCTGTTTTGTCGCAACTATATCAAAGTCATATTTAGAGCATTTTTTAAACCTTGAATACAGCATAAATTGTCCAGCATTACGAACTAGTAGCATAATCATTATCCACACTTGCATTTTCATGGAAACATGCTATTAGTTTTTTTGGTGAGCAAGTTATACTGCCTATATAATTATTGCCCAATTGAAACTCAAATTTTTTTTTGTCTGCACTGTAAAAAAAAAAAGTTTTTAAACTGTTAACTTATTTGCTTCCTACTGTTATAAAGGCATAGTAGTGAAGATTCTCTTTCTGTACCGTATGTGTTGTTTTTTAGCATAGGTCTTTGAATGTCCTGCAGAACCCAGCAGTAAGCACTGCATGGTAAGACTAGTCCCCTAGACTGAATCCTCAGTCTCCCGAAACCAATAGGACTAAACTTTAAGTCTCTGGAAACTGTGGATTCAGTGTCAAATGATAAATTCATGTGATGGAGTTAATCATGATATTTTTTAACTAACCTGCTGCATACTTGGGATTATTTCCAACCATCCCAACAGTTCGTCCATTCATTCTAGCAAAACCAACAACTATATTTTTGGCATAATTAGGCATAATTTCAAAGAAATCTCTTTCGTCAACAATCTACATAAAGAATAGAATTCAATTATTCAACTAAATTAATGTACACGAAATTTTTATGTAAACCAATATGAAATAAATAAAGTAAAGAATAGGATATGCTAATTTTAAAAAATGAACAGAGAGTTGCTATTGTTTGACTTACACCATGAATAACATCAAGCATGTTATAAGCTGCAGTGGTTTCTAAAGGTATTACAGTATCCAAGCTCTGTACTATTCTATCCCTATTAAAACAAGAAAGACAAATTATTCTAGATAAATACATAATGAAGCATTTTCCAGTTGAAATGCATACATTTTGAGTGAATCTGATCCACTTATTATACATAAGTTTCTAAAGTAGAACCCTATTTATTCATTTAACTTTTGAACTTGTTTTTACTTGATATATTGCAACAGCAGTTGCAACATACTGTGCAACTATCTCATATTACTATCCAAGTGATACCTGTAGCTTCAGCTAATCCTCGGTCTGTCAATTTCAATAAATTCTTTCCAATATGTCAACTTTGTTTGGAACAATAATAAATGATCAAACAGCTATGACTTTACGGTCCTAGAATAATATCAGGTAAATTTCCATCATCCTCTGGTACAGCATTAATATGCTGAACTATGCACAACTAGTACAATGATTCATTGTGCAGGTCTTTTTTACATTTTTCCATCTGCAATCATATAAGCTAGATGCATTTTAAATAAAACATTATTTCATAAGTGTTTTATTGCCATCTAGACTAAAGCACGTTATTTAGGTATGTCTCTTTAACTTTAATGTCGCAATTTATGTAAAGAGTCCCGCTATTGTGAACTAATTGGGACTGAACACTGTTCCGTTTAGAGGGAATTCAGAATAGTCAGATTTCATTAATAGTATCAATGTATTGACTTCCTAAGGCATAAATTAAGTGCAGGGAAATCTGCAAGTCTCAGCTCTATAGCTAGTTTTCATTCCAATTCGGTTTCAGGTATAAATAAATGTACACTTTTTCATAAACTTCTTTTCAATTTCTTCTGTTTTAAAGTTTAAAAAGTTAGTATTTTTGCTGAACTCTGGTGAGAATAGGCAAATTTTCAGAATAGCAGGACTCTACTGTACAGACAAAAGTATTTCATTACAGTCAGTAAAATTCAAGCCCACGTAGGTAAACCATACTGGATTTCTAGTCTATCACTTTAAAGCACAAGGCTAGAACATTTTTTTTTCCCTTGCTCTCATTTGTTATATGGTAGGATAATAATTCTCTCTTTTTAAAAAGCCATTAAAGCCCAATAAAACTGACCTTATTTTTTGAAAATACTCTCTTTCTGACCCTCATGAATAAAGGCTCTCTTTTTGATAGGTATTATCCATAAATTTATTGGCTTTGCCCAAAGTATATTATTTATACAATAATTTATCTTTATATGCAGATAGAAGAACTAATAAGCCTTGGATATTATGTCCCAGACTAATGTCACTAAATAAAATCCTCAAACATTCAAAAAATAACAATCAAATTCTCACATGTTTTAATTCACTGATATCTAAATAAATATTCATACATAAAAAAATAATAAATATTACCAAGGATCATCACATTCTCGAATAGGAGGTGGATCAGTGCTGCTTAGAGGCAAGAAATTATAGAATTTTCTCAAATTTAACAAAGCATCAACATCATTTTCAAATGCATTATGAGCCACACCTAAGTAATATTGAGGAAAAACAAAGCTGTATACATTATGCATATTAAATATATATAATTAAACATCCTCTCAAAATTCAAAATTTCTATTAGCTTCCTTCAAAATTCTATAGGGGTATAGCAACTCTCGTTTTCAAAGGATTTGTATCAGGATCTAAATTTATCAAAAATGCAATTAATACGTCTCCCCTTTTTTTACACGGTTGTCTGGCACCATCCTTCACAAGAATTTCCTGGGGTTGTGAGACCTGGTCACTTTAATAGCCAATAAATGCACTTTTTTTTGGAACATGTGATTTGTGTATAAACGATATGACCCTCAATTTTATAAGTATGAGCATCCCTTACAGAGGAGCTTTTTATGTGACTTCCTTTGTAGTGTGAACTTGCGTGAAAGTTAATAAAAATATGTTCTAAACCAGAAGTACGGTGATTTATGTCAGCAGTTACAGCCCGAGGACTTCCTTTCTCGGCCCAGCTAAAAGTACGGGCGGCCGGTCATCTCTCAACAATGCCCGATTCAGGGCTCAAAACTAGTGTTCCAACTGAGCAGCCTGCCTGCCTGCCTGTATGTTTCATATATATACATTTATATATCTATTCTCATAAAACAATATTTCACTAAAGAGATTTTAAAACTATGTATAAAAATGATTTATCTGAAAAGTAAGAAGGGTTTTTAAAATTCTCTTAAGTATGTACGGTAGACTCTCTGAAATCTGAACACTTGGAACAAAGGGGTTTGTGGATTACATATCACTGCTTGTTTACTTATTTTAACTGTGAAGTAATATAGCATTATTAATGAATAAATTAAAGGAAAATTAATTATTCATTCGCACTTCAGTTTAAAAATTTATATAAAATACTTGAAAAATAAAATTATTAAATTTAACATATTTTACAACTTTTTCAATTTTGCAAACATGGAATCAGTTGTTATTTGTTTTAGGGTTTTTGATTTGAGTTTCAAAATTTCATCTTGTCATTATTTCCAGTTGTGAGGCCAATAAATGATTTTGAAAATAATCTGTATATTTGAAGCTATATGATAAACCTTCTTTTAGAGATTTTTTTTCTTCTTTTTCTTTAATTGATTCAGTTTCAGACTTGATATCTAAGACCTGAATATTCACTAATACTTGATATTTCTTCATCAGCTTATGTGAGTTACATGAATCGCATTTTAAGAAGTAAGCCATTTCAAAACATCATGTCCCTTCTAAATAAGAAGGAATGCAAAAAATATGAAAACTACGTAAAGAACATAAGATTTCTTTTACTGCTATCTTGAATTGAACATTACAATTTAACTTTTCAGAATGTAACATAACTATTAACTGTAAATTTCACCGTTTGCATCTAAAAATAATTGTGGATTACGGAGGATTGTAAATTATAGATATGCGGATTTCAGAAAGTTTATTATTATTATTTTAGTAAGGACATTCTGTGAAGCAAATTTTATTTACAGTCAAGTCTGCTTAATGGAATGCCTGCTTAATGTAGTGAATTTTAAATGTACCAAATCATAGTGAATTGTCAGTGTGGTCCCGGATTATGGAATATCCTGCTTATTAGAATAACTTTTCATGACAAACTGCATTAAGTGGGCTTGACTGTACATGTATTTAGTTTATTCAAATACTATTTATCTATTCAACTGACATTATCAGAAAAAAATTGTCATGTTAACAGAGAAACATTTATATTAATCCATTGAAATAATTAAATAATGCAAATTCAACTGAAATTGTTATTACTGTAATATAAATAACTATCATTATGTGTAAGATTAGATAGGATTGTATCTTATACAAAATAAGGTAAAATAAAATAGATATAATATTTAATTAAACCTGATATTGTAGTATGCGTCTTAGCTCCTCCCAGTTCCTCTTGAGTAACATCTTCATTAGTAACTGCCTGCAAAAGAAAAAAATAATTTAATCTTCATAATTCCATATTAATTTTACAAGAGTTATTACCTACAACTAAAAGCCCACTGTTGAGACAATTATAATGGGCATTAGAAAAAACATTTCACAAAAAAATATCACTACTCAATACATTTATTTTTAGACCATTTAAAATAAATAACTTCATATTCTATTTTTATTTTTGTAGTTACTGTTTGACTATTGATTAGATAAAAACATAAACATCTGGTTTAGAGGCAGAAACAGACATGTTATTAGATGGAATTATTATTATCGTAATATAAATAACTATCATCATTTGTAGGATTAGATATGATTGTAAAATATTTAGCATTGTATCTTGTACAAAATAAGGTAAAATAAAATAGATATAATATTTAATTGAACCTGATATTGTAGTATGTATATTTAGTATTTATTTTAATGTACATTATATGTCAGGGGTGCTAGTCAGATGTGGAGTTGCCAAGTTACTTTTAAACAATTTATTCTTGGATTTTTGAGTCATTTTATTCTTTAGGAACACTATATTTACAAATACAACTGCAATATTCAGAAGGATATAATCAAATCAAATGAATTAAGAAATCAATTAAGAAATCAAGTCAAAACATGTGCATTCATTACACTCATTTTCCTCCCTTTTCAACCAGTTCATTTGGATTCACCTTCACTAGCAGCTTCGAAATTTTGCATGCAAAACACATTCAGACAGCACCAAAATAGCATTGCTGTCATTTAAGTTGTAAAATTAATTCTAAATTCAAGGTTTTGTGCCAATAACAATCTGGATAATTTTGAGTAGCTTTTTCGAACAAACTGCTTTGAGCAATTTTCTGAAATTAAAAATCACTAAAAATAGAAGAACAGGTAGATTTTTTTATTTTTAAAATATATTTTCTTACCTATATTTTTTAAACATATTTGTTAAAATTTGCAAGTCAATCAATCCAATGATGTGAATTTAACTACATTTTTTGTGACAAACGTTTTCATAAATTGCAGAAATTACAAATCAGTACGTTAATAAAACTATGACATAGATGTGACAGCTTTTAACTTTTCTATCAGAACAAAACAATTTCCTAAACTTAAAAAATAGAAAAAAAAAATGCTAAAAATCAGGGAAAGAGTGGTTGAGTGGGTTTTCAGTTTTTAAAATAGTGCAGATAATCTTTTTTAGATAATTATGAAAATTTTCAAGCTGATGACATAATGCTGTGGATTTTATTATGTTTTTTGAGCTTAACTTTTTTTTAATAATGGCATAAAAAAATTGTTTGAGTAACTCAAACTGGAAATATTCGAGAGTCAATGACCCAGTGATCAGCTTAACTATATATTAGCATGAAAACCAGGGTATGACAATTTCTAAATTCTATAATTATTTTTATTATATTTTTATTAATAATTAATGCTAACAATCATGTTTGACTTTTAAATAAGAAATTGTAGATCGTATGCAACTTGCATTTAATATTTCACATGTAAAAATTACAAGACAATTGTGCTATTCTGCAGTTTTACCACATAAAAACTTAACTCATTTTGCAAGAAACAGGAGGCTCGTGAAAAGTTCAACTATCCTAATTCTGCATGCAGATTAATTTTTTCCCCCTTTATCCCATCTCACATATTTTTATCAATTAGAGGGTTTACCCAGTCAGATACTATGAATAAAAATAAGCAATTTTAAAACAAAAGAACACCAATTTCAATTAAAAGTGTATTTTTTACAGTCTGCTTCTTTCTAAATGTTTTGCTTGTTAAAAATTAATTTTAGAGTTCTCAGTCAGAGAAAACCTTAAAAAGACTACAGCTCTAAATTAATAAATTTATAACATAAAACTAACAATATTTGAATTCCTTTGTGGATTTAAGCTAGACAGCAGTAAAAATACAAGATTTATTAGATAAAAATACATACCTTAACAACTTCAGGACCAGTTATAAAAAGATAGGATGTATCCTGCAAAGACAGGAAAATATAATTATGAGATTATTATGTTTAAGTACTCAATACAAAACATGCATCAGTTTTTTCAATCAAACATTTTAACACAAAGAAATGCATTAAAATTTTTGATAAAGCCAAACTGATGTTAAAAAATCTTCCCACCTTAACCATGAAGACAAAATCAGTCAGCGCTGGAGAATAGACAGCTCCCCCAGCACAAGGTCCCATGATGACTGATATCTGAGGTACAACACCAGATGCCAAGACATTTCTTTGAAAGATATCAGCATAACCAGCAAGTGATTCAACACCCTCTTGAATACGAGCACCTCCAGAGTCATTGATTCCAATAACTGGAGCCCCAACAAGTATAGCTTGATCCATTATCTTAAAATGAAAAAAAAAAAAGAAAAGGAAAGAAAAGTGCATGAGGATTGCAGTATGATTAAAATTGAAGCAAAATGAAATTAACATGTAACATTTCTTGAGTGGGCACATGAAAGACATTAGCAACACACGTGGGTACAATATTTTTTCTTGAGGAGGCAATAGAGGTATGATTTATAATTCATTCATGAAAGTCGATAAAAAAGTAAGTACAATTATAAATTTTTAAAAATACCATATTGGCACAAAAATAATGTAGCTTCGAATATAATGCAATCTCGAAATTTTTCATTGAGATAATTAGAAAAATCCTAGATTTAGGCCTTGAATTTAGCATGGATCAGGTTTTTTATGGTCAGTGATCAGGCAAAAAGCACCCCATTATTTTCATTCCAATACGGTGTTATTGTAAGTTTCCAGAGCACGCATTTTATAGATGATGTAATTTCAAAAACATGCAAACAACATATCTTTAAATTACAGTAAAAAAATACTGCCATGCAAATGAAAAAATATATATATACTTTTTTTTTTTTTTTTTTTTTTTTTTTTAAGAAAAGGTTAGTAATGCATATAATTTTTATGCTGCTTATTTAAAACATCGCACATGATTCTGCTTTCACTCTTTTATAATATGTGAATAAATATAATCCCAATATGAAGATTTCAATAAGCAATGTTCTCTTTTGACTTGCAACAGCAAGTAGCATTCTTCTAAAAATAGATATGAGACCGCAAACACGCCTTCATATTTATCATCTAAGTTACATACACAGCTATTCTGTTGATAAGTACATATGCATAGAAAGCAAAGTAAATGGCTTAATTAACTCACCTTACATATTTTCTTAGCATGCACAGATGAAAGACTGCCACCATACACAGTAAAATCCTATAACAAACAACAACAACAACAAAAAATGTTCATTTCAAATTAATTGACAGAAATAATGTAATTTATGAAGATACTTAAAAAAATGTGAATATATAAAGTATACATAAACTTAGTTTAAGAAAAGAAAAAAAAAACCACCATTTTTACATGTGACGGGTTAGAATTGTTATAATTTTTATTTTTCATTTACGAAAAAGAAATTATGAATAACTCTCAATTTAAGGAATAAAATTTTTGATCTCGATAAATTCACTAAATCAGGATACAAGTGTACGCACACAAAACTATTATATTTTTTTTAGACTTTAATGGTATAGGAATTTTTTACATAACCATACTTATGTAAGTTTTTTTTTTTTCCTCTAAAACTAGAATAGAATTGATGTGTTTTGAAACAGCATAAAATTTGAGCTATTTAATTGATTTAATATTCTAGCTGGATGCGGGTAACATAATATTTTTCTTATGTTTTACTAAAAGTAAGATTTGCAGGAGGCAAGGAAAAGTCACTAGCAAAAAAGATAAATCATGCCAAAAACATTGATTATAAAACACTTTCCAACACAACAGTCCTTTTTGTGCTAAATTTGGCTATGTATCATTGTCAAACTTGGCAAGTTTTTGACGATAGCCTCAAAAAAAGCCATATATCACCACTTATGTGATTTTGCGAGATCTACTAAAAGAACTTAACTATATCCTTTAAATTTCATCCTTTCAATGAACAGTAAGTTATTATAAAAATTTATATACTGTACATATTGTACAGTGGAGACATTGTCGAATGTCGTGGATGAATGGATGAATGTCGGAGAGATGGATGAATGTCGTTAGACTATATTTTTTTATCATAATGTATTGGAATTCTTTTGAATGATCCAGTAAAAGAATTGTGAAAAGAATGTTACCTAGACTATTTTTGATGAAGATCATTATTTTGTAATCCTTACTAACATATTTCAATTACAGTAAATTTGTTTTGTTTGAAATTGATGAGTATGCCTTAAATGTGCTTTAAAAATGACTGACATGGGGTGTATTGCATTAGAATTCTTTTGGATGCTACTGTAAAATAACTATAGATGCTTTATGCAGCATTTTCAATAGGGTACAAGGTACTGTATATAGTATTAACATACATAAATGTTGTAGTAATCTATCATACTTAAAGTTTTTAAAACATGGACAGAGACACAAACTCCAAGTCATAAACATTTTTCAACTTTACTGGAAAGTGTTAAAAATTAGAAAACAAATAATTTTAAATTAACAAGAACATTTTTAAAAGTGAACATCAACTACCAAATCTTATTTATACAATAACATTTTAAATCAAAAATAATGCATATCATTCTAAAACAGTGACACTGGATGTTGTAAAGGCAAGTAAAAATGTTTACAAAAATTGAATTTTTTATGTAAATGATGGATAATTAGAAAAAGATTATATTTACTTGACTGAAAACATAAGCTTTGCGTCCATGTATTAAACCATGACCAGTCACAACACTATCACCTGGGTACTAAATAAATAAATAAAAAATGTGTATTAAAAATAAAAATTTGTACTTTACCATTTAAGATTTACATCCCTTTTGTGATAAGAGAATAGCAATCAATGTAACTTGAACATTAAAGGTAATAAATACAAATTTCATAGAGGAAATAAATACAAAGCCAAACAAACTGATATCACTTGGTGACAAGAGAACACAAAAGAAAGAAAATCTTCAAAATTGTAGGGCCTTATTGAGAAACAAACTATTCAAAACCACACATACATTTATTCTTTGACAAGAATAAAACTAGCTTCATTAATTGGTAACTCCATATTTTACACTAGTGAAAAAAGTGCAGTATTAACATTAGCATAATTTAATAAAGGTGAAAAAAATATGAATCTCACTATAGAGCTTTACATATCATACATGACATATTACTAAAGAATATTTAAATAATAATGCTACTAGTCGTATATTTTTTGTGCATATATTCTGGTTCTGTTTAGTGAAAGCTTTTATATTATTTAACAATATATGTTTAACTAAAAATGTAAGTTATAATTATTTTTTGTTCATAATAAACCATAACACATTACTAGAAAAATCTAAATCAAGTATCTGTTTAACCATCCACCCAGTGCTGGCTCATAACCTATTCTAGTGGTGGGGAGTAAAAAAATAGTGCAAGTTCATTGAGCATGCAGTGCTTAGTATTGAAAAGTTTTTTAATGAGAAATGATTATCGAAGATCGACTTTTTTTTAGAATAGAGAGATTCTACAGCTGTTCATTCATAATTTTAAAACATATTCATTATTTTAAAATCAGTCTTATTAAAATAAAATACACTTATAGACTAATTTTTTTAAATCAGGAAAATAAACAAGTAAAACATATATTCATTGTACAGTAAAATATCTGAGAAGAAAGATCATGCAAACAAAAAACTAAAAGAGCTAATTTTGACAATAAATACAGCACTGGCAAAACCTGTGCTACTCTAGTAAAGAATGCCTTTATGGGGCTGCACAGTGGCCAGTCGTAAAGACTGTGCCAAGTAAGTTGTTTGGAAGCCAAGATAATTACACTTCAACATAGCTTTTATGCTAAGTAATAGGGATCAATACCTGATACCGATACTTTACCTACAAACTCATTTTTAAAATCACTCATTTTTTAAATTCAACTTAAAATGTGGTAGTTAATTGAATTATTCCTAAAACAAAAATTAAGTTCATTAAATGATTATTTTTTTGTTTTTTTTTATTAGCTCAGGGTTCTTCACAGGATCTTCCGGTCAGGCACAATGCCCAAAAAGTTTTACTGGCCGCCCAGGAGAAAAATCAGAATATTATTTCAAATGCTTTAATTCGATAGAATTATATATTAAAGCTTCATAATGCCACCTGGCTGAAAAAAATTTCTGGAGATTACAGACTGATTACTATTAATTGCATTTTCTTATAATTAATCAGCTGATTAAAGGTGGGACCAGGTCCTTCTAGCACCTAATGATGAACTGCCACTGCATCCACCTAGATACACATACAGGAAATTAGGATTTACTGTTAAAGTAAAATCAATTTTTGAATTTATCAATGAAGCAGAAACTTTTTTCTTACTGGCAAGAGTCAACACAGTTTTTTTTTTTTTTTTTTTTTTTTGCAGGGTACCATTTTTGAAAAAACAGTTTATTTTGGTGAATTTTCATAATAATTTTTGTAAAAGTTTTATCTTTTGTTAAAATAATTTGCAAAACAAGTTAAAATGTATAACTAAACTTTACTCAATTGTTTGGGTAAGGAGATGTTTTAATCAACTGAAATTTTGTAAAGGAAGCAATTTAATTAATTACAATTTTGTGATAAGGTCACAAAACAAACCCAAATTTTTTCTTCATCAACGCTTACTTGTGGTAGGTAGAGCAGTATCATACAACAGAAGACAGTATATTATGCCACACTATTATGATATAATTATTATAAGCAAACATTTAATTATATTACTTTATTATAATAATATTAAAAAAACAGTTTTAAAAATAAATTTTTATACACACTTTTTCCTTTTCCATTCCAAAATCAGTACAAGTATGCTCAGAAAACATATCATACTCAACAAAACTTCCTGCATCCATTAACAACTGAATTCTTTCACGTGCTGTTAACTTTCCCTATAAAAAATAAAAAGAGTAATAAGAAAGGTAAAAGCAATAGTAATGAACCACATACTTTTAAAAAAGAAAAGTTCATATGCCACATCTAGAGTCAACTGAAGTATAGGATGTCAGGTAAAGACAAAAAAAAAATATTTTTCTTCATTTGTTTCCAAGGGTGAATTATGAGGCTGTTTTTTTATTTTTACCTTAAGTTTTTCAAATACTGACTATATATATATATATATATATATATACACAATGTACAGTAAATTATACTTAATATGAAATGTTAACAAAATTTGTTAGTACCAACAGCCCATATTCAATTCTATACTAAAACTAATAGTTGAATATGATCAGTAGATCTAATGAATTATAAAGGGGTCATTCCATTTCAAATCAACCAGGCCATGTCACCCACCGTCTCGGATTTCTTTGAAAATTTTTATAAACGTAGCCATTAGTGTTCTAACTAACAATATGAAATTTTACTTCAATATCTCTAATACTTTTTAAGATAAAAATTATTAAAATAATGGAAAAGTGACCATAAATGGCGTTTTTGCAAGCAATTATTTTAATGGTGCTTTTTCAGATAAAAAATCATAACTTTCTTTATTTTCAATATATTAAATTGAAATTTATACCAAAATGTTCAAAAAGGTTTGTAGATTATAGAAAAAATAATTTGATAGTCCTGTTTACAACTGGAATCCCCCAAAAATTCATAAACTTCGTTTTTTTTTTTTTTTAATTTCATAAAAACAATAATTTTGCAAAAGCTGTTTCAGAAAATAGTGTAGCTCTTAACAAAGCAAACTATTTTTTTACTTACATGTAAATGCATAAAGTAAGATAATTTAAAATAAAAATGGTGGGTATTTGAGTCCTAATAGGTTAATTTAATTAAAAACCAAATATTTTGAAGATTTTTCTTAAAATGTTATGCTGCATGCAAATGTTATTATAAAATTATTTATTTATTTAATTTAAAAAAGTGCTTATTTTATTTAAAAGTTAATAATGAGTTAAGTTATTTTACTTAAAATTTAAATTATTTTAAAATTAAAATTTTTTTAAAAACAAAATCGGAAATACATATAGTTAACATGCGTCAAAGTTTTCTAGCTATTTTTATTGTCAACTACAAATTAATACTTTAGTTAAAAAACATTTTTCTTAAAAAATTTAGCTGTACGCAATTAAATGTGTAAAAAAAGGATTTATTTAATTAATACTTTCTTAATTTAAAAAATTTAGACAAAATTTGTACATTAATTAGATGTGTGCTGAAGATTTTTGAACATTTCTTTGAATCACTGACTACAAATTAAAAGAAACATACTAACTTATTTTAGAATAAAATGAAAATATTAATTATTATGACTAATTAATAATGAGTTTAAGTTATTTTACTTAAAATTTAATTTTTTTTATTTTTAAAAATAACACTTTTTAAACAAAACTGAATACACATAAAGTAAACATGTGTCAAATCTTGGAAGTTTTTCTTTCCTTTTTTTTTTTTTTTTTTTATCGTCACCTACAAGTTAAATTACACTCATTCTGACTTATTTTAGATCAGTAATGTAACTGTTAATTTTATTTGTTTAATGTAGACAATACTTTGTTTATAATGGGAATCTCCTCAGTGGTCAGGTAAAAACTTGGTATTTATTTATTTTTAATTGAAATTTTTTTAATGTGTCATAGAAAATCAAGTGAAAATAGTTTATTAATGTTTAAATCAGCATTTTTTTAATCAGTTCAAGCAAAAAAGAAAAAGAGTATGTCAATAACAAATAATAAAAAAATGGGGGTTGGGGAGAAAAAGGTTGAAACAGGCTGTTTTTTTCTTTTTTCCTTTTCCAGAAATGATGCAACTTTTTAAGTTATTTTTATGCAATTAAGTTGTCCTAATTTAGAGATTCAAAGTTTTTAGAATGTCTCTTCAGAAGTTGTAGTATGCACTTTTAGGAACAGTTTATTCTAACAGTAATTAAACATGCAGAAAAAAAGAAATTTAGTTTAATTTATGTGCTGTATGGTTGGAAAATTTTCAAAATTTAAATGTTGTCTCAGCCAATTTTGTTATGTAATTTTTTTTTTTTTTTTTTGGTAGGAGGAGGGGGGTAAATTGCCCGAGGCATGAAGAAGGCATATCTGTATATTGTTTATATATAAAACAATTATTTATTTATAAATAAAATTTATATTTATAATTGAAACAATTTTAAAAACTGTTTTGTTTTTTATCCTAATTTTGTTTATTTTTACATCAGTTTAAAAGAACTATAACAGTCTCTTTTCAGTCAACAGGCTTTTGGACTGTAACTGGATCAGATCACATGCTTTCTGTTTGTTGTGTGGTAAGGATCTAGTGTAATATGAGAAGATGCAGGGGGAGATACTGAGTAGTGTAGGATAGTAAAGGCCATTGCCCACACCCAGTGATTGCTGCGGCTACAATGTATTTGAATGGGGATATTTGGCTGCGTCTTATGCGGGTACACATGGACTGTCCTCTACCAAACAATAGATGGGGGTGTGAAACTGCAATATTATCCACGGTCCCCAATTACCTTTTGTCCGGAGTATCTCCCTCATTCTCTGCAGTGCAAAAAATTTATTCCTTACAAGTGATAATTGGCCAAGCAGCTCCCTCTCGATGTGGAAAGTGGTCTTAAAGGGGTGAGGTCCACTCCCTCTTCCAATGAGTCATCCTCTTGTTTGCAGGTGTGAATATCTCTTTCTTGGTCAGATGCTTTGAGAATTGGAATCAGTTTTGCCTTTCTTTGGTTAAGTGAAGATGTTCTTTGAGTAATTTGGAATTGTTTTTGATGTTCTCTGGGATTGTTGAAGTTATTTTAAAAAGAGTTAAACCAATAATCTAAAGCTAAATTATTCAGCTTGATATGTAAGCTCATTTTTGTTTATCTAATTGAAAGACTTTAAATTAGAATGTTTTTTCTTCTTTTTTGGTGCTACCACTGAATATCAGTTCCATTTAATATGACAGTAGAACATTCCAAAACATGCTGTGGTATTGGCTAAGAAAATGGAACTGAATGCCATAAAAAGACTTATACTCAAGTAGAATCAAGTTCTGCATTATTAAGCCCTTCAGACTTGAACTGAATAAGTTTGAGAAGTAATGTACAATCGGAGCTTTTATTTAATATTTGTGAACATCACAAATTATTTTATTTGAATAAATTTGAAATACTTCAAACATCATGTTTTGAACCGTTTAAGTGCCATAAAAGAAAAAGAAAAAAAAATGTTTGAGAACCATTAATTTAAATTTATCTGAGGTATTAACAAATTGTCATACTGTAAAAAATTAATTCCTGGACAAAAACTATGTAGTTTTTGTAGGAAGAAGTTAAACAAACTTATTTCTGAGCTTGATGACAAAGTGTTAACTGGCAGTGGTGAAACTGTCACAAATTTGAAATTGTCAATTTCAAAACAAGAAGCTTTAGAAGATGTTAATGTATCATTGTAAAACATAAGTGAATCTCCGTTGAAATTGATTGATTGAAGGAAAGGGGCTACTTTTTTTTTCTGGAAAAATACTGAACATAAGTGTCACAATTAGTCATAATAATTAATATTTTCATTTTATTCTAAAACAAGTTAGCATGTTTCTTATTTAATTTGTAGTCAGTGATTCAAAGAAATGTTCAAAAATCTTCAGCACACATCTTCTAATTAATCTACAAATTTTGTCTTAATTTTTTTAATTAAGAAAGTATTAATTAAATAAATCCTTTTTTTACACATTTAATTGCATACAGCTAAATTTTTAAAGAAAAATGTTTGTTTTTTAACTAAAGTATTAATTTGTAGTTGACAATAAAAAAAGCTAGAAAAATTTTGACGCATGTTAACTATATGTATTTCAGATTTTGTTTTTTAAAAAATTTTAATTTTAAAATAATTTAAATTTTAAGTAAAATAACTTAACTCATTATTAACTTTTAAATAAAATAAGCAATTTTTTTAAATTAAATAAATAAAAAATTTTATAATAACATTTGCATGCAGCATAACATTTTAAGAAAAATCTTCAAAATATTTGGTTTTTAATTAAATTAACCTATTAGGACTCAAATACCCACCATTTTTATTTTAAATTATCTTACTTTATGCATTTACATGTAAGTAAAAAAATAGGATGCTTTGTTAAGAGCTACACCATTTTCTGAAACAGCTTTTACAAAATTATTATTTTTATGAAATTTTTTTGAAAAAAACAAAGTTTATGAATTTTTGGGGGATTCCAGTTGTAAACAGGACTATCAAATTATCTTTTTCTATAATCTCCAAACCTTTGTGAACATTTTGGTATAAATTTCAATTTAATATATTGAAAATAAAGAGAGTTATGATTTTTTATCTGAAAAAGCACCATTAAAATAATTGCTTGCAAAAACACCATTTATGGTCACTTTTCCATTATTTTAATAATTTTTATCTTAAAAAGTATTAGAGATATTGAAGTAAAATTTAATATTGTTAGTTAGAACACTAATGGCTACATTTATAAAAAATTTCAAAGAAATCCGAGACGGTGGGTGACATTTTTGGAATTTACTGGTTGATTTGAAATGGAATGACCCAAAGGGTCTTTTTTCCTATAACGCATGTTTGGCACTTTCTAGTGAAAGTTATCACACAATTGTAACCTACACCATTATTTTGTCATTCTATTTTACATTTTAAAATTCCTTTTCTAGAAACATGACTTAGTTAGAGGATGGCTACCCTAAAAGACTAAATTATCGCTAATTTCATAAAGCAGTACCGATCACTTTAGGTAAAACTGTACTTGTTAATTTCACACATTTGAACGTGTTTAATTATCTTTCCCAACAATGCAATAATTATTTAACTTTTAGCAACTCATGGTTGGTCCCCTAAAGTTAAGCTTTTTTTGCCTGAAAACCGAAGCCAGCACAGTAGGTAAAATGGAGTAAGTCACCAATTTTAACACTAATTTCCTAGCTAACTATTTCACTTATATTCATTATAACCCAGAGACACGGGGTTAGTTTTATTAATTTTCTTAAGCAAAGAGCAACATTCTTCTAAATATAAAGGGTAGGAAAGGAGGGACCATACAAAAATTAAATTTTGTATTTTAATATGTATACAACACCAAGTAAAAAAAAATGCCATATCTGAAAGCTACTCTTAATTTGACAAACTTTTTTAATTGGAATTGTTTCATTCACTTATTGTTTAAAAAATAATCACTTTAACATCTATTTTGAATCACCGGTATATATCCTATATATACAGGGTTATTCACAATTCCCTCCCAGGTTCGGAAGGTTTATAAAAAAAATATATATAACTAATACTAATACAGAAAAAAAGTTGACTTTACTGGATAAAGAAATGTTACAAGTTTTGTTTCATAAATGTTCAGTATGTGAACCTTTCGTGATGCGACAGATTTCAAGCCTAAAGTCAAATTCTTCCCTCCCCACACTCATTTAAACACGTCATGATCAATGGTAGTGAATGCAGTTGTGATCTTTTGGTATAAGTCATTTAAATCATTGGGCATAGGGGGCACGAAAACAAGATCTTTTATGTAACCCCATAAAAAAATTGCATGGAGTTAGATCAGAAGAGCGAGGTGGCCACGGAAGAAGGTGATTGTCAGCATCAGAACATTGACCAATCCAAAGACAAGGAAGCTTGTTATTTGTGAAATAAAACTTGTAATGTTTCTTTCTCCAGTAAAATCAACTTTTTTACTGTATTGGTAATGTATTTTTTTATAAGCCTTCCAAACCCGGGAGGGAATTGTGAATAACCCAGCGTGCTGTATATATTTATATATAGTATGAAATTATATTACCAAATATTGGCGACATTTTTAGTATTTATGCATAGAACAGTGTAAAATAGAAAAATATTCTGAAAGCTTAGCGCATTTTGCAGCATAATAAAACACAGAATAGTATATAATATAAAATAGCTAAACTTACGTAATATGGAATCCCAAGTAAAACATTAAGTGATAGCACATAATAACAATTAAAAAACTGAAACTATGAAATAATAATTGATAATCCAGAGGCTATAAATATTGTAAAAAACAGAGCTCTCAAAGCTAAAGAGAAGTGGGAAAACAATCCACGTGAGAACACGTGGGCTTAAGCCTAACTTTACGAACCGAAGCAATGAAGTGGAAAATTGAAATGGAGTAATCCATTTTCAAGTACGGGTTCGTAAACTGATAGCTCTGTTTTTACAATATTTATAGCCTCTGGATTATCAATTATTATTTCAAGGTTTCGTAAGGTTTCGTTTCAAGGGTTCGTAAAATGATAGCTCTGTTTTTACAATATTTATAGCCTCTGGATTATCAATTATTATTTCAAGGTTTCAGTTTTTAATTGTTATTATGTGCTGTCACTTAATGTTCTACTTGGGATTCCATATTACGTAAGTTTAGCTATTTTATATTATATATATATATATATATATTTATAGAAAGAAGTAAAGTAGTAAAGATTATCACGAATTTTGTCAATCCATATATATATATATATATATATATATATATATATATATATATATATATGGATTGACAAAAGTTGTAAAATACTAGCAGCCAGCAAAAATTTTTAGGAACCAAATATTGAATTATAATAATGAAAAAGACTAATTGCCAAGGGAAACTTTTTAGTCGACTGGGCACCCAGGTTTTTTCGAACCTTGTCTATATGTCTTTCTCTCTCTCTTACTCTATATATATCACACCACAGATATTGTATCATAAGGATGCCCCGAGAAAATTCTAATTTTTCTTAAGAGTGCCACACCTTGAATAAGTTTGTCAACCCCTGCTCTAGATGACTCTCTGATGGGCAGGGAGTGGGAAGGGGTGGATGGGTGGTCACAAGGCAAGCAATGGGCCGTATTCACCAAACTGTGAGTAGCCCGCCATGATCCGAGAGTTGGGAAACCTGCATTGTCAGTTTGTCTCTGAGACAACTCGGAAACTGTATTCACCAACTTATTTCCACCCAGGGTTATTTGACTCTGGAGTTGTCTCACCCAGCTTTGAAAGCTCGTCTGTGATTGGTCAGAGTAATGATTCCATGAAGGGGGTGGGTTTAATGCTCATGAAATTGAAACCAGCTCGCACCACACACACTTCTTTCATGATATTTAATTTGTTTTTATGCAAAATGCGCATTAAAATTTGAAAATTAATTTACCTTTATTGCAAAATATAAAATAAAAAATAATTAAACATTTAATACAAAATTACATCCAATATTTTTTATAAATAAAATTTCATGTCTGTTATACTCTTTTCAAATTTAGGAATTTTCATATTTTTATAACAGACAAATACTAAGAAAAAATGCTTAACCTCTTAACAAGATTTTTTATTTTTTTTTTCAATCTTTTACACCTAAAAATATTTTTCTCCCGTCTCTTCTTAAAAAAAAAAAAAAAAAAAAAAAAAAGATCAACAGTGCTCTGCCCAAACTGCCCGTCATCTGTGGAATAAATAGGGAAAAGAAAATAAATAGGAAAGATCAGAATTCACTTATTTATTTTCAACATAAAAAATAATTAAATAAAAAAATAAGCATTAAATCAGAAAAAAAGAGGGATTGGACAAAGTAACGTCAAACAAGCAAACCAAGATAAATCCGATAGATGGCGCCTGCAGTCTCTACAGAAAAAAAAATATATAGTCATTCTACAGAGTTTTTGAAGACATTGTACTAAGATTTCTTTTCACTTTTGGCTACTTTTATAGCTTGCTGGGTGGTTTCCACAGCAGTTTCCGTCTCTCAAAGCACAAAATATTCAAGTATTTGCAAATTTTCAAGATTTTTCAAATATATAAAAACTACCCTCGAATACGCCATGTTTACAAACCCGAGTCAACCCTCCGAAGTTGCAGGGTTAGAATTTGCACCTGGAGTCAGGGTCAAATGTTGGGTTAACCCTTGGATATGGCGTCATGAATACCATTTTCTCACTAACCCTTGAAGTGGCTCGCTTTGCTGGGTTAACTCCAGGGTTTTAAGTTTGGAGAATGCGGCCCAATAAGTATTACCTGCTGCAACAAGCCACACCTCAGCAATTGAAGGCCAGACATAAGGATACCTTTTGTCTGATTGGATAATGTCTGAAGCTACTACACTCAAGGTGCTTGGTTCAATCCTAGTTCTCCCTGTGCTGCTTTTACACCTTTCTCACTTAGATAGTCTTTTGGAAAATGGAGTGCTCATAGCATTTTCATGAACCACAAGCATGCAACTTTTGGAAGTTTCACAGCATAAAATAAAATGTCTAAGTTCATTATAATGAAAGTTAAAAGCAATAAATAAACTGTTAATCTGTTTTGGTACTTTTTCCATTGTAAGCACTACACTTGGCTCATTTTTAATCTTGGCAATGCACAGATACAAACAAAATGAATGTTACATATGTAAAAAGATGATTGCCATGCAAATATTAGAAGGTACTTGATTTGTCAATATATGACACACTGTATCAGAGCACTGACAAGATCAAGAAGGTATACTGTAAAATCCCAATTATAAGCCCCACCCCATATGTTTGGAAAGAGGACAAAATGCATTCCCGGCGACGCACACTGCTAAGAATTGTTATGTCACCCCCAATCAGGGTTGGAAAAAAACCCGGTTTATTTGAAAAAAACCAAAGAACCGGGTTTTTTTTGTTTAAACCAGGTTTTTTTTTTAAATCCTTTTATAATTACTGTTACATACTTATAAATAAAATTAATTATAAAATATTCAAATAACAATTAGTATTCCTTCTGAAAGTAATTAAAAAAGAAAATAAACAATTGTTGCTTTACTTATGTGGACACTGAAATCATTCAATTTTAATATTTTATTTAGAGATACTATTTTTTATATTTAGTATATAATATAATACAATATTAATTGTTTACTACATTTTACGTGGAATCTTGCACTTAGATTCATCTGTAATAATGGTGATAAGTTGTTCAAAATGAAATTTTTAAGGTTTAAAAAGTTGTAAAAACCTCTATTTTAGAAACAAATTAAAAATGCAGCCTATAATTTAAGTTTCATTAATAATTTTTAATAATGATAAAACAGTAAGATATCTATTAGATTGATATAAAACTTATTGTTGATACTTATAAGGATGATTTTAAAAGATATCAGAAAATATTCTATCTGTAGTATTCAGAATTTTAAATTATTCTTTAAAAAAAACCAATTGGATTTTTTGGAGAAAAAAAACCATTTGGTTTAAACCATGCCAACCCTGCCCCCAATGGCAGCTGTGACGTCATCAGAAGGTGGATGAGGGAGGCAATTATAAGGCCCTCTCCCTCCCCCCCCCCCCCCCCCCTGGAGAAGGGGGGGCTTATGATCACGATTTTACGGTATTTTGCAACAACAAATAATGAATTATATAACTTCAGTGATGGTTCAGAAAAATGTAATGATATTTATTTTATCTTAGATAACACATATGAAAAGAAACTGCCTGCGCCTATTAAGGCATATTAAATATTCTAGGTATTTTTCTCATTACGAACACCCCAGCCAAATTTGGCGATTTTTTTCCCAATAGTAGAGGACAAAGCTTGGTGACATTTTTTGCTGGTAACCCATCCTAGATCGTGTGACAATCTTGTTTATTTTTGGTAACCTTGCCTCTTCATGTGTAGTACATTTGCTACTGTTTGAAAAGCAAAGGACAACATAATCACTGTACTAATCCGTGAGTGTATTATGTATTCATATGCAAACATATAGTTCTACATGTGTAGTAAGCGAGACATTTTATTTTAGTTTTGTACTTTTCATCTCATATGCATTTATCTCTTATGCAGTTTACATGGTTACAAACTGTGACCGACCTAGGGTAAATGGCACCCCTGCTAACATAAAAAAAGATACCCCTTTTTATGCTCTACTTAGTTTTTGAGTTTAAAATGACGCACCTTAGAAGCTGGCGTCCCGATGCGATACTTACGTTGCTTAGTGTGTCGGGCTGCCCCCCCCTAGTTACAAAAATAAGATAGTTTAATGGTAAAAACCTACAAAAAGGTACAAATTATTTTTGAACTATATTAATTCTGAAGAGTTTCTGGATATATTGGCCATTATCAAAAAATGGAAAGAAGAAAAAAAAAAAAGTAAGAAAATCCGAAACACTTTCAGATTTTAAATATGCACAAAAGTGCTATATATTACAAGTGTATCATAATTCATGCATCATCATTGTAATCATCATTCATGAGTGTGATTAAACAAAATCTAAATTCATATTTCTAACATCCTTTTTCTGGATGTAATACAACAGAAATAGAATGGGGAAAAGTTGCACAGAAAAACACACAACTCAAACTGAATGAAAATTTCAAAAACTTAGGTGAATTCTTTTTCCAAG